>NC_069477.1:9123218-9138287 GCF_026875155.1 Cherax quadricarinatus | reverse complement strand
GTGGGGGGGGGATTGGGGGTGGGGGTGTGGTGATGTGGGGGTGTGGTAGTGTGTGGGGGGGTTTGGGTGGGGGGGTGGGTTTTTTTGGGGGTTTTTTTATTTTGGGATTTATTTGGGGTTTTTTAGTTTTTTATTTTTTTTTTTTTTTTATTTTTTTATTTTTTTTTTTTTTAAAAAAAAAAAAAAATTTTTTTTTTAATTTAAAAAAAAAAATTTTTTTTTTTTTATTTAAATTTTTTTTTTGGAGTGGTTAGTGTGGTATGTGGTGGTGTGAGTGTGGTGATGGTGAGTGTGGTGAGTGTGGTAGTGTGTGGGTGGTGAGTGGAGTAAGGTGGTGAGTGTGGTGTGTGGGTGGGTGGTGGGGTGGTGGGGTGAGTGTGGTGAGTGTGGTGGTGTGGTGAGTGGGGTGAGTGTGAGTGAGTGGGGTGGTTGGTAGTGGGTGAGTGTGTGATGTGTAGGTGGGGTGGTGAGTGTGGTTGAGTGGGGTTTGGATGTGTGGTTGGGAGTGGTGATTTGGTGTGTGAGGGGTGGGGTGTGGTAGGTGTGGTGAGTGTGGTGAGTGTGGTGGTGTGGTGAGTGTGGTGAGTGTGGTGGGTGTGGTAGGTGTGGTGAGTGTGGTGTGTGTGGTGAGTGTGGTGAGTGTGGTGAGTGTGGTGGGTGTGGTAGGGTGGTGAGTGTTGTGAGTGTGGTGAGTGTGTGGTGTGGTGAAGTGGGGGGTTTGTCGTGTGGTGTGGGGAGTGGGGGTGTGTGTGGTGAGTGTGGTGAGTGTGGTTTGAGTGTGGTGAGGTGGTGGTGTGGTAGGTGTGGGTTGAGTGTGGTAGTGTGGTGAGTGTGGTGAGGTAGTGGGTGTGGTAGTGTGGTGGGGGTGTGGTGGGTGTGGTGAGTGTGGTGGGTTGTGGTGGTGTGGTGGGGTGGTTTTGGTGTGGTGAGGGTGAGTGTGGGGGTGTGGTGGGTGTGGTGGAGTGTGGGGTGTGGGAGTGTGGTGGGGTGGGGTGAGTTTTGGTGAGGTGTGAGTGGTGGTGGTTGGTGAGTGTGGTGAGTGTGGTGGGGTTTGTGAGTGTGGTGGTGTGGTGGGGGTGTGGTGAGTGTGGTAGGTGTGGTGAGTGTGGTGGTGTGGTGGGTGGTGAGGTGGGGAGTGTGGTGAGTGTGGTGAGTGTGGGTGGTGTGGTGAGTGTGGTGAGGAGTAGTGGTGTGGTGGGTTGGGTGGGTGTGGTGAGGTTGTGGGTGGGTGGTGGGTAGGTGTGGTTGAGTGTGGTGAGGTGGTGGGTGTGGTGAGTGTGGTGAGTGGGGTGAGGTGGTGAGTGTGGTGAGTGTGGTGAGTTTGGATTTCCCCTATGCTGACCGGGGTTAGGTAGATCCGCGGGAAAAACAGGACAAGTGTTTTTCCCGAAGGGGGTTTTAGTCATATGAGCCCCCCACTGGGCTTCGGTCCAGATCGAAGCCCCCCCCCGCTTACCCCTCCACTCTTTTAAAAAAATTAAAAAGAAAAAATTTAACAAGCCAGATTCTGTATTACAACTTGAATTAGTAACTTGAATCCCATTAGACCAGGCTTTAAATCCCATTAATATCCTTACCCCAGACGCAAACATTGGATGTTTCCCAGTCTTTTTTCACAATTTTTATACGTCGCAACGTGCTGCAAGATATTCTATCCCGTGTTGCCATTGCAACATCACATGTTGCTAATGCAACTTCTGATTCATAGCTCGATCGCTAGCGGGGCCACTCACACAAGGTCCGGGGAAAGATCCCCCGGGAAGGCTGGAAAAATTTGGGGGCGTTTTCTTTTAAAACATCGTCCCTTTACATTAGTAAAATGGACCGGGAGTTAGTGGACTGGTGTGGTCGCATCCGGCCCAAAATGACCCATTTGCCCCCAAATGCTCAGATAAAAAGCGGTTTCTGTATAGTAGTCACTGATGTGAGCTATGGTCTTATAAAATTTTTAAAGTACTTGTAGAAAAAAAAGATTATTATTTTTATTATTTTTATTATTTTATTATTTATTATTATTATTTATTATTATTATTATTATTATTATTAACTATTATTATTATTATTATTATTATTATTATTATTATTATTATTATTATATTATTATATTATTATTATTATTATTATTATTATTACTATATTATTATTATTATTATATATTATATTATTATTATTATTATTATTATTTATTATTATTATTACTATTATTATTATTATTATTATTATTATTTTATTATTATTATTATTATTATTATTATTATTATTATTATTATTATTATTATTGTTACTATTATTATTATTATTATTGTTATTATTATTATTATTATTATTATATTATTATTATTATTATTATTATTATTATTATTATTATTATTATTATTATTACTATTATTATATTTTCATTATTATTATTATGTACAACTTTCCCTGTCATTTTCCGCCACACAGACTGGAGGTCAGTGTTGAGATCTCTCATAACGGAGTACTTGACCGTCACCTTACTGCCCTACTGAAGAAACTATAGAAACTTATCACTGAACTGATCAACTGACAGAAACCTGTTTTGTGCAGTCAGCACACAGGTGAGACACGTGTATACACCAGGTTACAAGAAGACGTTAGAGCAGGATACATATATGCACCAGGTTACAGCAGGACATAAGATACATGTATGAACCGGTTACAAAAGGAAATAAGAGCAAGATACGTGTATAGACCAGGTTACAAAGGAAATAAGAGCAAGATACATGTATGAACCAGGTTTCATAAGGAAAAGAACAAGATACGTGTATGAATGCTGACTGAAACCTAAGAACAATATTCTTGGACAGTAAGAAGACTTCTGACACAGTTCCACTCAAGAGATTTGTGCAAAAGCTCGAAGACTAGGCAGGTTAAAACAGGGAAGGCCTGTAAAGGATCAGAGAATACCTGAGGAAGACAGCAGCGAGTCATGGTACGTGAAGAGGTGTCGGAGTGGGCGCCTGTGACGAGCGGGGTTCCACAGGGTCTGTAATAAGACCGGGCTGTTTCTGGTATATGTGAATGACATGACGGAATGAATAGAGTCAGACATGTCTCTGTTTGCAGACGATGTAAAAGTTTATGAGAAGAATTCAGTCGGACGAGGACCCATACAGGACTACAAAGGGATCTGGACAGGCTACAGACTTGGTGTACCAACTGGCTCTTGGAGTTCAACCCCACAAAGTGCAAAGTCATCAAAATCGTGTAAAGGCAAAGAAAGCCGAACACAGAATACAACCTATGGGGTCAAAGACTACAAACCTCACTCAAGGAAAAAAATCTTATTGTGAGTGTAATACCGAAAATATCTCCTGAGGCGCACATCAACCAAATAACCGCTGCAGCATATTTGCGACTAGCAAACTAAAGAATAGCTTTCCGACATCTTAGTAAGGAGTCGTTTAGGACTCTGTACACCGTGTACGTCAGCCCTATATTTGAGTATGAAGCACCGGTTTGGGAAACCCCAACACCTGGGCAAGCACGTAAGGAAATTAGAGAAAGTGCAAAGCTTTGCAAGAAGACTAGTCCCGGAGCTAAGGGGCATGTCCTACGTGGAGAGGTTAAGGGAAATTGGCCTAACGGCACCGGAGGACAGGAGAGAAAGGGAGACGTAATAGCAACATATAAAATACTGAGAGGAATCGACAAAGTGAACAAAGATAAGATGCCCAGAGATGGGATGCAAAAACGAGGGGTCACTATTGGAAGTTGAAAACTCAGATGAGTCACAGAGATTTTGGGAAGTATTTTTTTTAGTCAGAGAAAGTTGTGGGAAGTGGAATAGTTGGAAAGTGAGGTAGGAAAAGTATAAAAAAAAAACAACACAAAAACACCAACAACCCAACCCAACCCCCAAAAAAAAACCCACACACACACACACACCCCAAAACACACCAAAAAAAAAAAACAAAACCCATAAAACACAAACAAAACAATACACACAACCCACCAAAAACCACACACACAACCAATTCCCGGGAATAAGAAAATAGAAGGAAAAGGACCGGGAATAAGGAGGGGGGAGAAACCAGAAACGAATTTTAAAAGATAAAAAGGGGAGAATCAAAGAAAAACAAGAGCAAAGCCAAACGACGGTGTTTCACCACATAGGAAAAAACAACCGAAGGAAGGTAATAAGCTAAAAAAGGAAGGGGGAAGAAACAAAAATGCCCTGAAGAGGGGAACTTTCAACAAAATTCAAAGAAGGTTCACAGAAGACAGAAGGGGCCCCCCAAAAGAGGAAAGAGGGGGGGCAAAAACACCAGGCGGGACAAAGTGCAAAACCCAGGAAAAATGGGGGAGTGGTGGAACCCTAAAGGGAAGGGGGTTAAATAACACCCGGGGTTTCGAAAAGGGAAACCTGTGCCCCCAAAAAAACCAATATTCAATACTTCCACGAAAAAGGGAAGTTTCCCTGGGAGGAAGAAGCTTGGTCCCAAATTTAAAAAAAGGGGAGACAACGGGAAAAACCCCGAAGGCACGCATGATCAGAAAATAGGAAAAAATTGTCGGAAAAAGGTGGGGGGAAACCCCGGGGTCCACAGCACCAAAACAGGGTTTTTTTGAAGATGGGAAAACTTGCACCCTTGGTTCTTGAATGGTGAAGCAGTAAGACAAGAGAAAAGGGTGGGGGTTGCATTTTTCCGGACTGCGGGGTTTACACAGTCCAAAAAAGAGATTGGAAAAAAAAAGGGGCCAAGCAGGGATAACAGGGAAGACTCAAATCAGGGAAACTTTTTTCAGGAAAAACGCACATAATTTCTGCGGGGGAATAATGGGCCCTGGACCAGGGGGGGCCCCACTCTTAGGAAAGTCTTTTCGGATTGTGAAGTAGGAAAAAAATTGGGGTGCCCTTTTTGGGCCTTTAGGAAAATTTTTTCCAAGACCCACAGAACTAAAGGGGACTGGAAGGGTGCAAAGGTCCACAACTGGTCCGGGTTAAAAAGTAAAGCATGAGGAGGGGAAGGGAAAAAAGACCGCGACGGGAGAAATTTAAGGGGGGACAAAAAACACTCAAAAAAGGGATTTTCGGGTGGAAAAACCGGAATTCCAAAGCGACAAAACCAAAAAGGGGACAAGGGGGCCCCCGGGAAACCCCAAACAGTTTGAATCAAAAGGATGTTGGGATTTCACCGGAAATTTGGGATTAAGTGGGGACCGTTTGGAAACCCAACCTCCCCAAGCAGGGAAAAAAACTAGGGGGAAGTGCAAATTTTGAAAAGACGCCCGGGGTTGGGATGTCCTATAGGGGGGTTAAGGGAAAAAACCCCACACACTAACAAAATAACAAAACACACAAAATAAAAAACAAACAAAACAAACAAAACACCACAAACACAAAATTAACAAACAAAGAACAAAAAAAACCAAACCCACAAAACAGGAATTTGGAAATTTTGGGGCGGAGTGGACCCAATCCAACATAGCTTTAAGCAAGGTACGAAAAAGCCCCCAGTTTAGGGAGAATACCTGACGCATGGGGCGGGGAGGGGGCCCATGCAACCTCAAATGAGAAATAGGTGGCAAACAAAACAAAAACACAAAAAAACACAATAAACCACAACACAAAAAAACCACCCAAACAAAAAAACAAACAGCCAACCCCCAACAAAAAACTTACCCAAAAAACCCACAACAAAAAAACCCCAAAAACAAACCCAAACACCGTGTAGTTAGGCCAATGGATATGCGGACCAGTTTGGAACCCAACAGCAAGCAAGGGAAAAGAAACTGGGAGAAAGTGCAAAGGTTGCAAAAAGATAGCCCATACCAGGGGGAAAAGGTTAAGGGGAAATAACCTGACACAGGGAACAGGAGAATGGGGGCATGATAAAACGCATAAAATACGAAGGGGAATTGAAAGGTACAAAGACAGTTTGTTCCAGGATTGGACACATAACAAGGGGACACCAGTGGGAAAAACCCCAAAATTTGAAACAGGGTTTTTAGAATTTTTTCTTTCCCCGGGGTTTCGGTGGAATTTTGGGGGAAGCGATGTGGGGAGCGGGACCAAACAACAAGCAGGGGTTTAGTAAACTCACGGCCGGGGAATACCTAGTACGATCAGTAAAGGGCGGGGCCAGAGTGGGACTGGCCCCCCGCAACCTCACTGGTGAGTACAACTGGGTGAGTCAACACCCAACACACACCCCACACAACACACACCCACACACAACACCCCCACACACACACACAAAACAACACACACACACCCACACACACACACACACACCCCACAACCACACCACCAAAAACACACAACACACACCACCACACACACACACACACACACACACCCACACACACACAAAAACACACACACACAAAACACACACACACACACAAACACACCAACACACAAAACAACACAAACACACACAACACCAAACACACACACACAAAAAAAACAACACATCACACACACACACACACACACACACACCACACAACCACCACCAACCCCCAAACACACCCCACACAAACACACACACACACCACACACACAAAAACAACACACACACAATACACACACACACACACACCACCACCCCACACACACACAAAACACACACACAACACACACACACCACACAACACACACACACACAACACACACCACACACAACTACCCCAAGGTTGAAATTTTTAAGGGGATTAAAAGATTTTGGTAAAGATTTTTACTATTTTTTCAAAAGTTAAAGGTATCACTTCAAAAGGTTTTTAAAATCTTCCTCGTAAATTTTTAAAGGGTATTTTAGTTCGCGGGTTTTGTTTACTCTGGCAGAAAAATTTTAAGAAACGTTTAAGGGGCTTCACCTCAAGGGTCTTTTGTTTTGGGGAATTTTCCTTTGTTTTCTTGCGCCTTTTTTTTCAATTTTATTTGACAGTAAACATGGTGGAGCCTCAGACTGCCCTCCCACACATCACCCTTTATCTTTCTTGTATTAACTTTACAAAAATCAAAGGGTAGTATACTGTCATTTTCGTGAGTGTCACACCAGTGGGGGCTTGAAGCAAGAGCCACCGTAGAGGTGTCCCATTAACTTTTGAAAAACCCCCGGAGACGATGGTCCTGGGGCTCAAGAAGCCCCTTGCCAGTGGAAAACCAAAAAAACCCAATCACTGTAAACAGAGAGAAGAAAAAGATGGAATGAGACGGGGGAGCACAGCCAGATGGTTAAATGCTGATGTGGCAAGAGATAAGATGAGACCCGTGAACTACAAACTAAAGGGCTGAACACTCAAGACTGAAGGATGAAACCCCACAAGACTGAAGGATGAAAACACAATACTGAAGGGTGAAACACGATGAAGGGCTGAAAAACTACAACTGAAGGATGAACATACAAGGTGAAAACTGAAAAATACAAGCTGAAAGGGCGAATACTACAAAATGAAAGGGCGAACACTACAAAAACTGAAGTACTGAACACTCAAGACTGAAGGGCTGAAACCAAGACTGAAGGATGAACATACAAGACTGATGGATGAACACTACAAAAACTGAAGGACTGAACACTACAAGACGAAAGGGCTGAACATACAAGCTGAAGGACTGAAAAAACCACAAGACTGAAGGTCTGAACACACAAGACTGAAGGACTGAACACTACAATACTGAAAGGGCTGAACCCATACAAGAGAAGGATGAACCTACAATACTAAGGGCTGAAAAAACTACAAACTGAAAGACGAACACTACAAAACTGAAGGACTGAACACTACAAACTGAAGGACTGAACACTACAATCTGAAGGTCTGAACACTACAAAATGAAGGATGAACACTACAAGACTGAAGGACTGAAACTACAAAATGAAGGACTGAAAAACTACAAAACTGAAGGACGAGCACTCAAAATGATGACTGAACACTACAAGACTGAAAGGGTGGCATACAAGACGAAGGACGAATACAAAATGAAGGACTGAACACTACAAACTGAAGAACTGAAAAATAAAGACTGAAGGCAACACTAAAGACTGAAGGACTGAAAACTACAAGTGAAAAAGAACACTACAAAACTGAAGGACTGAACACTACAAATGAAAGGGCGAACACTACAAGCTGAAGACTGAACCCCTACAAGACTGAAGGGCTGAACACTAAAGATGAAGGGCTGAACACTACAAGACTGAAGGTGAATACTACAAGACTGAAGGGCTGAAAAACTACAAGACTGAAGGACTGAACACTACAAAACTGAAGGACTGAAATACTACAAGATGAAGGGGTGAATCTACAAGACTGAAAGGGCTGAACACTACAAGACTGAAGGACGGGAATACTACAAGACTGAAGATGAACACTACAAGAGAAGGACTGAAAACACAAAACTGAAGGGGGAATACTCAAAACTGAAGGACTGAACACTACAAAATGAAGGATGAACACACAAGATGAAGGACTGAACCACAAGACTGAAGGACGAACACTACAAGACGAAGGACTGAATACTAAAGACTGAAAGGGTGAATAACAAGACTGAAGGGCTGAAAAACTACAAACTGAAGGACTGAACCTACAAGAAAAGAAGGACTGAAAAACTCAAGACGAAGGGCTGAATATTACAAGATTTTAGGATGAAAACTACAAGACTGAAGGGACTGAACACTACAAATGAAGGATTTAAAAACTAAAGCTGAAGGACGAAAAACTACAAGACTGAAGGGCTGAACACTACAAAACGGGAAGGGAAAACTAAAGACTGAAGGACTGAATACTACAAGACGAAAGGGCTGAACACTACAAGATGAGGCTGAAACCCCTACAAGATGAAGGACTGAATATACAAGACTGAAGGGGTGAAAACACAAGACTGAAGGGGAATACTAAAAGACTGAAGGACTGAATACTACAAGACTGAAGGCTTAAAAAACTACAAACTGAAGGACTGAAACAAAAGACTGAAGGCTGAACACACAAGACTGAAGGATGAATACTACAAGACTGAAGGATGAACACACAAGACGAAGGACTGAAACTCAAGACTGAAGGTGAAAACTACAAGACGAAGACTGAAAACTACAAGACTGAGGACTGAAAACAAAAAAACTGAAAGGACTGAACATACAAGACTGAAGGACTGAATACTACAAGATGAAGGACTGAAACACAAGACGAAGGACTGAACACTACAGACTGAAGGATGAACACTACAAGAGAAGGACTGAATACTACAAGATGAAGGTGAATACTACAACTGAAAGGGCTGAACACTACAAACGAAGGATGAAAACACAAGCTGAAGGACTGAACACTACAAGACTGAAGGCTGAATAATTTTCAAGACTGAAAAGGGCGAATATAAAAGACTGAAAGGGCTGAATACTACAAGATGAAGGGGGAACACTCAAGATGAAGGACAGAAAACTACAGACGAAGGACTGAACATACAAGACTGAAATACGAACACTACAAGACTGAAGGACTGAACACTGCAAGGTGAGGAGAAAAACTACAAGACTGAAAGGCTGAACACTACTAGACTGAAAAATGAATACTACAAGACTGAAGGATGAACACTACAAGACGAAGGGGTTTTAACACTACAAGACTGAGGGTAGGGCCCCCCACAGTGCCACCATCCAGTCTAACCATCAATGACATGGGGACGCAGTAAGACAAAAGGAGAGGGGGGGTGGGTTGCATTTTCTTGGACTGCAAGAAGGCGTTTGACACAGTTCCACAAAGAGATTGGTGCAAAAAAAAGGAGGGCCCAAACAGGATTTAAAGGGAAGGCACTAAATGGTCAGGGATTACTTGTCGGAGACAGCACGAGTCATGGTACGTGGCGAGGTGTCAAGTGGGGGACCTTGACCAGGGGGGTCCCCAAGGGGGGCAGTCCCAGGGGCTAGTGCTGTTTTGGATTTGTGAACGACATGAGGAAGGAATAAACTCTGAGGTGCCCCGTTTGCAGATGGTGAAGTTGATGAGAAGAATTCACTCGATCGAAACCCGGCAGAACTACAAAGGGATCGGACAGGCTGCAGACCTGGTCAGCAATTGGTCTGGGTTCAAACCCCCCAATGCAAAGTCATGAAGATTGGGGAAGGGCAAAGAAGACCGCAGCGGGTACAGTTAGGGGGGCCCGAGACAACAAACCTCATCAAGGAAAAAGATTTTGGGTGAGTATAACACCAGGCACATCTCCTGAAGCGTACATCAACCAAATAACTGCTGCAGCATTATGGGCGCCTAGCAAACCTCAGAACAGCATTCCGACATCTTAATAAGGAATCATTCAGGACCCTGTACACCGTGTACGTTAGGCCCATATTGGAGTATGCGGCACCAGTTTGGAACCCACACCTAGCCAGCACGTAAAGAGACTAGAGAAAGTGCAAAGGTTTGCAACAAGACTAGTCCCAGAGCTAAGAGGTATGTCCTACGAGGAGAGGTTAAGGGAAATCAACCTGACGACACTGGAGGACAGGAGAGATAGGGGGAACATGATAACGACATACAAAATACTGAGAGGAATTGACAAGGTGGACAAAGACAGGATGTTCCAGAGATTGGACACAGTAACAAGGGGACACAGTTGGAAGCTGAAGACACAGATGAATCACAGGGATGTTAGGAAGTATTTCTTCAGCCACAGAGTAGTCAGTAAGTGGAATAGTTTGGGAAGCGATGTAGTGGAGGCAGGATCCATACATAGCTTTAAGCAGAGGTATGATAAAGCTCACGGCTCAGGGAGAGTGACCTAGTAGCGATCAGTGAAGAGGCGGGGCCAGGAGCTCGGACTCGACCCCCGCAACCTCAACTAGGTGAGTAACAGTGCCACTATCACAGTCTAACCATCACAGTGCCACTGTCACAGTGCCACCATCACAGTCTAACCATCACAGTGCCACTATCACAGTGCCACCATTCACAATCTAACCATCACAGTGCCACTATCACAGTGCCACCATCACAGTCTAACCATCACAGTGCCACTATCACAGTGCCACCATCACAATCTAACCATCACAGTGCCACTATCACAGTGCCACCATCACAGTCTAACCATCACACTGCCACTATCACAGTGCCACCATCACAGTCTAACCATCACAGTGTCACTATCACAGTGCCACCATCACAATCTAACCATCACACTGCCACTATCACAGTGCCACCATCACAGTCTAACCATCACAGTGCCACTATCACAGTGCCACCATCACTGTCTAACCATCACAGTGTCACTATCACAATGCCACCATCACAGTCTAACCATCACAGTGCCACTATCACAGTGCCACCATCACAGTCTAACCATCACAGTGCCACTATCACAGTGCCACCATCACAGTCTAACCATCACAGTGCTACTATCACAGTGCCACCATCACAGTCTAACCATCACAGTGCCACTATCACAGTGCCACCATCACAGTCTAACCATCACAGTGCCACTATCACAGTGCCACCATCACAGTCTAACCATCACAGTGCCACTATCACAGTGCCACTATCACAGTGCCACTATCACAGTGCCACTATCACAGTGCCACCATCACAGTGAGTTGTTCCAATGTTTTGAATAAACTATCAAGTAAAGTGTTATTATATATTTAAACTTAAACAATGCCCGACAATGCCCAACAATGCCCAACAACGCCCAACAATGCCCGACACATGCATAACAATTCGGTGCCCTAACTGTCAAAATGTTTCGCCTGCACAGCAGCCTTCTTCAGTCTTCGGACAGTAAGAGAAATTTTGACGTGATCAGTCCCTCACCCTTGGTGAGACTAAGAGACTGATCACCTCAAAACTACTTCTTCCACTGTCTGTGGTGTTGTATTCATATATATACAACTGAAGAAGTCTGCTGTGCGGGCGAAGCGTTGTGGCAATGATGAAACACATGTGCTGCACATGTGACTTATTCTCTAATAAAGGTACCCAGCTGTTTTACATCTGTCTTATTCATCAGTAAAAAGACCTATGTGTTGTCCCTTTGGGTATCTTTATTCTGGAAACGTTTCGCCATCCAGTGGCTTTTGCAGTCCAGGACAGAGAAGAATGGTTGAAGATCAGAAGGTGTTTGAGATAATCAGTCCCTCGGACTGGAATCGATATAATCAGTCCATTAATCTGATCTTCACCATTCTTCTCTGTATGGACTGATGAAGCCACTGTGTGGAGAAACGTTTCCACAATAAAGATACCCAAGTGTTGCACATGTGTCTAATTTATCGACTGTTATCCACATTAAGATCCGCCGTGGCGTAAACACTGTGAGGCTGGAGAAACTATGCACTAGGTTGGCCGTAACGGCTTGATAAAGCTCCTGGAGAGCGAAACGTTGCCACAGTAAAATGCCACATTAGTTGCACCTGTGTCCTTTTATCTAACAGAAGCTATGCAGCAGGCCTACTGGCCCATGCTGGACAGGTTCTGCTGGAATTCAATTCCTTTCATTTATGTGTTTGCCCAATATATTTTCAGCAATTTGACGCACCTCCAGCCTCACCTTAATTTTTCTTCATGTCACTGTCACTCTATATTATCGAAGGCCTGACCCACCTTGCGCCGGGTCACCACACAGAGAAGACCCAGGCCTTGACCCGTCCTGGCGAACCTACCTAACTTTTCTCCGGTTCACAGGGCTTCTGTCAGACGTCAGGTGTTAAATACACCTGCTGAGTCGTTCTGGCACTCGGGCTGCGGCCTGAGTGCCAAAAATGGATCAAATGGAGTTGAAAGACTCATCGTGTCCTTGTCATAGGGATGTACCCACCAGAGGCTGTAAACGGTACATCACTTATACAAACTCTGACACTCCTTCGGGAGCCACTGCCGGGTCACCACATGGAGAAAACCCG
The DNA here is from genome assembly GCF_026875155.1 of Cherax quadricarinatus. NCBI lineage: Eukaryota > Metazoa > Arthropoda > Malacostraca > Decapoda > Parastacidae > Cherax > Cherax quadricarinatus. Next base: position 9,125,439 of record NC_069477.1, on the reverse strand, counting down.
AGCTAGACCCAGCCTGGCTAACCTACCAGAATATAAAGATGATCTGCTTTGTATAGGCCAGTAGGTCTGCTGCAGTGTTCCTCCATTTTTTTATGTTCTTATGTTTTAACTCTGTATCAGGACTGATAAAACCACTCGTGGCGAAACGTTTCCTTTAATAAATATCTTAAACTGTACACAAGTGCTCTTTTTCACAGATTGTCGATATCACCGTACCATTTACATCCTAATATGCCAGCCACGGCATTGTGGATTTTATTTTTCATGTCAGTGATCTGACTGAGGAGATCAACAGTGTTGATGTATGCAGATGACCAGCATCTTACACTGAGAAAAATGTTAGATAAGTTCAAAGCAATTTGAGATATTTCATGGACTAGCTGCAAGAATGGCCCGGTAAGTGGTTACTAGAATCAAACCCTAAGAATTGAAAGGTAATGGTGAAGGGGTGAGGGAAAGGGAGGCCAGAAAATACCTTACCAAGAAATGGAGACACCTTCCAGAGGTTGGTTGATTAATGGGATTTAAGGTTTGTCGGCTACACCTGTTCACCACCAGTCAAGAATACTTTAATGCTTAAAGTAGTGATTAATGTAAACTACCAGTGTATATACACTATATATATATATATATATATATATATATATATATATATAGTGCAACATTTGCAACATTTGCAACATTTGGGTGTCTTTATTTGTGAACGTTTCGCCATCCAGTGGCTTTATCAGTGCAAAGACATAATGTAGTTCTATATACAAAAGCCGAGGTAATCAGTCCCTCAGTCTTGGAGTTGGTGAAGAGTGTCATGGTCTTGAAGACTCTGGTGCTGTTCAACTCCAAGACTGAGGGACTGATTACCTCGGCTTTTATATACAGTTCTACTATCTTCACATTATGTCCTTGTATTGTACTGATGAAGCCACTGGAGGGCGAAACGTCCATAAACAAAGAAACCCAGATGTTGCTTGTGTGTCTAATTCTTCAGCTTCTCGGTACTGTATACCATATATGCACCATATATATATATATATATATATATATATAATATATATATATATATATATATATATATATATATATATATATATTATATATTATATATATATATATTATATATATATATATATATATATATATATATATATATATATATATATATATATATATATATATATATATATATATATATATATATATATATATATATTATATATATATATATATATATATATATAATATTATATATATATATATATATATATATATATATATATATATGGTGCATATATGGTATACAGTACCGAGAAGCTGAAGAATTAGACACACAAGCAACATCTGGGTTTCTTGTTTATGGACGTTTCGCCCTCCAGTGGCTTCATCAGTACAATACAAGGACATAATGTGAAGATAGTAGAACTGTATATAAAAACCGAGGTAATCAGTCCCTCAGTCTTTGGGGTTGAACAGCACCAGAGTCTTCAAGACCATGACACTCTTCACCAACTCCAAGACTGAGGGACTGATTACCTCGGCTTTTGTATATAGAACTACATTATGTCTTTGCACTGATAAAGCCACTGGATGGCGAAACGTTCACAAATAAAGACACCCAAATGTTGCACATGTGCCTAATTCTTCTTAATGGTTAATACCTCAGGGCCAGAGAATGATTCAATCAGAGACATAACATACACCTGGCCGGATTAGCTCCCAACACCTGTAACGACGTTTCGCTCCAACTTGAATCATTGACTAATTAATGGTACAAGTCGGACCGAAACGTCGTCATAAATTTCTTTCAACTGTATTGGGGTTATTTGTCTATTACATGAAATTTAAGTTAATATTAATTATTATTTTAGCTGCTAGAGTATATTTTTGTAATTATGTTTTCATATTATTTTGAGACGACAAGTCGTGTTGGAGGTGAGTATCTGAAAGTATTTGATATAATAATAATAATGATATTTACAATGTTTCATCAGAACACTGCGGCTGTCTCCCACCGAGGCAGGGTGACCCGACAAGGAAAACACCTTTACCGTTAGCCATTCAGTCACTCTGGTATTGCAGTTCAGATGACCTTCCAGACTGCAGCATCTCCACCCCTCTTTTAGAGTGCAGGTATTGTACTTCCCACCTCAAGAACTCAAGTCCGGCTAACCGGTTTCCCTGAATCCCTTCATAAATGTTACCTTGTTCACACTCTAACCTCATT
>NC_069477.1:9120167-9122718 GCF_026875155.1 Cherax quadricarinatus | reverse complement strand
GTGATGGTTAGATTGTGATGGTGGCACTGTGATAGTGACACTGTGATGGTTAGACTGTGATGGTGGCACTGTGATAGTGGCAGTGTGATGGTTAGACTGTGATGGTGGCACTGTGATAGTGGCACTGTGATGGTTAGATTTTGATGGTGGCACTGTGATAGTGGCACTGTGATGGTTAGACTGTGATGGTGGCACTGTGATAATGGCACTGTGATGGTTAGATTGTGATGGTGGCACTGTGATAGTGGCACTGTGATGGTTAGACTGTGATGGTGGCACTGTGACAGTGGCACTGTGATGGTTAGACTGTGATAGTGGCACTGTACTCACCTAGTTGAGGTTGCGGGGGTCGAGTCCGAGCTCCTGGCCCCGCCTCTTCACTGATCGCTACTAGGTCACTCTCCCTGAGCCGTGAGCTTTATCATACCTCTGCTTAAAGCTATGTATGGATCCTGCCTCCACTACATCGCTTCCCAAACTATTCCACTTACTGACTACTCTGTGGCTGAAGAAATACTTCCTAACATCCCTGTGATTCATCTGTGTCTTCAGCTTCCAACTGTGTCCCCTTGTTACTGTGTCCAATCTCTGGAACATCCTGTCTTTGTCCACCTTGTCAATTCCTCTCAGTATTTTGTATGTCGTTATCATGTCCCCCCTATCTCTCCTGTCCTCCAGTGTCGTCAGGTTGATTTCCCTTAACCTCTCCTCGTAGGACATACCTCTTAGCTCTGGGACTAGTCTTGTTGCAAACCTTTGCACTTTCTCTAGTCTCTTTACGTGCTTGGCTAGGTGTGGGTTCCAAACTGGTGCCGCATACTCCAATATGGGCCTAACGTACACGGTGTACAGGGTCCTGAATGATTCCTTATTAAGATGTCGGAATGCTGTTCTGAGGTTTGCTAGGCGCCCATATGCTGCAGCAGTTATTTGGTTGATGTGCGCTTCAGGAGATGTGCCTGGTGTTATACTCACCCCAAAATCTTTTTCCTTGAGTGAGGTTTGTTGTCTCTGGCCCCCTAGACTGTACTCCGTCTGCGGTCTTCTTTGCCCTTCCCCAATCTTCATGACTTTGCACTTGGTGGGATTGAACTCCAGGAGCCAATTGCTGGACCAGGTCTGCAGCCTGTCCAGATCCCTTTGTAGTTCTGCCTGGTCTTCGATCGAGTGAATTCTTCTCATCAACTTCACGTCATCTGCAAACAGGGACACCTCAGAGTTTATTCCTTCCGTCATGTCGTTCACAAATACCAGAAACAGCACTGGTCCTAGGACTGACCCCTGTGGGACCCCGCTGGTCACAGGTGCCCACTCTGACACCTCGCCACGTACCATGACTCGCTGCTGTCTTCCTGACAAGTATTCCCTGATCCATTGCAGTGCCTTCCCTGTTATCCCTGCTTGGTCCTCCAGTTTTTGCACCAATCTCTTGTGTGGAACTGTGTCAAACGCCTTCTTGCAGTCCAAGAAAATGCAATCCACCCACCCCTCTCTCTCTTGTCTTACTGCTGTCACCATGTCATGTGATGGTTAGACTGTGATGGTGGCACTGTGGTGGGCCACTACCACTCAGTCTTGTAGTGTTCAATCCTTCAGTCTTGTAGTGTTCAGTCCTTCAGTCTTGTAGTATTCAGTCTTTCAGTCTAGTAGTGTTCAGTCCTTCAGTCTTGTAGTGTTCAGTCCTTCAGCCTTGCAGTGTTCAGTCCTTCAGTCTTGTAGTGTTCTGTCTTTCAGTCTTGTAGTGTTCAGTCCTTCAGTCTTTTAGTGTTCTGTCCTTCAGTCTTGTAGTGTTCAGTCCTTCAGCCTTGCAGTGTTCAGTCCTTCAGTCTTGTAGTGCTCAGTCCTTCAGTCTTGTAGTATTCAGTCCTTCAGTCTTGTAGTGTTCAGTTCTTCAGTCTTGTAGTATTCAGTCCTTCAGTCTTGTAGTGTTCAGTCCTTCAGTATTGTAGTGTTCAGTCCTTCAGTCTTGTAGTATTCAGTCCTTCAGTCTTGTAGTGTTCAGTTCTTCAGTCTTGTAGTATTCAGTCCTTCAGTCTTGTAGTGTTCAGTCCTTCAGTATTGTAGTGTTCAGTCCTTCAGTCTTGTAGTGTTCAGTCCTTCAGTCTTGTAGTATTCAGTCCTTCAGTCTTGTAGTGTTCAGTCCTTCAGTCTTGTAGTGTTCAGTCCTTCAGTCTTGTAGTGTTCAGTCCTTCAGTCTTGTAGTGTTCAGCCCTTCAGTCTTGTAGTGTTCAGTCCTTCAGTCTTGTAGTGTTCAGTCCTTCAGTCTTGTAGTGTTCAGCCCTTCAGTATTGTAGTGTTCAGCCCTTCAGTATTGTAGTGTTCAGTCCTTCAGTATTGTAGTGTTCAGTCCTTCAGTCTTGTAGTGCTCACTTGCTGGATCTTCTGTGATCTCTTGCCACATCAACATTTAACCATCAATGGCTGCTGCTCACCTGTGCTCATTCCATCTTTCTTTCTTCTCTCTGCTTGACAGTGATCCTGGTGTTTGTGTTCCACTGGTCAATGGTGCTTGCTTGAGTCCCAGTGACCCATCAGGTCTCCAGGGTCTTTC
>NC_069477.1:9050167-9115167 GCF_026875155.1 Cherax quadricarinatus | reverse complement strand
CACTCACCACCCCTCACCACACTCATCACACTCACCACAACTCACCACCCCAAAACCACACTCACCACACACCACACACACCACCACACTCACCACACTCACCACACTCACCACACTCATCGATTGGAGACTGATTACTCACGTCTCATCAGAATCATGCAGAGATCTCAGGTGAGACTGACAGTTCACTGATCTCAGACCACTGAGTCAGACTCACGGACGTGAACGCTCTTTCCAGACATCCAGTTCCTGTTCCAGCTAGTGCTGGAACAGGAACAAATAAAGAACAGAAAATCACAATACCGTGACTGGAACAATACGCATATAACCAGCACATAGGAGAGAGAAACGTACCACGACGTTTCGCTCCGACTTGGACCAGTGACAGGATAATATCAGTGATAGAAATGTGTTTTTCCTTTGAGTCCCTAGGTTGGGTCTCTGCAGTGCTCACGTATGTTAGACTGGAAACCTCCCGGGTGACAGGTGTCCGCAGGTTGAGAGGTTTCCGCAGGTTTCAAAGGTTTGTTATTCCTTGGGAAATTCCATTTGATAAGCAGGTCTTTGACGGATTTATATACTTTATTTCGAGCCACCGGTTACGGTACCCATGGGAAATATTGGTTTCAGGAGACATCTGTGTATCTCTCCGCTAGCCCTTGCTATGGGGTTGCCATAGTAACAGGTTATATAATGGGTTAAGGGGGTGGTAATTGTAGTAGGTTATGTAATGGGTTATGGGGGTTGTCCTTGTAGGAGGTTACATAATGGGGCGTAGCCCAATAGTGCCAAGACACCCATTTTCGGGCTATGGGGCGACTTGCCTGGGTGTGGCATGGGTGTCCAACTCCTCTTTTTACAGATGGAGAAGCGCTGGACCCGCAGGGGCCACAGCGTCTAAGTAATGGGAGGAATAGTAAATATATATATATATATATATATATATATATATATATATATATATAATATATATATATATATATATATATATATATATGTATGTATATGTCGTGCCGAATAGGCAGAACTTGCGATCTTGGCTTAATAGCAACGTTCATCTGCCAATAGACAAGTGAAAATTTGTGTATGCAATAATTCGCAAACATTCTGAACTAACGAAAAAAAAATATTATTGTGTTTGTTTGTATAAATTATTTAAACGTATTAAGATATATTTGTTCGGTTAGGCTAAAATAAATCACTTGTTAATAAGGTTAGAATTTTAAATTCTTTTGGTCAAATATAATTTTACATAACATTGATGAAAAATATATCTTTAACGTATTAGAAAATTCAGAAGGACTTAATTTAAGAGTTCTGCTAAGACCACTTTACATATCGCCGAATATATATTATATATATTATTATATTAATATTATATATTATATAATATATATTATATTATATATGTTGGTGTGTGTGTGTGTGTGTGTTGTGACTCCCTATTGTCTCACCTGTGAGGTTGCGGGTCGATCGAGCTCGCCCCGCTCTCATGACACTACTAATCACTCTCCTGAGCGTGAGCTTTATCACCTCTCTTAACTATGTATGGATCTGCTCCACTACTCCTCCCAAACATTACTCACACTTGTGCTGAGAAACTACATGTGATTAATATATAATATATCTATAATACTTAAATTGTGTCGTCCGAACAACTTGCGATCTTGGCTTAAATAGCAACTTCTTTGCCATATAGGACAATGAAATTTGTGTATGCAAGTAATTTGCCAAATCATCTGACTAGAAAAAAATATATTTGATTATGTTTGTTTAGTATTCAATTATTGTAAACGTATTTAAAACCTATTTAGTTCGTTAGGCTGAAAAAAATTACACTTGTTATAAGGTTGCAAGTTTTCCTAGATTCTTTTGGTCCAAAATTATAATTTTTACATTAACATTGATGAAAAAATATATCTTTAAACGTATTAGAGAAATTTCGAAAGGACTTAATTTAATGAGTCTTGCTAATTGACACTTTTACTATTCGGCAACATATATACTATATATATATATATATTATAATATATATGGTATCATATATATCTATCATATATATATTTATGTGTGTGTGTGTGTGTGTGTGTGTGTGTGTGTGTGTGTGTGTGTACTACCTAGTTGTACTCACTGTTGAGGTTGCGGGGGTCGAGTCGAGCTCCTGGCCGCCTTCACTGATCACTATAGATCACTCTCCCGAGCCGTGAGCTTTATCATACCTCTGCTTAAAGCTATGTATGGATCCTGCCTCCACTACATCGCTTCCCGGAACGGTAGATAACTTTCTCGATGCCTTTGTCCACTTAGCCACCATAACAATACTACTACTGATAATAATAATAATTTAAACATCTCAAAGAAAAGCACACCAGTACTAAAAGTTTGAAGTCGACCGGAATTTGCATTCTCCAGCCATTGTCAGTATGTTCCATCAGGATACTAGGCAGGTACTGAAAGTACTTCCTGGAAGAATGTACATCTCCGCAGAGCGGAGATGTACATTCTCAGGAACTCATCTGTTCACAACTGTAGGGACTCGAGTTCGATTCCAGGGCTGGGCTGGACCTGGAGGTAAATCTCTTTACACCTGATGTCCGTGTTCACCTAGCAGGAAATAGGTACCTGGATGTTAGTCACCTTTCACCTGCTACCTCTCTTCATCTTGTAAATAGGTACTCGGGCGTTAGTCACCTGCTGTTACTTTTCACCTAGCAGTAAATAGGTACCTGGGTGTTAGTCACCTTGCACCTGGTGCCCCTGCTCATCTTGTAGTAAATATGTACCTGGGAGTTAGTCACCTGCTGTCACTGTTCACCTAGCAGTAAGTACCTGGGTGTTAGTCACCTTATACCTGCTGTCACGGTTCACCTAGCAGTAAACAGGTACTGGGTGTTCTTTCTGTAAATTGGTGTGGGCGGAAGTGTGTCATAATGCTACACTGTGAAGTGAACAGAGACAGGTTGACATGCTGTCAGCCTTACGTAGACAGAGCTGTCTGTCTTACCAGCCATCGCTGACAACATCTTGAGTTGACAGTGATGACACTTGGTCAGCTCGCCAAGGTCCTGACCACACCCTGTTGTTCCTGATTTCACCCTGGTTGTCTACCTGGACTCACCCTGTGTCTGACTCACCCTGTGTCTGACTCACCCTGTGTCTGACTCACCCTGTGTCTGACTCCCTGTGCTGACCCCCTTTCACCCCTGTGTACTAGACTCACCCTGTGTCTGACTCACCACCCTGTGTCTGACTCACCCTGTGTCTGACTCACCCTGTGTCTGGATGTGTTATGTTACATAGAGTAAATGAGCTTACTAGAAGTCATCCTACTCCATTTACAGCCCTTTTTTACACAATTTACAAGCATAGCACTGTAATCCTGCTAACAGTTTCCTGTTCTGCTCAACAGGGACAACAGCTAATAGTATTAATAATAATAATAATAATAATAATAATAATAATAATAATAATAATAATAATAATAATAATAATAATAATAATAATAATAATAATAATAATAATAATAATCTTTAATTCTACATGTACATGATACAACTTATACAGACCATAGCTGACATCAGTGACATACTGCTATATAGAAAGCCACTTGCTATGCAGAGCATTTCTGGCAAATTAGGTCAATGTTATCTCCAGGATGCGACCCACACCAGTCAAATAACACCCAGGTACCTAGTTTACTGCTATGTGAACAGGGACAGCAGGCGTCTTAAGGAAACACGTCATGATGTTTCCACCCGTACCGGGGATCGATCCCTGGACTTCAGTGTACGAGCTGAGCCGTTAACACTCGAGCTACCTGACAATCAAATACATAGGCAGCAGATATAGTGTTTGACTGATTACAGGTATACGTATTTGACTGATGAAGTCTACTGTGTAGGCGAAACGTTTCAACAATGAAGATACCTAACTGTCGTACATGTGTCTAAATCATCAGTTTGTCGGAATTTTATACTATTTTCAATATAAGGGACAACAGGTGTAGGGGAGAGTAGAAACGTAACTAGCTTTTGGAATGAGAAAATTAACTTCAAGGAATAACTGAAGAGAAACAACCTGATACTAATAACAGTTATATAAATAAATATTAAAAAAGCATAACTGATGCAATATTTCCAATATGTTATAACATAATGAGAACAGAAAACTTGAAAATCATAACTAATGTAGTATTTACAAGAGGTTATGACATAATGAGAACAATGATAGAAAATGTCCAAAGGTTTGCAATAAAACTGACAGTAGAACTCAGTAAACAAAAATATTTAAAAATAGGAGAACGGGAGGAGACATGATTACAACGTGAAAAATACTCAGAGCAATAGACGAGGTAGACGAAAGAAACTGAATATCTGCGTGACATTCACAACGTCAGAACAGCAGATAGATGGAATAGAATAGAAACACTTGACATATACATAGCAAGAGTATGATAGATCAGCGTCTATCACAGACAATAAATAAAAAACCATAAGCGGTGACAGATGATCAATGTTCAGAAGTGGGAAATAGAGCCAAGGGTTGGAACCCCGTTAACTCAGGTAGTAATTACAGCCTCAGGGAAAGAGGTGATTATGAATTGTTAACTAACGGTATTGATGACCTTGTGGCCACTGACCATCCGTATGAGGTGTGACCCTTGACCTCTGACCTCCGATCTTCCTTGACTCACGCCTGTGGCTACTGGCTGAGTGAGGTCATCACACGCTTACGTGAGTGTATTGCGTGAGTGTCTTGCGTGAGTATCCTACGTGAGTGTTTTGCGTGAGTGTCTTGCGTGAGTATCCTACGTGAGTGTCTTGCGTGAGTGTCTTGCGTGAGCAGTCTTACGTGAGTGTCTTGCATGAGTGTTTACCCGTATACTCTAGTAATGCTTGCGTGAGGTCTGCGCGACCTACGGGTTTGACGTGCAGGCCTATTCTGCAATATATCATATGATTATAATCATATTAATCTAATCATATGTGAATCATAATAATAATATCTGACTAGTTATTACATAATAATAATTATGAATAATAATAGAGTACATTTGACTAATATTAGTAATAATAATAATACTATTTTAAAATAATGACATAATTATACAGACATAATTGAATATAATACTTACTATATAAAAAATCCCTTGTTATCAGTTATTTCGGGTCAATTTGTTAATTTGTAACAGACCAACAGTTGACATCACATGACTTATATTACTGCTAAAAAGTCCCTGTTAGCAGAGTATTTCGGCAAATTGGTTAACTTTGTCCGGGTGCACCCACACCAGTCCACTAACACCCAGGTACCTACTTACTGCTAGGTGAACATGGACAGCACGTGTCCTAAGGAAACATCCTAATGTCTCCACCCGTACCGGGGGTTGAACCACGGATCTCATTGTGTGAGCTGAGTGCGCTACCAACCGAGCTACGGTTGCTAGAGTGGGTTCATATGGATGATTTACAATAACCAGTGACCAGATTTCTCCTAAGAATATATTTAAGGTGCAAGATGGTGACTTCTTGCAAGATGGTGACTTCTTGCAAGATGGTGACTTCTTGCAAGATGGTGACTTCTTGCAAGATGGTGACTTCTTGCAAGATGGTGACTTCTTGCAAGATGGTGACTTCTTGCAAGATGGTGACTTCTTGCAAGATGAACTGGGAGTTCCACGAGTCTGATCGCTTACATAAAGACACCACACATAGGAGTGATACTTTGTAAACAGTCCAAGTTGGACCGAAACATGAAATTGCTGGCCCACAGATGGCCCACAGATGGCCCACAGATGGCCCACAGATGGCCCACAGATGGCTCCAACTTCATCCTGTTCCCTATTTGTATGTCTCATAACAATAAAAAAATCAATAAGGTAGAGAGGGATACCTTTCTTGAATCAATAAGGTAGAGGGGATACCTTTCTTAACTTAATAAAGTAGAAAGGGGATACGGAATATACTTTCTTGACATAATAAGGAAGAGGAAGGGGATACGAGGGGTATTTTTCTTGAATTAATAAGGTAGAGAGGAATACCTTCCTTGACTTATTACGGTAGAAGGGGGATACCTTCCTTGACTTATTAAGGTAGAGAGGAATACCTTCCTTGACTTATTACGGTAGAAGGGGGATACCTTCCTTGACTTATTAAGGTAGAGAGGAATACCTTCCTTGACTTATTACGGTAGAAGGGGGATACCTTCCTTGACTTATTAAGGTAGAGAGGGATACCTTCATTGACTTATTAAGGTAGAGAGGGATACCTTCATTGACTTATTAAGGTAGAGAGGGATACCTTCCTTGACTTATTAAGGTAGAGAGGGATACCTTCATTGACTTATTAAGGTAGAAAGGGGATACGAGGGATACCTACCACGGTTGGCCACACCACGTCAACACACACTTCAATATTTATTTAAAATCATTAAAACATAATACAATATTATTTTTTCACATACACAACGTATATTCCTTATATCTAATTAACTTTTTTTCCCATAAGGAAGGAAAGAATGAAGGAATTTCCTTCACCAATATTCCCGTGAGAATGACCTTGGTCATTCTTCGTTATAGACATTACGTCAGTTCGTCCGTCAGCAGTACGGAAGTCTGGCTTATCACGTCACGACGTATTTACTCTCTTCGTTTACCTTCTTGAATAATTTAACGAATTATTTTGTTGACGTTTTCGTTATAGCAAACTATGTGTGTTTGGAAAAGCGTAGATATGCTGGTTGGTCGGTTGATGGGGTTTCAAGTCTGTCTACTATATGAGGGTTATTTAAAGCTGTATGTCACCTGTTCACTACCAGTAGACAATATTTTAATACCTAAAATATGTGTATATATACAGAGATGTGTAGCTATCTAGTGTATATATATATATATATATATATATATATATATATATAATATATATATATATATATATATATATATATATAATATATATATATGTCGTGCCGAATAGGCAGAACTTGCGATCTTGGCTTAAATAGCAACGTTCATCTTGCCATATAGGACAAGTGAAAATTTGTGTATGCATTAATTTCGCCAAAATCATTCTGAACCTAACGAAAAAAATATATTTCACTGTGTTTGCTTAGTATTAAATTATTGTAAACAAATCTAAAATATATTTAGTTGGGTTAGGCTAAAATAAATTGCGCTTGTTATAATAAGGTTAGGTAAGTTTTCTAAGTTTCTTTTGGTGCAAAATTAAAAATTTTTACATTAACATTAATGAAAAAAATATATCTTTAAGCGTATAAGAGAAAATTTCAGAAAGGACTTAATTTTAAATGAGTTCTTGCTAATTGACCAGTTTTACATATTCGGCACGACATATATATATATATATATATATATATATATATATATATATATATATATATATATATATATATATATATATATATATATATATATATATATATATATATATATATACTGAAGATCATTTGTTTTAACTGATTATAATAATTACTTTTTCCTATATTCACTTTTAATTTCCTTCTTTTACATACCCTCGCAAACTCATCCACCAACCTCTGCAACTTCTCTTCAGAATCTCACAAAAGCACAGTGTCATCAGCAAAGAGCAACTGTAACAACTCCCACTTTACGTTAGATTCTTTATCTTTTAATCCCACACCTCTTGCCAACACCCGAGCATTCACTTCTCTTACAACACCATCTATAAATATATTAAACAACCATGTTGACATCACACATCCCTGTCTAAGGTCTACTTTTATTGGTAAATAACCTCCCTCTCTCCTACATACTCTATCCTAAGCCTCAATATCCTCGTAAAAACTCTTCACTGCTTTTAATAATCTACCTCGTATTCCATATATTTGCAACATCTCCCACATAATCATGCTGTCGATTCACAGCTCCTTGGCCGGCTACACTACAATCCACCAACACTATCATTACTAGCCTCTCGATTTTAAAGTCGAAGCTGCGCTTCAAACTGTGTAAGGGATTTGCTCCCATCTATTCTTTGACTAACTTCACTATCCTCTCTCAGTTCCTTCACTCAGTGAAAGAAATTTTTGAAATCGAAGGAAAGCAAAATAATTGGACGCATGTGTAACACCTGGGTACCTTACTTTCAGAATGAAGACAGATGTTGTACATCTGTCCTATTGGTCAAGCACATAATAATTAGTTGGGTAGATTTATTGGATGGTAGATTTATTGGTGGGTAGATTTATTGACTGGTAGATTTATTGATTGGTAGTTTTATTGATTGGTAGATTTATTGATTGGTAGATTTATTGATTGGTAGTTTTATTGATTGGTAGATTTATTGATTGGTAGATTTATTGGTTAGTAGATTTATTGATTGGTAGATTTATTGATTGGTAGATTTGTTGGTTGGTAGATTTATTGGTTGGTAGATTTATTGGTTGGTAGATTTATTGGTTGGTAGATTTATTGATTGGTACAATTATTGATTGGGATTTATTTGGTGGGTAGATTATCAACGGAACCTTTAACGCTCGTTTTTCTGACAGTAACGAAGCCGTTAACAGATATAACAGGTATATTCCACGACCCACCAACAGGGGCTAATCAGAGGATAAGAGAGGAGAGCAAACTACTCTGTTGAGTGCACAAACAGTTAGTTGGGTAATCAGAAGGTGATTAGTGCTAACGACCTGCTTGAAGATGTTGACAGGCGCATTAATGACGATTTCAGTATGTCGGCCACTCAGATGCTTCTGATGGGCCAGTGTATGTCAGCCACTCAGGAGCTGCTCATGATGAGCTAGTACGTTCCCCTGAACTAATCTGTTTAGACTTCCTAATCATTTTTGCAACAATGCAAACTCCTGATGATGTGTTGATTGCAACACGAAAGACCTAGAGCTATCATTCAACTCCCCCTGTGGCTGTTTTGCATCTTGTATCACTTGTTTGCAGTGAGATCAAAACTACCAGGAGCAGCAGTCATTGCCCCCACAAATAGTGTCTTGCTAGGAGCACCTCTGGGAAGCAATGCCATTGACACAATTCTCAGGAAGAAATTGGAAGAGTTAAGGAGAATGGAACAACGAATAGGCAATCTGGACACCCACGATGCCTTGTACCTTCTCACAAAGTGCTTGAGTCTGCCCAGGTTGACATATTTCCTAAGATGTGCACCTTCATATGATAACCCTATACTGCACGAATATGACAGTATTCTGAGGCAGATTTTTACGAAAGTACTTAACCTTACTCTAGAAGACGGGCAGTGGAACCAAGCTACACTTCCAGTCAGACTAGGAGGCATTGGTGTCCGCAAGTCATCACAGATTGCGTTACCTGCTTTTCTGTCCTCGTGTATTGCATCCAGAGAGCTTGTAGCAGCGATTCTCCCTGAACATCTTAGGGACAAGATTGGAGCCCAGGACCAAAAAATTCATTGACGGAGCAATGATCTGGATAATCTAACGGGCTCTGGAGCCAGACCTGCTCCCCCCAACAACTACAAACAATCGCACTGGGATGGTCCAATAGTGGAAAATATAGCCTCAACGATGCTTCAGAGTGTGTCAGGGAAGGATAGAGCCCGCCTGCTGGCAGTGAGAGCCCTCATGCTGGGGACTTTCTGTTGGCTGTTCCCAACTCCAGCCTTGGCACACGCCTCGACCCACAGACCATCCGCATCGGTGTTGCCCTTCGACTTGCCGCCCCTATTCTCGCCGAACACAGGTTGTATTTGTGGCAGTGAAGCACAGAGACCGATTCGGGTACCATGGTCTTGTGTGCCGTAATCCGAGGGAAAGATTGCAAGACATGAGGAGGTTAATAACATTATCAAGAGGAGCCTCACAACAGCTGGATGCCCAGCAGTAAGGGAGCCACCGCAACTAATGCAGATCTGACGGCAGCCAGAAGCGTCCAGATGGTATCACCCTTCAAGCCTGGACAGATGGGAAGCAGGTGGTGTGGGACTATACATGTGCATCTAACCTTGGCTGATACCTATCTCCAATACACCAGGAGGAAGTAGGGGCAGCTGCCAGCTTCAGGGAGTCCCAAAAGTCTAGAAAATATGGAGAACTTGCCCATCATTATATGTTTGTTCCCATAGGCTCAGACCCTTGGCTCATGGGGAAAGAGTGCATCTAATTTCCTTAAGGAGCTGGGAAAAAGACTCATCAGGGTAACTAGGGATCCCAGGGCAGCTAGTTTTCTGTTCCAGCGGCTCAGTGCGGCTGTTCAAAGGGGTAATGCATGCTGCATTTTGGGCACACGCCCCAGCTCTGAGGAGCTGGATGAGATTTTCGCCTTATAATCGGTGATACACACGTAACAACATGTACCGTATATGCCACCTTTATATCAACAATGTATCTCTTAAATCTTCTGTACCATATTATGTAATAAAATATTCCTATTGGTAAAAAAAAATAGTTTTAAAAGATGGGGTGGTAGGGAAGTGGAATATTCAAATGGCTTCAGGAAGAAATCCAAATATTCTTCCTTGAAGCCTTTTTATCCACTTCTCCGAGGCTATGGGTCCCACAATTTACACCAGAGTGGACCCCATCTATATATAAATATATATATATATATATATATAATATATATATATATATATATATAATATATATATAAATATATAAATATATATATATATATATATAATATATATATATATGTATATATATATATCTTGATGGTCGTCAGATGTGATCTCTCAACACGGGTAAACAAACGTAGAAAACACGACGTTTTAAGACGAATCTTCGGCGCAGCATAAAAAGAAGATGAAATGAACTCTGTCATCAGTGTCAACATTGGTAAGTTAACATAAAGTGTCAGTCTGGCACTGAGGGAGGCACTGAGGGAGGCACTGAGGGAGGCACTGAGGGAGGCACTGAGAGAGGCACTGAGGGAGGCACTGAGGGAGGCACTGAGAGAGGCACTGAGGGAGGCACTGAGGGAGGCACTGAGGGAGGCACTGAGGGAGGCACTGAGGGAGGCACTGAGAGAGGCACTGAGGGAGGCACTGAGGGAGGCACTGAGGGAGGCACTGAGGGAGGCACTGAGGGAGGCACTGAGGGAGGCACTGAGGGAGGCACTGAGAGAGGCACTGAGGGAGGCACTGAGGGAGGCACTGAGGGAGGCACTGAGGGAGGCACTGAGGGAGGCACTGAGGGAAGCACTGAGAGAGGCAATGAGGGAGGCACTGAGGGAGGCACTGTCACCAGCACATGTACTGTCGACGGATGCTGGTAAATGGTTCAGAGAACCGACAGGTTGGAAAATTAGACACTTGTACAACACTTGGATTTTTTTTGAGGAAACGTTTCGCCCCACAGTGGTTTCGCCAGTCTAATGCAAAGAAGAGTAGTGAAGATCAGAAGGTGTTTGAGGTAATAAGTCCCTCAGCCTGGAGTCAATGTAATCAGTCCATCAATCTTGAAAATATTGATAGACTGATTACCTCAAACTCCTTCCGATATTCACCATTATATTTTGTATTGGACTGATGAAGCCACTGTGTGGGGAAACGTTTCCTCAGTAAAGATACCCAAATGTTGTAGATATATCTATTTTTTCTACTCTTAAAGGTCCTCCAGTATCCAGCCATGTTATACACTAGCTTACAACACAAACAACACAGACAACTGGTGAGGAATACAGTGTACATAGGAAGATAAATATTGGGTAAACATGCATTCTCATCAACAAAATTTGCCTACAGTTGTATACACTATCTATAGTGGATAACTAAAGTGTAATGAACACTTATCAATGCACAATAATAACCCATATGGACAAAGAAACTCAGAAGATTGATTGATCTGTATATTTCGATCCCAGTCAATCTTATGAGTTTCTGCCTCTATGTGGGTTATGAATGAGCGCTATCTACAGTGTTCAAGGCCCAGTTGTAAGCATTAAGCCGAGTGATACAAGTTAGACACAACATAGAGGAGAGTTCTGAGAGAATATTAGAACACTTTAGAATATTAGAACACACCCATATAGAAAGTATGAATCTATTATTATGCTAACCTTCCCAAGGCAAGTGAGGATCTGAAGCTCCTGGTTGCACCTGCATATGAGGTCTAATATCTTTATTTTGTACCTCATACCCATCCTGTGAGTGATAGTCACAATATTACAGAGGTACATAATGGGTCCAGAGACTGGGCCACAGAGTTCTGATAAATGAACAAGTTACAGTGGCAATGAACTATTTACATGTTTATATCTGGTTACAGTCGTAATGAGGCAGGCACTGAGAGGTTCTGTCAACCCTCCCCCAAGGTAACCTCATCTTTCTCTGGCCTCTATTTGTCTCTCACTTTCTTCTTTCAGTCATGTCAAGGTGACCTCCACCTCCTCCTCCCACTCCAGTTACTTCATTTCTCCAGTTATGTCAGCATCTCCCCCTGTATATATAAATCTTATTTTTATTAACACATTGGCCGTCTCCCACCAAGACAGGGTGGCCCGAAAAAGAAAAACTTTCATCATCATTCACGCCATTTTGTCTTGCCAGAGGCATGCCTACACTACAGTTATAATACTGCAACATTAACACCCCTACTTCAGAGTGCAGACACTGTACTTCCCCATCTCCAGGACTCAAGTCCAGCCTGCCGGTTTCCCTGAATCTCTTCATAAATGTTACCTTGCTTACACTCCAACAGCATGTCAAGCCCTAAAACCAATTTGTCTCCATTCGTTCTTATTTAACACGCTCACGCATGCTTGCTGGAAGTCCAAGCCCCTCGCAAACATAATCTTCTTTACCCCCTCCCTCCAACCTTTCCTAGGCTGACCCCTATCCCGCCTTCCCTCCACTACAGATATATACACTCTTAAAGTCATTCTGGTTCCTTCCATCCTCTCTACATGTTCGAACCACCTCAGCAACCCCTCCTCGGCCCTCTGGATAATAGTTTTGGTAATCCCGCACCTCCTCCTAATTTCCAAGCTACGAATTCTCTGCATTATATTCACTCTACACATTCCCCTCCGACATGACATCTCCACTGCCTCCAGCCTTCTCCTTGTTGCAACATTCATCACCCATGCTTCGCACCCATATAAGAGCGTTGGTATAACTATACTCTCATACATTCCCCTCTTTGCCTCCATGGACAAAATTCTTTGTCTCCACAGACTCCTAAGTACACCCCTCACCTTTTTCCTTCATCAGTTCTATGGTTCACTTCATTTTTAATCGACCCATCTGCTGACACGTCCACTCCTAAATATCTTAATATATTCACCTCCTCCATACTCTCTCTCCCTCCAATCTGATATCCAGTCTTTCGTTATCCAGTCTTTTGTTATCCTCATCACCTTACTCTTTCCTATATTCCTTTTAACTTCCATCTTTTACATACCCTACCAAACTTATCAACCAGCTTCTGCAACTTTTCTTCAGAATCTCCCAGAAGCACAGTGTCATCAGCAAAAGGCAATTGTGACAACTCCCACTTTGTGTTAGATTCTCTGTCTTTTAATCCCACACCTCTTGCCAACACCCGAGCATTCACTTCTCTTACAACTCCATCTATAAATGTATTGACCAACAATGGTGACATAACACATCCTTGTCTAAGGTCTACTTTTACTGGGAAATAATCTCCCTCTCTCCTACATACTATATCCTGCGCCTCACTATCCTCGTAAAAACTCTTCACTGCTTTCAGTAACCTACCTCCTACACCATACATTTTCAACATCTGTCACATTGGCTCCCTATCCACCCTGTCATACGCCTTTTCCAAATCTATAAATGCCACTAAATTAAGTAGCTGAGTCCTGCTATCCTTATACCTGCTGCTTCTGTTAACGCAGAAGTAAATAGGTACCTGGATGTTAGTCGACTAGTGTTGGTGGCATCCTGAGGATGGTGGTAATATTCCTCATAACGTGATGGACTATTAGGCAGGATAACAGCTCTTATCCTGTAAATTAACTGAGATAAGATAACAGTACTGATGAATATAACCAGGTGTGGCATATGTGCTTTATGCATCTTTACTATCAAATTTAATATATTAAATAACCTAACTAGCCTAATGCAACCTAGTCTAACTTAGTCTAACCTCACCTAGCCTAACCTGACATAATCTAATCTATCCTAATCTTACCTAACGTAACCTAACCTAACTTATATAACTTTAACTAAGCTATCACATAATCTAACCTAAGATAAGCTAATCTAATTAAGCCTAACTAAACCAAACTTAACCTAAAGGAAGTCTAGGAAAAAATCTTTCAAACCTAGCATAACCAAACCTAATCTAACCTAACCTAACCTAACCTAAGCTAACCTAACCTAACCTAACCTAACCTAACCTAACCTAACCTAACCTAACCTAACCTAACCTAACCGAACCAAACCTAGCATAACCAAACCTAATCTAACCTAACCTAACCTAACCTAAGCTAACCTAACCTAACCTAACCTAACCTAACCGACCATAACCTAACCTAACCTAACATAACATAACCTAACCCAACCTAACCTAGCCTAACCGACCATAACCTAACCTAGCATAACCTTACGTAAATTAACCATCATATGCCAATATTCTGCAACGAGACAACAGGTCAACACATAGGAACCCAGGTCAATAGGTAGAGGCCCAGGTCAACAAATTGAGGCCTAGGTCAAAAGGTAGACGCCCAGGTCAACAGGTAGGAGCCCAGGTCAACAGGTAGGAGCCCAGGTCAACATTTAGGAGCCCAGGTCAACTTATAGGAGCCAAGGTCAACAGGAAGGAGCCCAGGTCAACACATAGAGGCCCAGGTCAACAGGTATGAGCCCAGGTCAACAGATAGGAGCCCAGGTCAACAGGTAAGAGCCCAGGTCAACAGATAGGAGCCTAGGTCAACAGATACGAGCCCAGGTCAACAGGTACGACCCCAGGTCAACAAATAGGAGCCTAGGTCAACAGATACGAGCCCAGGTCAACAGGTACGAGCCCAGGTCAACAGATAGGAGCCTAGGTCAACAGATACGAGCCCAGGTCAACGGAGACAGGCTGAACTAAGGGTCACAAGAGCGACTATTAATGAAAACTTGTATACGAAACGAAGTCAAGTACGCAGATTCAAACAAAAAAAAAAGAATCGGACGAGGAATAAAAAAAAAAATTCTCCCTTAAAGAACGATAGACTCAATCTTCAAGAAACATTTAACAAACACAACAAATCACAGAAGGTGAACCACAACTCATTACCTCCCCCCTTCCCCCCCCCCCCAAAAAAAAATAATAGGTCGCCCTGAAGACATTTCAGAAGCAACGGTAAGATTGAGTTGAGTAAACAGCATTATACTACAGTTAACAGGGGAATATATACCTGTTAGAGAGTCTTCCTGTTAGACAGTCTACCTGTTAGACAGTCTACCTGTTAGAGAGTCTACCTGTTAGACAGTCTACCTGTTAGACAGTCTACCTGTTAGATAGTCTTCCTGTTAGACAGTCTACCTGTTAGAGAGTCTACCTGTTAGACAGTCTACCTGTTAGTCTTCCTGTTAGACAGTCTACCTGTTAGAGAGTCTACCTGTTAGACAGTCTACCTGTTAGATAGTCTTCCTGTTAGACAGTCTACCTGTTAGAGAGTCTACCTGTTAGACAGTCTACCTGTTAGATAGTCTTCCTGTTAGACAGTCTACCTGTTAGAGAGTCTACCTGTTAGACAGTCTACCTGTTAGATAGTCTTCCTGTTAGACAGTCTACCTGTTAGAGAGTCTACCTGTTAGACAGTCTACCTGTTAGATAGTCTTCCTGTTAGACAGTCTACCTGTTAGAGAGTCTACCTGTTAGACAGTCTACCTGTTAGAGAGTCTACCTGTTAGACAGTCTACCTGTTAGAGAGTCTTCCTGATAGACAGTCTACCTGTTAGAGAGTCTACCTGTTAGACAGTCTACCTGTTAGAGAGTCTACCTGTTAGAGAGTCTACCTGTTAGACAGTTTACCTGTTAGACAGTCTACCTGTTAGAGAGTCTACCTGTTAGAGAGTCTACCTGTTAGAGAGTCTACCTGTTAGACAGTTTACCTGTTAGACAGTCTACCTGTTAGAGAGTCTACCTGTTAGAGAGTCTACCTGTTAGAGAGTCTACCTGCTAGACAGTCTACCTGTTAGACAGTCTACTTGTTAGAGAGTCTACCTGTTAGAGAGTCAACCTGTCAGAGAGTCTACCTGTCAGAGAGTCTACCTCTCAAAGAGTCTACCTGTCAGAGAGTCTACCTGTCAGAGTCTACCTGTCAGAGAAGTCTACCTGTCAGAGAGTCTACCTGTTAGAGAATCTATATCTCAGAGAGTCTACCTGTCAGAAAGTTTACCTGTCAGAGAGTCTACCTGTCAGAGAGTCTACCTGTCAGAGTATCTACCTGTCAGGGAGGCTACCTGTCAGGGAGTCTACCTGTCAGAGAGTCTACCTGTCAGAGAGTCTACCTGTCAGAGTATCTACCTGTCAGAGAGTCTACCTGTCAGAGAGTCTACCTGTCAGAAAGTCTACCTGTCAGAGAGTCTACCTGTCAGAGTCTACCTGTCAGAGAAGTCTACCTGTCAGAGAGTCTACCTGTCAGAGTCTACGTGTCAGAGTATCTACCTGTCAGAGAGTCTACCTGTCAGTAAGTCTACCTGTCAGAGAGTCTACCTGTCAAGTATGTAGTCTACCTGTCAGAGAGTCTACCTGTCAGAGTCACCTGTCAGAGTTACCTAACCTGTCAGTAGAGTTCTACCTGTCAGAGAGTCTACCTGTCAGAGAAGTCTACCTGCCAGAGAGTCTACCTGTCAGAGTCTACCTGTCAGAGTATCTACCTGTCAGAGAGTCTACCTGTCAGAGAGTCTACCTGTCAGAGTATCTACCTGTCAGCGAGTCCACCTGTCAGAGTATCTACCTGTCAGAGAGTCTACCTGTCAGAGAGTCTACCTGTCAGAAAGTCTACCTGTCAAGAGTAGTAATGACAGGTGTACCTGTCAAGGTACTAATGATCGAGTCTACCTGTCAAGGTACTTACAGTCTATGCAATGGTAATACGTGAGGAAGAGTCTTCCTGTCAAGGAAAGTAATAGAACAGTCTACCTGTCAAGGTAACCAATTGAACAGTCTACCTGTCAAGGTAACTAATAGAACAGTCTACCTGTCAAGGTTACTAATAGAACAGTCTACCTGTCAAGGTAACTAATAGAACAGTCTACCTGTCAAGGTAACTAATAGAACAGTCTACCTGTCAAGGTCACTAACAGAACAGTCTACCTGTCAAGGTAACTAATAGAACAGTCTATCTGTCAAGGTAACTAATAGAACAGTCTACCTGTCAAGGTAACTAACAGAACAGTCTACCTGTCAAGGTAACTAATAGAACAGTCTACCTGTCAAGGTAACTAACAGAACAGTCTACCTGTCAAGGTAACTAATAGAACAGTCTACCTGTCAAAGTTACTAATAGAACAGTCTACCTGTCAAGGTAACCAATTGAACAGTCTACCTTTCAAGGCTACTAATAGAACAGTCTATCTGTCAAGGTAACTAATAGAACAGTCTACCTGTCAAGGTAACTAATAGAACAGTCTACCTGTCAAGGTAACCAATTGAACAGTCTGTCAAGGTAACTAATAGAACAATCTATCTGTCAAGGTAACTAATAGAACAGTCTACCTGTCAAGGTAACTAACAGAACAGTCTACCTGTCAAGGTAACTAATAGAAGAGTCTACCTGTCAAGGTAACTAATAGAGCAGTTTATATGGGTTACTTAACCCAGAAGAGAGTTAGTAACCCAGAATAACCCAGGAAAGTCACTATGTGATTATTTCCATGGATAGGTGAAGAGTGGCAGTGTTAGGTGACTAACGCCCAGGTACCTGCTTACTGCTAGGTAAACAGAGACAGAAGGTGTTAGGAAACTAGCACGCAGGTACCTAC
Source organism: Cherax quadricarinatus (assembly GCF_026875155.1). NCBI lineage: Eukaryota > Metazoa > Arthropoda > Malacostraca > Decapoda > Parastacidae > Cherax > Cherax quadricarinatus. Next base: position 9,097,252 of record NC_069477.1, on the reverse strand, counting down.
TTGCTGCTAGGTGAACAGGGGCACCAGGTGTTATTAAACTTGCCCACACCTCTCGCCCGGGGTGCAACTCGGTCACTCCAGTTGTGAGCCTCATGAGACACCATTACGTAAGGTAATTAAGCACCCCCCCTAAGACTAGGTGACCTTTCCAAAGGTCACCATCTTCCTGGCCTTTCCAAGGCCGCAAGAGATGGTGACCGAAAGGTCAGGAAATGTCAAGGTGACTTCCTAAACACTTGTTTACATTCTATTCTCATTTTACTTCATGTCAAGGTGACCCCCTCACCTCACCTCACCTCACCTCACCTCACCTCACTATTTATACTTGTTAAGATGAAAAATGTACTCAGAGAAATTTTATTTATGGACAAATTTCGCTAACACACACACACACACACACACACACACACACACACACACACACACACACACACACACACACACACACACACACACACAACACACACACACACACACACACACACCCCCCACCCCACACCACACACACACACAGGAAAATCAGTAAACGAGATGATGGAATATGTGGCAACAAAGTGCAAGGAGGCAGAGGAAAGGTTTGTTACCAAGGGAAACAGAAATAATAGGAAGACCAAAACGAGTCCTTGGTTTACCCGAAGGTGTAGGGAGGCAAAAACTAAGTGCAACAGAGAATGGAAAATGTACAGGAGGCATAGGACCCAGGAAAACAAGGAGATTAGTAGAAGAGCCAGAAACGAGTAGCACAGATAAGGAGGGAGGCCAGCGACAGTATGAAAACGACATAGCATCGAAAGTCAAATCTGACCCGAAACTGCTGTATAGCCACATTAGGAGGAAGACAACAGTCAAGGACCAGGTGATAAGGCTGAGGAAAGAAGGTGGAGAACTCACAAGAAACGATCAAGAGGTATGTGAGGAGCTCAACACGAGATTTAAGGAAGCATTTACAGTAGAGACAGGAAGGACTCTGGGGGGACAGACCAGATGGGGACACCAGCAAGGAATACACCAACAAGTGTTGGACGACATACATACAGATGAGGAGGAGGTGAAGAAACTGCTAAGGGACATCGATACCTCAAAGGCAATGGGACCGGACAACATCTCCCCGTGGATCCTTAGAGAGGGAGCAGATATGTTGTGCGTGCCACTTACCACAATCTTCAACACATCCCTGGAAACTGGGCAACTACCTGAAGATATGGAAGACGGCAAATGTAGTTCCCATTTTTAAAAAAAGGAGACAGAAAAGAGGCACTAAACTACAGATCTGTGTCATTGACGTGTATAGTATGCAAAGTTATGGAGAAGATTATCAGGAGGAGAGTGGTGGAGCACCTGGAACGGAACAAGAATATAAATGCCAACCAGCACGGATTCATGGAAGGCAAATCCTGTGTCACAAACCTTCTGGAGTTTTATGATAAAATAACAGAAGTAAGGCACGAGAGAGAGGGGTGGGTTGATTGCATCTTCTTGGACTGCGAGAAGGCCTTTGACACAGTTCCTCACAAGAGATTAGTGCAGAAGCTAGAGCATCAGGCGCATATAACAGGAAGGGCACTGCAATGGATCAGAGAATACCTGACAGGGAGGCAACAACGAGTCATGGTACGTAATGATGTATCACAGTGGGCACCTGTGACAAGCGGGGTTCCACAGGGGTCGGTCCTAGGACCAGTGCTATTTTTGGTATATGTGAACGACATGATGGAAGGGTTAGACTCAGAAGTGTCCCTGTTTGCAGATGATGTGAAGTTAATGAGGAGAATTATATCAGATGAGGACCAGGCAGGACTTCAAAGAGACCTGGACAGACTGGACACCTGGTCCAGCAAATGGCTTCTCGAATTTAATCCTGCCAAATGCAAAGTCATGAAGATAGGGTAAGGGCACAGAAGACCACAGACAGAGTATAGGCTAGGTGGCCAAAGACTGCAAACCTCACTCAAGGAGAAAAATCTTGGGGTGAGTATAACACCGAGCATGTCTCCGGAAGCACACATCAATCAGATAACTGCTGCAGCATATGGGCGCCTGGCAAACCTGAGAACAGCATTCCGATACCTTAGTAAGGAATCGTTCAAGACACTGTACACCATGTATGTCAGGCCCATACTGGAGTATGCAGCACCTGTTTGGAACCCGCACTTGATAAAGCACGTCAAGAAACTAGAGAAAGTACAAAGGTTTGCGACAAGGTTAGTTCCAGAGCTAAGGGGAATGTCCTATGAAGAAAGATTAAGGGAAATCGGCCTGACGACACTGGAGGACAGGAGGGTCAGGGGAGACATGATAACGACATATAAAATACTGCGTGGAATAGACAAGGTGGACAAAGACAGGATGTTCCAGGGAGGGGACACAGAAACAAGAGGCCACAATTGGAAGTTGAAGACACAAATGAGTCAGAGAGATATTAGGAAGTATTTCTTCAGTCATAGAGTTGTCAGGCAGTGGAATAGCCTAGAAAATGACGTAGTGGAGGCAGGAACCATACACAGTTTTAAGATGAGGTTTGATATAGCTCATGGAGCGGAGAGAGAGAGGGCCCAGTAGCAACCGGTGAAGAGGCGGGGCCAGGAGCTAAGACTCGACCCCTGCAACCACAAATAGGTGAGTACACACACACACACACACACACACACACACACACACACACACACACACACACACACACACACATACACACACACACACATTGTTTCGGTTAGGTTATGCTATGTTAGGTTAAGTAAAGTTAGGTAAGTTTAGGTTCAGTTAGGTTAGGTTAGGTTAGGTTAGGTTAGGTTAGGTTAGGTTAGGTTAGGTTAGGTTAGGTTAGGTTAGTAGGTAGGTTTAGGTTAGGTTAGGTTAGGTTAGGTTAGGTTAGGTAGTTAGGTTAGGTTAGGTTAGGTTAGGTTAGGTAAGGTTAGGTTAGTTAGGAGTTAGGTTATGTTAGGTTAGGTTAAATTAGGTAAGGTTAGGTTAGGTTAGGTAGGTTAGGTTAGGTTAGGTAAGGTTAGGTTAGGTTAGGTTAGGTTAGGTTAGGTAAGGTAAGGTTAGGTTAGGTTAGGTAAGGTTAGGTTAGGTTAGGTTAGGTTAGGTTAGGTTAGGTTAGGTTAGGTTAGGTTAGGTTAGGTTAGGTAAGGTTAGTGGTTAGGTTAGGTTAGGTTAGGTTAGTTAGGGTTTAGGTTAGGTTATGTTAGGTTAAGGTTAGTAGGTTAGGTTAGGTAGGTTAGGTTAGGTTAGGTTAGGTTAGGTAAGGTTAGGTTAGGTTAGGTTAGGTTAGGTTAGGTTTGGTTATAATACATACTAAACATATGTGTAAATAACCACCAGGATAACCCCAAGAAACGTCAGTGTCATATTTCTAACTGGGATCGTTGTTTTTCTCGATAAATTTTTAAAATTCAAGAAATATTTAAAGTTTAAGAAATGTTTAGATGTTAAAGTACTCTTGACTTGTGGTGAGCAGGTGACATGCAACCCTAATGACCCTCGTGTAGTAGATAGGTTTTAAACCCCATTAACCAACCAATCTCTAATCCAAAATTACCTCTATTTGGATTATTGACCCCTAGAGGGTTAATCTTGGGTTATTAAGCCAGGATAACCCACGTATGCTAGGCAGAGTGGCTTATGGCAATTGTGATCCTTAGATCCTGCCCAAGATGCCACCCACTGCAGTCTATTAGCACTCAGTCTGAACATCAATTTAAGTCTCGTCCTCAAAAACGTCTTCTTACAATTACCAATTACCTAAATCTTAACACCATATTGTAGCATTCACATACTGTGTTAAGTAAAAGAACAACGTTTCGCTCTCCAGGAGCTTTGTCAAGCCGAGAGCGAGACGTTGCCACAATAAAAACGTCACATTAGTTGCCCTTGTCTCATTTTACTTTACATATTGTCGGTAATTCAACCAAGATATATCGAACATTCTCGTACTAGAAACCACCTTCACCAATGATGAATATTATAGTCCAAAAATAACTGAAATATTCACTATTGATATACATAACTTACAAAATAGTACTACTCCAATATTCCAAAAATTCGTATACCTAATACGGGAATATCTCCGTTATTCAATTAACAATATGCTAGATCTTGTAATTTACTGTTTCCTTTCAATAAAAAACAGATGATTCTTTGTATTGTAATTTATTAATATAAATAAATAATCTCAATTTAAACTTGCAAAGAAATAAAAACTGGATTGTGTTGTATAGGTTGGTTGGTATCGCAGTCAGCACACATACACTGAGGTCCGTGGTTCGATCCCCGGTACGGGTGAAAGCATTAGGATGTGTTTCCTTATGACGCCTGCTGTAAGTAGGTACCTGGGTATTAGTTGGCTGGTGTGGGTCGCATCCTGGGGATAAAATTAACATAAGTTGCCCAAAATGCTCTGATTAAGAAAGGACATTCTATACAGCATGTCTTTGATGTGAGCTATGGTCTGTATAAGTTGTATCATGTACTTGTGGAAATAAAGATTATTATTATTTTTATTATTGTTATTATTGGTTGGTTGGTTAATGGGGTTTCAAGTCTATCTACTAGAAGATGTTCGTTAAAGTTACATATCAAGAATACTTTAATACCTAAAATAGTGATTAAACTTCTATTGTATATACAACGAGAGGTGTATATACACTAAGAGATACACACCTCTCGATGTGTATAACGGTAATTGCTATGTATAGAGGCAACAAGTGTAATGAGGCTGGCCCGTACCTCTGAACGTGGCCCGATATCGAACTTCGGTCCCTTCTGTTGTGAGCTGCGAGCCCTGGCCATCACCGCCGCTGCCTCTCAGGTGGGCGAGGTGGACAGGGAGGGCACTACCCAGGGTCAATATATGACCTCGCCCAGTTGACATAGCACTAAGAATACTCCTCTGACAAAGCAGAAGTTCCTGTCTAACCTTTATACTGCTGTCTGCATGAAGTGATTTGTTTGTCTCTAGTTTGGTCACCTGCAATCACAGATTAACTCAATTAAACTCTGCTTACCTTTCTTCAGCTCCTTGATGCACCTCCTCACTTCCTGTTGAGCTGAGAAGCATTGCTTAGGATGTGTCTAGAGAGCATGTCTTAAGTGTGTCTGAGGAGTATTGTCTCGTCGCTTCTGAATGAGAATTGTCTAAGGTGTGCTGAGAGAGATTATTACACCGCGAGCGCTTAAACCCATGATGGTTATGTGGCATGGTAATGAAGATGATCTAATTTGATTGGTAGAAATCAAAGTCTTGCTCTTATTATCCTGGATCAGAGCTTTTAAAACACACAACACTCACACACAGCACACACACACCATACATACAAAAACTAACACACACACCACGTAAACAAACTCACACACACAAAACACACGACACACACACACACACACACACTACACACACAACACACACACAACAACACACCACACCCACACACACACACGAACACACACACCACTAAACAGAGCAGCCATGCAATGGTGACACTCTCACCTGAGGCGGCTCAGGAAGGACCCGCATGGCAGGTCAATATTGACTCAGTTACAGGCGAACTTCATCACAAGCAGGATTGACTGAAAACTACACCACATGGGAGCTAAGATGATGGAGGTTGGTACTGGAATAACTCATGCATCAACTGTTAGGGACACTCCCTGAGAGAGAGTGTGAACCAGCAGACGTGGACCTTATTTTCGCCTTGAATGTAGTTTCATACACTGAGGACATACACAATAAAGGCCCCTCGGAGCTTATCATATTATGAGTGTTTTGCTTCAGCACAGCAAGAGCCTTGCTTCATCACTTGTGTATGTTTCAACATAGCTAGGATCCTTGATCACATCACTTTGTGCTATCAAACACAGCAAGATCCATGCTTCACATCACGTTTTGCTTCCAACACAGCTAAGGATCCTTGCTTCACATCACACTGTAGTTGCTTCAAACACAGCTAAGACAGAACCATTGCTTCACATCACATGTTGCTTCCAACATAGCAGGATCCTTGATTCACATCACTGTGTGGCTCAGCACAGCTAGGAGCCTTGCTTCACATCACTTGTGTTGTTTCAACATAGCTAGGATCCTGAATCACATCACATGGTTGCTATCAACACAGCGAGAACCTTGCTTCAATCACTTGGTTGCTTCCAACACAGCTAGGATCCTTGCTTCACATCACTTGAGTGCTTCAACACAGCTAGGATCCTGCTTCACATCACTTGTGTGTTGCTTCAACACAGCTAGGACCTTGCTTCACATCTACTGTGTTGCTTTCAACACAGCTAGATCCTTGCTTCACATCACTTGTGTTGCTTCAAACACAGCTAGGATCCTTGCTTCACATCACTTGTGTAGCTCAACACAGCTAGGATCCTTGCTTCACATCACTTGTGTTGCTTCAACACAGCTAGGATCCTTGCTTCACATCACTTGTGTTGCTTCAACACAGGTAGGAGCCTTGCTTCACATCACTTGTGTTGCTTCAACACAGCTAGGAGCCTTGCTTCACATCACTTGTGTTGCTTCAACACAGCTAGGATCCTTGCTTCACATCACTTGTGTTGCTTCAAACAGCTAGGAGCCTTGCTTCACATCACTTGTGTTGCTTCACACAGCTAGGATCCTTGCTTCACATCACTTGTGTTGCTTCAACACAGCTAGGAGCCTTGCTTCACATCACTTGTGTTGCTTCAACACAGCTAGGATCCTTGCTTCACATCACTTGTGTTGCTTCAGCACAGCTAGGATCCTTGCTTCACATCACTTGTGTTGCTTCAGCACAGCTAGGAGCCTTGTTTCACATCACTTGTGTTGCTTCAACACAGCTAGGAGTCCTTGCTTCACATCACTTGTGTTGCTTCAACACAGCTAGGAGCCTTGCTTCACATCACTTGTGTTGCTTCACACAGCTAGGATCCTTGCTTCACATCACTTGTGTTGCTTCAACACAGCTAGGAGCCTTGCTTCACATCACTTGTGTTGCTTCAACACAGCTAGGAGCCTTGCTTCACATCACTTGTGTTGCTTCAACACAGCTAGGAGCCTTGCTTCACATCACTTGTGTTGCTTCAACACAGCTAGGAGCCTTGCTTCACATCACTTGTGTTGCTTCAACACAGCTAGGATCCTTGCTTCACATCACTTGTGTTGCTTCAACACAGCTAGGAGCCTTGCTTCACATCACTTGTGTTGCTTCAACTCAGGTATGAGCCTTGCTTCACATCACTTGTGTTGCTTCAACTCAGGTATGATCCTTGCTTCACATCACTTGTGTTGCTTCACACAGCTAGGAGCCTTGCTTCACATCACTTGTGTTGCTTCAACACAGCTAGGAGCCTTGCTTCACATCACTTGTGTTGCTTCAACACAGCTAGGAGCCTTGCTTCACATCACTTGTGTTGCTTCAACACAGCTAGGAGCCTTGCTTCACATCACTTGTGTTGCTTCAACACAGGTATGATCCTTGCTTCACATCACTTGTGTTGCTTCAAACAGCTAGGAGCCTTGCTTCACATCACTTGTTTTATTGTGTTGTTTCAAGAACACATTTCATAAGCAAGACGATATCTTCATTACTGCTGGATCACCTTATTTCACCAATGGTGTTCAGTACTTTATTTATAGTATAATTCTTTACTTTCTTTCATTCTTGCTTTACTTAAGTATTGCTTCTTATTCCTTTCTCTTGTTCGTAATTGAAGGGAATAGTAATTTTTGTCAGCTTCACATGACCTGTCTCATTACTCCCATTATTTGTTTTTATTAAGGATTAATGGTCGACCGTTTTTGAGGGCCCAGGAGCTCATTCCTTACATTTCAGGTTGCAGGTTTGTACCTTCTGATGTTTTATTTACCCGTGATTAATTTCCATAATTTTGCTGGGGTTAAATTCTTAAAGCCACTAGTCAGACCAGTGCTGCAGCTGGTCCTGGTCCATTTGTGGTCTTCCTGGTCCTCATCTTAGTATATTCTCCTCATTAGCTTCATATCATATAAGGTTATATCTGGGACTCTATTTCTTCTGACAGATTGTTCATGTACGTATACCAATCACTAGTGGTCCCAGAGGCGAGTCTTGCGGAACCCCATTCGTCACACTCGCCCATTCTCACACATCCTTTTCATCAATCCCTTGTTGTTTCCTTCATGGGACGTATGTCTTGAGCCATTGATGTGCCTTCTCTGTTATCCCTGTCTGCCCCTCTAGTTTTTGTGTCCATTTCTCTTGTGCGGTGTAAAACTCTTTACTGTTAAAAAATACGCTTTCTACCTCTCTCTCTCTCGTCCTTTACTTTTCTTACCTTCTCATAGAACTCTTGTAGGGTTGTGAGTCAGGATTTACCGTCACTAAAGCCACGATGGCTGTCGTTTATGAACTCGCTCCTCTAAAGGCGCTCTACCACTCTTCTTATAACGTGAGTGTATAATTACCTACTTGAGCTTTCAGGAAAAGAGCTTCGCTTATTAATCATGCCTCTTTACTAATGTTCGTATTTATCATCCTTTATTTGTTCTTAGCAAACCTTACCTAACCAAACTGTTGAAATCCTATCCTAAGCAAAATTAACCAAACCTCCCCTAACCTCACGAACATGTAGAGAAACTGGCATGATATAAAAATATAACAATAACTCAATGTTAGTGTTATTAAGACAGGTTGTACTGAGGCAATAGTAAGTATATCACGCTCTCCGGCCAGAAACACTACCTGCAGAAAGCTAATGTCAGCCATGAGACTATAATATCATGATGAAGTGTGGTATATCATCCTTACCATGTGTGTAAGTGGTAAGTAGATCTAACGTACCTCACGATCATCCACAAGTAATTAAAACTCAAGGTTGTGTGTGTGTGGGGGTGTTATTATAGCAGATGAGTGTTTGTGAGTGTGTTTTAATTGGTTAGTAGTGTAGAAGAAAGGTGATTGTGTTTGTGTATGTGTGTCTAGACGCTTGGTGAGGGAGGTATGACCTGTCGGGTCTAGGGTCACTCTCCTTGCCTGACCGGCATCACGACAACACTGGTAATTGCATTCCCGGAATGCGAGAGTTGAGAGTCTGTCTCTGGTTTCCCTGTCCACACACACACACACACACACACACACACACACACACACACACACACACACACACACACACACACACACACACACACACACACACACACATACACACACACACACCACTGTCCACACATAAACCTCTGGTTACGCTAATATTGCAATTGCATACGTGGCATATACACCTTTGTTTGGCCCCAGCGATGGCACACCACTTCAACTGGCGTCCCAATGCAATCTTTGTGGACATCCTTCCTTGTTTGTCAGCAGAACACGTCCCCAAGCAACTAACTTAGTACGAAGTTAACAAACGAGGCACAATAGCATCTGTTTTCGAGTGTAATTAATACTCTTTCAGTATCAAAGAAAAACAAACAGAATGAAATACGCCGGAATGTTTCGCTCAATACACAGTAACTTGGTTATATACTCATACGCATCTCTGCTAGTTATACCGCCACTCAAACATTGAGGAAAGATGCGAGTGTTTGTACCTCAGCCCGTCTTGGTGTTTAGTTTATACACACTGACCTTAAGCAGTAAATAAACATCTAGGTGAGAGGAGAGAGGCTGAGGAGCACTTCTAAGGTCGACTTCAAAGAGTATGTAAGTATCTAGGTGAGAAAAGAGAGGCTGAGATACACCTCTAAGGTTGATCTTAAGGAGCAAGCATCCAGATGAAAGAAGAGAGACTGAGATATACCTCTGAGGTTGACCTTAAGGAGTAAGCATCCAGTTAAGAGAAGAGATGTTGAGATGCAGCGCTAAGGTTGACCTTAACAGGCAAGTATCCGGAAGAGAGAAGAGACGATGAAATATACCTCTGAGGTTGACCTTAAGGAGTAAGTATCCAGAAGAGAGAAGAGTGGCTGAGGAAGACTTCTAAGTCTGACCTCTCACACTTAAGACAGCTAACTAGAAAGTATTTAAATGAGCAGCACAGTTAGTTAGCTAGCATGTGTTTCTTGCGCTTAGAGACGAGGCACCGAGCCTCTACCACTCCCTCACGGCGAATGACCCATACACGTTTAGCGACACACGTATTTAAGTGTCGTTACGTATACGTGAAATGTAGAAGTGTACTCACCAAATTTGTAGATGTGGGGGTCGAATCACGGAATTAATTCAATTTACGATTATTCAAGCATAAATAATTTTTTTCACTACAGTGCAGGTATAACTAAATAATAATAATAATAATAAATAATAATAAAATAATAATAATAATAATAATAATAATAATAATAATAATAATAATAATAATAAATAATAACTAATAATAATTAATAATAATAATAATAATAATAATAATAATAATAATAAATAATAATAATAATAATAATTATTATTATTATTATTATTATTATTATTATTATATTAGTATTATTATAATTATTATTATTATTATTATTATTATTATTATTATTATTATTATTATTATTATTATTATTATTATTATTATATTATTATTATAATTATTATTATTATTATTATTATTATTATATATTATTATTATTATTATTATTATTATTATGTATTATTATCATTTATTCACTCTGTCTCTGAAATGATGTCTGATGCAATATAATAAGAACAGTGAACACTGGAGAACAGAAGGAAGCCTGACGTATAACACAACACTGAACACAATGAACACTGAACAATTGAATGAAAGCTAAGAGGGAACGCTAAATCCGTATGGGTCATTCAACACAAGGAGTGGAGGCTCGACCCACCGTCTGCTGAGCTGCACTAAGTTACAAACCAATCTACTACACAGCTGCCACAGCAATAACGTGAGTTATCAGGGAAGTTAAAGGTGTTCTTATTTCTTGAAAGAAGAAAGTTACAGCAAGAAGACTCTTGAGGACATTAACAGGAAGAACGGCACACATGAAGCCTGGTCACAGACCGGGTCGTGGGGGAGTTCACCCTCGAAACCTTCTTCAGGTATTCACATGTACGTACACACACGCACGCACACACACACACACACACACACACACACACACACACACAAAAACCACAAACACACACACACACAAAACACACACACACACACACACACACAACACACACACACACACACACACACAACACACACAAAACACACACAACACACACACACACACAAACAACACACACACACACACACACACACACACACACACACACACAACACACACACACACACACACACATCACATCACACACACACACACACACACACACACACACACAAATAACACCAACACACCGACACCCGGACACACAGCACACACACAACACACAACCACACACACAACATCGCCACACACACACACACACCCACACACACACACACCAACCCACACACACACACACACACACACACACAACACACTCACACACACCACAGACACACACAACACACAACACACAAATCACTGCAAACAGGACACTTCAGAGCTAAACCTTCCAGCATGTTCATATATCCAGAAATAGCACTGTGTCTAGGACCGACCCCAGTGGGGCCACCGTACATCACAGGTGCCCACTGTGATACCTCATCACGTACCATGACGCTGTGCCCTTGTCCAGGTATCTCTGAATCATTCAGTGGCCCTTCCTGTTAGTACGACGTGTCAGCAAAACTAAGGATCAGTGCGTTAACATGAAGGAACTGCAATGATCATGAGATACCGACAGGAGGCAACAACGAGACAGTTACGGGATGAGGTATCACAGATGGCCCTGTGACAAGACGGGGTCCCACAGGTCGGTCCTAGGAAACCCGAGCTATTCTGGTAAATGAGAATGACCATGATGGAAGGGTTAGACTGAGAGGTGTACCCCCTCCAGATGTATGTGAATGTAATGAGGAAATTAAAATCAAATGAAGGACCAGTCAGGACTTTCAAAGAGACCTGGGACAGGCTGACACGTGGTCGCAGCAACTGGCTTCTGAATTTAAATCCTGCAATGCAAAGTCATGAAGACGGAAGGGCAAAGAGATCGCAGACAGAGTAATTGACTAGTGGCCAAGGACTGCAAACCCTCGGCTCATGAGGAAAGACTTGTGGGACCATGCACCGAGCACGTCTCCGGAGGCAATACATCAAACCGAGAAACTGCTGCGACATATGGGCGCCGGCAAACCTAAGAATAGCGTTCCGATACCTTAGTAAGGAATCGTTCAAGACATTGTACACTGTGTACATCAAGCCCACACTGGAGTATGCAGCACCAGTTTGGAACCCACACCTGGTCAAACACGTGAAGAAATTAGGGAAAGTGCAAAGGTTTGCAACAAGGCTAGTTCCGGAGCTCAGGGGTATGTCCTACGAAGAAAAGTTGAGGGAAATCGGACTGACGACATTGGAGGACAGGCGGGTCAGGGGGGACATGTTAACGACATATAAAATACTGCGTGGAATAGATAAGGTAGACAGAGACAGGCTGTTCCAGAGAGGGGACACAGAAACAAGGGGTCACAATTGGAAGCTGAAGACTCAGAGGGATATTAGGAAGTATTTCTTCAGTCACAGAGTCGTCAGGAAGTGGAAGTGGAATAGCCTTACAAGTGATGTAGGGGAGGCAGGAACCATACATACCGTTACGACGAGGTATGACAAAGCTCTGGAAGCAGAGAGAGAGAGAGGACCTAGTAGCGATCAGTGAAGAGGCGGGGCCAGAAGCAGAGCCTCGATCCCTACAACCACAATTAGGTGGGTACACACACACACACTCACACACACACACACACACACACACACACACACACACACACACACACACACACACACACACACACACACACACACACACACACACACACACACACACACACACACACACACACACACACACACACACACCTAGAAAGGAATGATCTCACCAACAGCAGCCAACATAGGTTCAGGGACGGGAAATCTTGTGTCACAAACCTACTGAAGTTCTATAACAGGGTGACAGCAGTAAGACAAAAGAGAGAGGGGTGAGTGGATTGCATTTTCTTGGACTGCAAGAAGGCGTTTGACACACTTCCACACAAGAGATTAGTGCAAAAACTGGAGGACCAAGAAGGGATAACAGGGAAGGCACTACAATGGATCAGGGAATACTTGTCAGGAAGACAGCAGCGAGTCATGGTACGTGGCGAGGTGTCAGAGTGGGCACCTGTGACCAGCGGGGTCCCACAGGGGTCAGTCCTAGGACCAGTGCTATTTCTGGAATTTGTGAACGACATGACGGAAGGAATAGACTCCAAAGTGTCCTTGTTTGCAGATGACGTGAAGTTGATGAGAAGAATTCATTCGATCGAAGATAAGGCAGAACTACAAAGGGATCTGGACAGGCTGCAGACCTGGTCCAGAAATTGGCTCCTGGAGTTCAACCCCACCAAGTGCAAAGTCATGAAGATTGGGGAAGGGCAAAGAAGACTGCAGACGGAGTACAATCTAGGGCGCCAGAGACTACAAACCTCACTCAAGGAAAAAGATCTTGGGGTGAGTATAACACCAGGCACATCTCCTGAAGCGCACATCGACCAAATAACTGCTGCAGCATATGGGCGCCTGGCAAACCTCAGAACAGCATTCCGACATCTTAATAAGGAGTCGTTCAGGACCCTGTACACCGTGTACGTTAGGCCCATATTGGAGTATGCGGCACCAGTTTGGAACCCACACCTAGCCAAGCACGTAAAGAAACTAGAGAAAGTGCAAAGGTTTGCAACAAGACTAGTCCCAGAGCTAAGAGGTATGTCCTACGAGGAGAGGTTAAGGGAAATCAACCTGACGACACTGGAGGACAGGAGAGATAGGGGGGACATGATAACGACTTACAAAATACTGAAAGGAATTGACAAGGTGGACAAAGACAGGATGTTCCAGAGACTGGATACAGCAACAAGGGGACACAGTTGGAAGCTGAAGACACAGATGAATCACAGGGATGTTAGGAAGTATTTCTTCAGCCACAGAGTAGTCAGTAAGTGGAATAGTTTGGGAAGCGATGTAGTGGAGGCAGGATCCATACATAGCTTTAAGCAGAGGTACGATAAAGCTCATGGTTCAGGGAGAGTGACCTAGTGGCGACCAGTGAAGAGGCGGGGCCAGGAGCTTGAACTCGACCCCTGCAACCTCAACTAGGTGAGTAGGTGAGTACACACACATATACTGTCGGTCTGGAGTTATTTCAGAAGTAAAGGAAACGTGACTGCACTGACAGAATAAGAAGTGATCTGGACAGTGCTGTCAGCACCATAGCCGACAGAACAAGAGGTGAGCTAGACAATCTTATCAGCACCATAGCTGACAGAACAGGAGGTGAAATAGAAAGTGCTGTCAGCACCACAGATGACAGAACAAGAGTTGAGCTGAACAGTACTGTCAGCACCACAGTTGACAGAGTAACCATCATACAATGAAAGTACCCTCAACGTCAACATAGGGAGGCAGGTCACGTGTGCTGTGAAGACGAGTCACAGGAACAGGTCACCTGCGCAGATCTTTCACAGTGAAAGTGTTACCGTCTTCAGTACTGGTAATGTGAGAGCCAGCTTCCTTACCTAGCATGTTGTGGGAGAACTCTTCATCCAAGGGATCTAAGCTACTCTCTTCTTCCTCTGATGAAACCTGAATACTTTACCCTGAAGTAGGTCTATTCTATTCTGTTCTCTGAAGATATATATATATATCTATCTATCTATCTATATATATATATATATATATATATATTATATATATATATATATATATATATATATATATATATATATATATATATATATATATATATGCAAAACAACCACTCTGAAAGAATAGAGAAATTCCAAGCGCTTTCGTGACTACTCACATTATCATAGTTCCTTGATAGTGTGAGTAGTCACGAAAGCGCTTGGAATTTCTCTATTCTTTCAGAGTAGTTGTTTTGCATATTTTGAAATCACCTGTTTACTGTGATCTTATTGCACATATATATATATATATATATATATATATATATATATATATATATATATATATATATATATATATATATATATATATATATATATATATATATATGTCGTGCCGAATATGTAAAACTGGTCAATTAGCAAGAACTCATTTAAAATTAAGTTCTTTCTAAAATTTTCTCTTATACGTTTAAAGATATATTTTTTTTCGTTAATTTTTAATGTAAAAATTTTCAATTTTGCTCCAAAAGAATCTTAGAAAACTTACCTAACCTTATTATAACAAGAACAATTTATTTTAGCCTAACCCAACTAAATATATTTTAGATTTGTTTACAATAATTTAATACTAAGCAAACACAGTGAAATATATTTTTTTTTCGTTAGGTTCAGAATGATTTTGGCGAAATTATTGCATACACAAATTTTCGCTTGTCCTATAAGGCAAGATGAGCGTTGCTATTTAAGCCAAGATCGCAAGTTCTGCCTATTCGGCACAACATATTATATATATATATATATATATATATATATATATATATATATATATATATATATATATATATATATATATATATATATATATATATATATATATATATATATATATATATATATATATATATATTCTACTTCCTCTACCACCCCATCTTTTTTTAACTAAACATGTACATACATTTTATTGCATGCAGCAGGCATTCCCTCGCTGGATAGCCACACTGAGGCCGCTTGAAAAGCAAGGTGACAGCCCTTGGGTCTCTGGTAGTTTCAGTGAGCCTGAGCCCAGCTCCTTGAGGAGATCCATGACATCTGTTCCCCCAGGAGTCAAGGGTTTCTATCGTATAGGACCAGGTTCCTATACTTATTGAGTTTGTGATCTTCCCGGTGATCAGCAGCACTGCCCTGCTGACCAGCAGGGTGGTAGATGCACAAGTGTAGTCCCACACCGGGGTTATAATGTGATCCTGTCAGGGTGGCTGACGGCAAGGTTCTCTCTGGGCTGGGAACTAGGGTTGGTAGTAGGCTGGGCCACTGGGTTGGGTACTTGGCTGGGCACTGGGCTGGACATAGGGTTGTATTAAGGATGTTTATGATAATGTTGACCTCACTGTGTCCATCATGCCAACCTTGGAATTAAACAGTTCAGACCATGCAGACTGTACTGTTCAACTTCCACTTTACCGCTAATACACTTCTACTCAACGGGAATCGGGGCAGCACAGCAGAGCCACTGTAATACGAAGGGTCTGCGAGTCAAGGTGCGTGTCAGTCGCAGAAATGGCACTTCAGGAGAAAGTCACCTAAGTGGTGGGCACTCATCACTAGAAGGCGAGCTGTTTCATTGGCTCCTAAACACTCCAGCTGTCCCAGCTGGAGTCTTTATGAGCTAAAGCTACAGCTGGTCTCGCTGCCTGCACTGGTAGTATCCCACACGCTGGTAAGTGATATTGGATAGCAATTATACAATATACGTGGCCAGTTATGGAGTTTATTGAAGACTATCTGCCTATGCTAGTACGTCTATCGTGCTCTACCTTCGTATCTAGATTGCCTGGTCGAGATGCGACCAGGCAATGATCACGTTATCATACCGTCTAAGAGTTACTTGGGTGCACAGTAGTGGATGTACAAGCTGGTGTAAACACTGCTGACAAGACTGATTCAACACTTCATTAACTCCTGTTCGACTGTTTATATGTTCTGGTAGAGTTTCCTTCACCAGATCGTTGAATCTTTTGCCGGAGGATAAGAAAGCTGCCAGGGCAATCTGAGTGACTGTATGAACGCCCAGTCCACCTTGTCTGACTGAAAGTGTGACTTGCCCTTACTGTGATCCATCCAGGAAAAGACTTAGGACTTTTTCTAGCATAGACTTTAAGAGTAATTCGTTCTCTCCTAGTTTGGGGCTGACAAAGGATAGAGAATATCGTAAAAAGTAAGTTAGCTTAGGGAGGTATAGGCACCAGGAGAGGGTACAGAAGACATTACGAGTATGTGTCACTGATCCAAGTTACCATCCACATGAAGTCAGAGACCTTTTTCTTAAAAGTTAACCGATGGTGTTGGACCCAGGAGAACGTAACCAGTGGAACTGACGACTCTGACGCTTTGCAAGGTAACTGCGACTTGGCAACAAGGCTGCAATTTGAGTTGCCACCGGCAATGGGCCTGACTCCCCAATCTTTAATTTTTTAGTACACAGAGGGATGCACCAAAACAGAGAGGCCTAACGGCCTCACGGATGCCACCAACGAGACAGATGTGAGCTGTGACGGGAGACTACGACATTACCACAGACTGCTGGGTTGAGCATTTGTGTTAATGAAGCATTTGTGTTAAGTAAATAAGTAAATATAGTTATTCAGGTACAGGTACACATAAGCTTGGTGGCTAAAGCTCCCGCTTCACACACGGAGGGCCCGGGTTCGATTCCCGGCGGGTGGAAATATTTCGACACGTTTCCTTACACCTGTTGTCCTGTTCACCTAGCAGCAAATAGGTACCTGGGTGTTAGTCGACTGGTGTGGGTCGCATCCTGGGGGACAAGATTGAGGACCCCAATGGAAATAAGTTAGACAGTCCTCGATGACGCACTGACTTTCTTGGGTTATCCTGGGTGGCTAACCCTCCGGGGCTTAAAATCCGAACGAAATCTTATCTTATCTTATCTTATATATATATATATACATATATATATATATATATATATATATATATATATATATTATATATATATATATTATATATATATATATATATATATATATATATAATATATATATATGGCGTAATAGCGCACAAAATGCTCGCTAAAGGAATAACAGGAAAAGTCGGTCGATGGATCTATAATTTCCTCACTAACAGAACACAGAGAGTAGTCGTCAACAGAGTAAAGTCCGAGGCAGCTACGGTGAAAAGCTCTGTTCCACAAGGCACAGTACTAGCTCCCATCTTGTTCCTCATCCTCATATCCGACATAGACAAGGATGTCAGCCACAGCACCGTGTCTTCCTTTGCAGATGACACCCGAATCTGCATGACAGTGTCTTCCATTGCAGACACTGCAAGGCTCCAGGCGGACATCAACCAAATCTTTCAGTGGGCTGCAGAAAACAATATGAAGTTCAACGATGAGAAATTTCAATTACTCAGATATGGTAAACATGAGGAAATTAAATGTTCATCAGAGTACAAAACAAATTCTGGCCACAAAATAGAGCGAAACACCAACGTCAAAGACCTGGGAGTGATTATGTCGGAGGATCTCACCTTCAAGGACCATAACATTGTATCAATCGCATCTGCTAGAAAAATGACAGGAGGATAATGAGAACCTTCAAAACTAGGGAGGCCAAGCCCATGATGAACACTTCAGGTCACTTGTTCTATCTAGGCTGGAATATTGCTGCACTCTAACAGCACTTCAAGGCATGGTGAAATTGCCGACCTAGAAAATGTACAGAGAACTTTCACGGCGCGCTAACGGAGATAAAACACCTCAATTACTGGAGCGCTTGAGGTTTCTAAACCTGTATTCCCTGAACGCAGGAGGGAGAGATACATGATTATATACACCTGGAAAATCCTAGAGGACTAGTACCGAACTTGCACACGAAAATCACTCACTACGAAAGCAAAAGACTTGGCAGACATGCACCATCCCCCCAATGAAAGCAGGGTGTCAACTAGCACGTTAAGAACCATACAATAAGTGTCAGGGCCCGAGACTGTTCAACTGCCTCCCAGCACACATAAGGGGGATTACCAACAGACCCCTGGCAGTCTTCAAGCTTGGCACTGGACAAGCACCTAAAGTCAGTTCCTGATTCAGCCGGGCTGTGGCTCGTACGTTGGTTTGCGTGAGCCAGCAGCAACAGCCTGGTTAACAGCGCTGATCCACGCAGGAGCCTGGTCACAGACCGGGCCCCGGGGCGTTGAACCCCCGAAACTCTCTCCAGTACTCAGGTATATATATATATATATATATATATATATATATATATATATATATATATATATATATATATATATATATATATATAATATATATATATATATATATATGTCGTGCCGAATATGTAAAACTGGTCAATTAGCAAGAACTCATTTAAAATTAAGTCCTTTCTAAAATTTTCTCTTATACGTTTAAAGATATATTTTTTTCATTAATGTTAATGCAAAAATTTATAATTTTGCACCAAAAGAAAACTTAGAAAACTTAGCTAACCTTATTATAACAAGCGCAATTTATTTTAGCCTAACCCAACTAAATATATTTTAGATTTGTTTACAATAATTTAATACTAAACAAACACAGTGAAATATATTTTTTTCGTTAGGTTCAGAATGATTTTGGTGAAATTATTGCATACACAAATTTTCACTTGTCCTATATGGCAAGATGACGTTGCTATTTAAGCCAAGATCGCAAGTTCTGCCTATTCGGCACGACATATGTATATATATATATATATATATATATATATATATATATATATATATATATATATATATATATATATATATATATATATATATATATATATATATATATATATATATATATATATATATATATATATATATATTAGCTAGAATAACCCAAAAAAGTCAGACATAGTGACTTCCATTGTGGTTCTAATCCGATGAACCCACCAATAGAACCTAGGCTCGTAGAGGGAAGGACACGGCAGCGTTCCACAATCCTGGTTCTCGGATTATCATTGATTCTGCTCTTTCAGTGTTACAGTGGAGATCATTGTTATTGTTACGGGTCTTGGACGAGTGGTTGTTTACAGGACTTGAGCTGTGTCGTCTCTGCAGACAATCTTTGCACTTCTGCTGGTGATTGGTTCTGCCAGCATTCCCTTCCTCCTAACCCACAGCTTACCCATGCTTTATAGAGAGAATTTCAGATTTCGGTTCACCCTAGAGTAAAACGTTGTCTCAAAGTGGGTTATTTGCGAAGTGTTGTAGCCATGGTCAAGTGTCAGTGTCACGGTCAAGTGGCCAAGTGTCAGCGCTTACACGGCAGATATTCTTGACATGTACTGTCTTACGAGATTCTTACCAGCAAAATTATTATACTTGCAGAGCTTGTGCTAGAGTGAGAAGATTCTTGGTAGATGTGTGAAGTGTCGTGTAGAGTAGAGTAGTGTAGAAGAGGGTATTGAAGAGGAGAGTGGTGTATAGGATAGTGTAGAGGAAAGTAGGGTAGAGGAGTGTAGTGTAGAAGAGAGTAGTTGTAGAGGAGAGTGGTACAGAGGAGAGTAGTGTAAAAGAGAGTATTGTAGAGGATAGTGGGGTAAAGAGGTATTGAGAGGAGAGTGGTGTATAGGATAGTGTAGAGGAAAGTAGGTAAGGATGTAGTGTAGAAGAGAGTATTGTAGAGGAGAGTGGTACAGAGGAGAGTAGTGTATAAAAGAGCTTATTGTAGAGGGATAGTGGGGGTAGAGCGTGAGTGGTACAGGAGGAGAGTATTGTAGAGCGATAGTGGGGTAGAGGAGAGTTGGTACAGAGGAGGAGGTATTGTTAAAAGAGAGTATTGTGAGCGGAGAGTGTGTAGAGGAAAGTAGAGTAAGAGGAGACTAGTGTATTGGATAGTGTAGAGGGAGAGTATTGGTAGAAGAGTGGTGTAGAGAAGAGTAGTGGCAGAACAGAATGAGTATTGACTATAAGAGTGGTGTAGAGAAGTGTAGTGGTGAGAAGTGTGGAGGAGACTGGTGTAGAGAGACTGGTATAGAGGAGAGAAGTGGTTGCATAGGGAGGAGTGAGTAGAGGACAATGGTATAGAGGGGGAGTAGTGTAGAGGGGGTGGAGGTTTGTAGAGGAGAATAGTGTAGAGGAGAGTAGTGTAGAAGAGAACAGTGTAGAGTGAGGAGTGGTGTAGAGTAGTGTGAGAGGTAGTGTAGAGAAGAGTGTAATGAAGAGGAGAGTAAAGAAAAGTGGCGGGTTTTTAGAGGAGACTAGTTGTTACAGAGAGTAGTGTAGGAGGAAGTAGTGTAGAGGAGAGTAGTGTACAGAGAGTAGTGTAGCGGACAGTAGTGTAGAGGAGAGTGTGTAGAGAAGAGCAGTGCAGAGAGGAGTAGTTGTAGAGGAGAGTAATAAGTGGAGAGTAGTGTTGTGGAGAGTAGTGTAGAGGAGGAGTAATGAAGGGGAGGTAGTGTTGTGGAGAGTAGTGTTAGAGAAGAGTAAGAAGAGTAAAGTAGAGGAGAGTTGTGGAGAGAAAGAGTGGAGAGCAGCCGAGTGAGAGTAGCTGTACAGGAGGAAGTAGAAGCAGAAAAAGAGTAGTGTCCCCCCCCCCCCCCCCCCCAGTAGAGTTAAGGGAGTTTAGTGCAGTGGTGAGTGGTGGTAGAGTGAGAGTAGAGTTAGAGCAGCCTGGTGTATAGGGATAGTGTAGACGAGAGTAGTAGTGGTAGAGAAGAGTAGTGTAGAAGAGAGGGTTGTAGAATGAGAGGTGTAGCGGAGATAGTGTAGAGCTGAGACGAGAGAGTAGTGAAAAGTGGAGAGTAGTGTAGTGTAGAGTAGTGTGAGGACAGTAGTGTAGTGTAGAGTAGTGTAGTGTAGTGTAGAGTAGTGTAGAGGAGATAGTAGTTGTTATGAGAGTGGTGTAGAAGGGAGTAGTTGTAGTGTAGAGTAGTGTAGTTGTTAGAGTAGTGTAGTGTAGAGTAGAGTAGAAAGAGAGTAGTGTAGAGTTGAGTAGTGTGTGTTAGTGTGTTGTAGAGGAGAGTAGTGTAGTGTACAGGAGTATAGTGTATAGTGTGAGTAAAGTTGTGTAGACTAGTGTACAAGAGAGTAGTGTTGTGTTAGAGCAGTGTAGAGTAAAATAGTGTAGTGTAGTGACAGTAGTGTAGTGTAGTGTAGAGGAGAGTAGTGTAGTGGTTCAGCAGTGTAGAGGGGAGAGTGTGTGTGGTAGAGTAGTGCAGTATAGTTGTAGTGTAGTTGTAGTGCCAGAGGAGAGTTGTGTTGCGTGTAATGTAGAGTAGTGTAGTTGTAGTGGAGATTAATTGTACAGTAGGTAGTGTTGAGGGAGAAGTAGTGTAGTGTAGTTGTAGAGCAGTGTAGTGGAAAGTAGTGTAGTGCAGGGGTAGTGTAGAGGAGCAGTTGTGTACCTGTAGTGAAGAGTAGTCGTAGTGTAGTGTAGTGTAGAGTTGTGTAGAGGAGAGTAGGTGTGTGAGTTGGAGTAGGTGGTGTTGAGTGGTGTAGAGGAGAGTTGAGTAGTGTAGAGTAGTGTAGTTAGTGTTCGAGTAGTGTAGACTAGTGTACAGGAGAGTTACTGTAGTGGTAGAGCAGTGTAGAGTAGATATGGTAGGGTAGTGTAGTGTAGGGTAGAGTAGTGTAGGCAGGAGGTGAGTAATGCAGTGTACTGCAGTTGTTGTGTACAGCAGTTTGTAGAGGAGTGTAGTGTAGTGTTAGAGTTGTGCAGTATAGTGTTACTGTAGTGTAGTGTAGAGGAGAGTAGTGTAGGGTAGAGTTGTGTAGTGTATAGTAGTGCAGAGTATAGTACAGTAGAGTAGTGTGGAGGAGAGTAGTGTAGTGTAATGTAGAGTAATGTAGTGTAGAAGAGAGTAGTGTACTGTAGGTAGTGTAGAGTAGTTTGAGGCAGAGTAGTTTGTGTAGAGTTAATGTAGAGTAGTGTAGAGGAAAGTAGTTGTAGTGTAGAAGGTAGTGTAGATTAGTGTAGAGAGAGTAGTGTAGTGTAGTGAAGGTTGTGTAGTGTAGTTACTAGGAGAGTAGTGTAGTGTTGAGTAGTGTTTAGTGTAAATGTAGTGTAGAGGAGAGTAGTGTAGTGTAGTGTAGTGTAGTGTAGTGTAGAGTAGTGCAGTGCCAGAGTAGTGTAGGGGGGAGTTGTGTAGTGTAGATTAGTGTAGTGTAGACTAGTGTATAGGAGAGTAGTGCAGAGTAGTGTAAAGAGAGAGTAGAGGTGTTTGTGTAATGTAGAATAGTGTAGTGTAGTGTGAGCTGTGTGGTGTAGGGTAGTGTGGAGGAGAGTAGTGTGTGTAGAGAAATGTAGAGGAGAGTGTGTAGAGAAGAGTAGTGTGAGAGAGTGTAGTGTAATGCAGAGTAGGGTTAGAGGAGAGTGAGTAGTGTAGAATAGTGTAGTGTAGAGTTAATGCTGTGTAGAGCAGTGTTAGAGGAGAGTAGTGTAGTGTAGAGAAAATGTAGAGGGAGAGTAGTGTAGAGAAGAGTTGTGTAGTGTTAGAGTAGTTGTAGTGTAGAGTAGTTGTAGTGTAGAGTAGTGTAGAGAGTGGAGTATTGTGTAGTGTACAGTAGTGTAGTGTACAGCAGTGTAGTGCAGAGTAGTGTAGTGGTGTGTGTAGTGTTGTGTAGAGTGGAGAGTAGTTATAGTGTAGTGTAGTTGTAGTGTAGAGTAGTGTAGTGAAGAGTAGTGTAGAGAAGAGTAGTGTAGTGGAGTGTTGTGTAGTGCAGTTGTAGTGGATAGTGTAGTTAGAGTAAGTGTATGTAGAGGTAGGTATAGCGGGCGTAGTGTAGATGAGAGTAGTGAAGTGTAGAGGAGAGTACGTGTAGAGGAGAGTAGTGTGTGTAGGTAGTGTAGTGTAGTCGATGAGTAGTGAAGTGTAGGAGTAGTGTAGTGTAGTGTTGTGTAGGAGTAATGTAGAGGGAGAGTAGTGCAGTGTAGTGTTAGTTGTTGTGTTGAGTAGTGTAGTGTAGAGTAGATATTGTGTTGGTGTAGTGTAGAGTAGTTAGAGTAGTTGTTTTAGAGTAGTGTAGTTTAGTGTAGTGTAGGTAGTGTAGTGTAGAGTGGTGTAGTGTTAGAATAGTGTAGTGTTGAGTAGTGTAGTGTGTGTAGTGTAGAAGTAGCGTGTAGAGTAGTGTAGTGTAGTGTAGTGTTGGGTAGTGTATAGAGTAGTGTAATGTAGAGTGGAGTAGTGTAGTGGAGAGTAGCGTTTGTGTTTAGAGTAGTGTTTTTTTTTTGTTTAGTTGTTGTGTGTGTAGTGTTTTAGTGTAGTGCAGTGCAGGAATAGTGTAGGGGAGGTAGTGTAGAGTAGGTTTAGTGTGAGTGTAGACTAGGGACTGTGTATAGGAGAGGAGTGAGAGTAGTGTTGAAGAGAGTAGAGAGTAGTGTAATGGAGTATAGTTGTATGTAGTGTAGTGTAGAGCAGTGTGGTGTAGGGTTGTGTAGAGGAGAGTAGTGTAGTGTAGAGAAATGTGGAGGAGATGTAGTGTGAGAAGAGTAGTGTTAGCAAGTGAGAGTTGTGTAATGCAGAGTAGTGTAGAGGAGAGTAGTGTAGTGTAGAATTGTGTTGTGTTTGGTGCTAGTGTAATGCAGTGTAGAGGAGGTAGTGTAGTGTAGAGTTGTATTGTGGAGAGTGGTGTAGTAGTACAGTAGTGTAGTGTAAAATGTGTGTAGTGTAGAGTAGTGTTAGAGTAGTGTAGTGTAGTGTTGTGTAGAGTAGTGTAGTGTAGAGTGAGTGTAGAGGAGTGTAGTGTAGGGAAGAAGTAGTGTAGTGTAGAAGCGCTGTGTAGAGAAGAGTAGAAGAGTACTGTAGTGTGGTAGTGTAGTGGTTGAGTAGTTGTGTTAGAGGAGAGCGTGTAGTGAGTGTAGAGTGTGAAGTGTAGACTATGTAGTGGTGAGGAGTAGTTGTAGTGTTGGTTAGAGTTAGTGAAGTGTAGAGTAGGTAGTGTAGTGTACTGTAGAGAAGTTGTAGTGTTAGTTGTAGTGTAGAGTAGTGTAGTGTAGTCGTAGAGTTAGTGTAAGTGTAGAGTAGACTAAAGTGAAGTGGAGAGTAGTGTAGTGTAGTGTAGAGTAGTGAAGTGTAGAGTAGTGTAGTGTAGTGTACTGTAGAGAAGTGTAGTGTAGTGTAGTGTAGAGTAGTGTAGTGTAGTGTAGAGTAGTGTAGTGTAGACTAATGTAGTGGAGAGTAGTGTAGTGTAGTGTAGAGTAGTGAAGTGTAGAGTAGTGTTAGTGTAGTGTACTGTAGAGAAGTGTAGTGTAGTGTAGTGTAGTGTAGGAGTAGTATTGTGTAGTTAGACGTAGTGTAGTGTAGAGTAGTATAGTGTTGTGTAGTGTAGAGTTGTGTAGTGTAGAGTAGTGTAGTGTAGAGTAGTGTAGAGCAGTGTAGTGTTGAGGAGAGTAGTGTAGCGTAGGTTGTGTAGTATACAAGTAGGTGTAGTGTATAGAGTAGTGTGTGTTGTGTAGTGTAGTGTAGTGGAGTGTAGTTTAGTGTAGGGTTGTAGTGTAGTTGTAGTTGTAGTGTTAGAGAAGAGTAGTGTAGTGTAGAGTAGTGTTGTGTAGTGTAGAGTAGATGAGGTTTAGTGATTGTGTAGAGCAGATTAGTGTAGGAGGAGAGTTAGTGTAGTGAAGAGTAGTGTAGTGTAGAGTTAATGTAGTGTAGTGTTAGAGTAATGTTGTGGAGAGTTAGTTAGGTTAGTGTAGTTTTGTGTAGTTGTAGTGTAGAGTAGTGTATGAGTAGTTGTAGGTGTAGGTGTAGATTTGTGTAGAGTAGTGTTGTGTAGAGTGGAGTGTAGTGTAGAATGGTGTAGTGTTGAGTAGTGTAGTGTAGTGTAGTGTAGTGTAGCTGTGAGAGTTAGTGCAGTTGTTCGAGTAGTGTAGTGTAGTAGTAGTGTGTGTAGGGTTGTGTAGGTTAGTGAATGTAGAGTGGATTAGTTAGTGTAGAGTAGCGTTCGTGCAGAGTTGTGTAGCGCAGTGGCAGGAGTAGTGAAGTGGAGAGTAGTGTAGTGCAGTGTAATGTACAGTAGTGTAGTGTAGAGTCGTGTTGGGTAGTTGTAAGAGTGTGTAGTGTAGAGTAGTGTAGTGTAGAGTAGTTAGTGTAGAGTAGTGTGAGTGTAGAGTAAATGTAGTGCGAGGTGTAGTGTAGTGTAGAGTAGTGTAGTGTAGACGTAATGTAGTGTACAGTAGTGTAAGTGCAGAGTAGTGTAGTGTAGGGTAGAGTAGTTGTAGGGTAGAGTCAGTGTTATGTTGAGTAGTTGTAGTTGTAGTGTAGAGTAGTGTAGTGTAGTAGTTAGAGTAGTGTAGTGTTAGAGTAGTGTAGTAGTAGAGTAGTGTAGTGTAGTGTAGAGTAGTGTAGTGTAGTGTAGGTAGTGTTAGTGTAGAGTAGTGTAGTGTAGGAGTTATGTAGTGTTGGAGTAGTGTAGTGTGTGTTAGTGGGTAGTAAAGTGTAGTGTAGTGTAGAGTAGTAAAGTGTAGTGTTGTGTAGAGTAGTGTAGAGTGGTGTAGAGTAGTGTAGAGTTGTGTAGAGTAGTGTAGTGTAGAGTGGTGTTGTGTAGAGTAATGAAGTATGTGTAGTGGTAGTGTAGTGTAGAGTAGTATATGGTGTAGTGTAGTGTAGAGTTAGTGTTCGAGTAGTGTAGAGTAGTGTAGTGTAGAGTAGTGCAGTGTGGAGTAGTGTAGTGTGAGTAGTGTAGAGTAGGGAAGTGTAGGTAGTGTAATGTAGAGTGGAGTAGTGTAGGGGGGGTGTAGAGTGCGTTATAGTGATACAGTAGTGTTAGTGTAGAGTTGTGTAGTGTAGTGTAGAGTAGTGAAGTGGAGAGTGTGTAGTGGCAGTGTAATGTCACAGTAGTGCAGAGTAGTGTTAGAGTAGTGTAGTGTAGTGTAGAGTAGTGCAGTGTTAGGTAGGTGTTTCTTTTCCAGGGTAGAGTAGTGTTGTGTATGTAGATGTAGTGTAGGGAAGGGTTAGTGTAGTGTAATGTTTGAGTGGAGTAGTGTTAGTGTTAGAGTAGGGAAGTGGAGAGTAGTGTAGGGGTAGTGAGTGTAGTACCGTAGTGACAGAGTAGTGTTGAGTAGTGTAGTGTAGTGTAGGAGTAGTGCAGTGTATAGTAGTGCAGTGTATAGAGTAGTGTTGTTAGAGTAGTGTAGTGTTAGGGAAGTGTAGAGTAGTGTAATGTTGAGTGGGAGTAGTGTAGTGTAGAGTAGTGTAGTGTAGAGTAGTGTACGTGTAGAGTAGATGAAGTGTTGGTAGTTGTAGTGTTGGTAGTGTAGTGTAGTGTAGTGTTGTGTAGTGTTAGAGTAGTGGAGTGTAGAGTTTGGAGTGGAGAGTAGTGTAGTGTAAAGATGAGTGTAGTGTATGAGTGGGAGTGTAGGAGTAGTGTAGTGTTGTGTAGAGTAGTGTAGGAGTATTGTAAGTAGTGCAATGTTGAGTAGTGTAGTGTTGGAGTAGTGATTGAGTAGTTGTAGTGTTTTAAGTTTGTAGAGTAGTGTAGTGTAGTGTATTGTAGTGTAGAGTAGTGTAGTGTGTATAGGTAGGTGTAGTGTAGAGTAGTGTAGTGTAGAGTAGTGTAGTGTAGAGTAGTGTAGAGTAGTGTAGAGTAGTGTAGTGTAGGGCGCTGTGTTGTAGTGAAGAGTATGTAGAGTGGTGTGTAGAGGTAGTGTAGTGTTGAGTAGTGTACTGTTAGAGTAGTGTAGTGAAAAGTAGTGTAATGTAGAGTAGTGTGAGTAGAGTAGTGTAGAGTCGTGTAGTGTAGTGTTGAGTAGTGTTAGTGTTGTCTGTAGTATAGAGTATAAGTGTAATGTAGGAGTTGTGTAGTGTAGTAGAGTAGTGTTAGTGTAGTTTATAGTGTTAGAGTAGAGTAGTGTAGAGTAGCGTAGTGTTAGTTGTACGTGTTGTCGTAGTGTAGAGTAGTGTTAGTGTAGAGTTGTGTAGTGTAGTGTAGTGTATAGAGTAGCGTAGAGTAGCGTTGTGTGAGTAGTAGCGAATGTGTAGGAGTTTGCGTAGTGTAGTGTAGGTGTAGTGTAGTGTAGAGTAGTGAAGTGTAAGGGTAGTGTAGAGTAGCGTAGCTTTAGAGTATCGTAGTGTAGAGTAGTGTAGCGTTGAGTCAGTGTAGATTAGTGTGAGTAGTGTAGTTTAGAGATTAGTGTTGAGTAGTGTAGTTTAGGTTGTGTTGAGTAGGTGTAGTGTAGAGTAGTGATAGAGTAGCGTACTGTAGTGTATGTAAAGTAGGCGTAGTGTGAGTAGTGTAGTGTAGGTAGTGTTGTGTAGAGTAGTGTAGAGTAGTGAAGTGTGAGAGTGTTAGAGAGTAGCGTAGTGTAGTGTAGCGTAGTGTAGATAGAGTAGTGTAGAGTAGTGTGTGTAGAGTAGCGTTGTGTATGTAGAGTAGTGAGTGATGTTAGAGTAGTGTAGTGGTAGAAGTAGTGTTAGAGTAAGTGAAGTGTTTAGAGTAGTGTAGAGTAGCGTAGTATAGAGTAGCGTGTGTAGAGTAGTGTAGACAGAGAAGTGTAGATTAGTGTTAGTTAGTGTAGTTTAGAGTTGTTGTTGAGTAGTGTAGTATAGAAGTATGTAGAGTCAGTGTAGTGCTTCTAGTCGTTGGTAGTGTAGTGTAGAGTAGTGTAGTGTAGAATAGTGTAGAGTAGTGTAGTGATGAGTAGCGTAGTGTAGAGTATGTTTGTAGTGTTAGGTGTGTAGTGTAGAGTTGTCTTGGAGTAGTGTAGTGTCGAGTAGCGTTGAGTAGGTAGTGTAGTGTGAGTAGTTGTAGTGTAGAGTAGTGAGTGTAGCGTAGTGTAGAGTAGCGTAGTGTAGAGTAGCGTAGTGTAGAGTAGTGTAGCGTAGAGTAGTGTAGATTAGTGTAGAGTAGTGTAGTTTAGAATAGTGTAGAGTAGTGTAGTATAGAGTAGTGGAGAGTAGTGTAGTGTAGAGTAGTGTAGTGTAGAGTAGTGTAGAGTAGTGAAGTGTAGAGTAGTGTAGAGTAGCGTAGTGTAGAGTAGCTTAGTGTAGAGTAGTGTAGAGTAGTGTTGTGTAGAGTAGCGTAGTGTAGAGTAGTGTAGTATAGAGTAGTGTAGTGTAGAGTAGTGTAGAGTAGTGAAGTGTAGAGAGTGTAGAGCTTTAGGTAGGTGTAGAGTAGCGTAGTGTAAAGTGTTGTAGCGTAGAGTAGTGTAGATTAGTGTTATAGTAGGGAAGTTTGAGTAGTGTAGATATTAGTAATGTAGAGTATAGTGTAGTCGTAGAGTAGTGTTAGAGTAGCGTAGAGTAGCGTAGGTAGAGTAGCGTAGTGGTAGAGTAGTGTAGGAGTAGTGTAGTGTAGAGTAGTGTATAGTTTAGCGTTTAGAGTTGTGTAGTGAAGTACGTAGAGTAGTGTATTTTAGAGTAGTGTAGTGTAGTGTAAAGTAGTGTGTGTAGTTTAGTGTATGTAGTGTAGAGTGTGTTAGTGAAGTGTAGAGTCGTGTAGTGTAGTGTAGGTAGTGTAGTTTATTTAAATGTAGTTTTAGGTTAGTGTAGTGAAGGTGTTGAGTAGGTAGTGTAGTGTAGAGTAGTTGTACTGTGTGTTGAGTTAGTGTAGGTAGTGTAGTGTAGTGTAGTTGTAGAGTAGTGTAGTGTAATGTAGAGTTGAGTAGATGTAGTGTAGTGTAGTGTAGTGTTGTGTTAGTGTAATGTAGTGTAGAGTAGGGTATTGAAGGTAGAGTTGTGTAGTGTAGAGTTGGGGGGGGGGTGTAATGTATTGGTAGAGTAGGTGTAGTGAAGTGTTAGAGTAGTGTAGTGTAGTGTAGTGTAGAGCAGTGTAGTGTAGTGTAGAGTAGTGGGTAGTGTTAGTGTAGAAGTAGAGGTACTGTTAGTGTAGTGTAGAGTAGTGTAGTGTAGTGTAGGTGTAGAGTAGTGTAGTGTAGTGTGTGTTGTGAAGTGCTAGAGTCGTTGTAGGTGAGTGTAGGTGTATTTGTGTGTTAGTGTAGTGTAGGATAGTGTAGTGTAGTGTTAGTGTAGTGTAGTGTAGTGTAGATAGAGTAGAGTACTGTGTGTAGTGTGAGTTGTGTAGAGTCAGTAGTAGTGTAGAGTAGTGTAGTGTAGAGTAGTGTAGTGTAAGTGTAGAGTAGTGTAAGTGAAGTGATAGTGTAGTGTAGTGTAGTGTATAGTAGTGTTGTGTACGTGTAGTGTTATGTAGTTGTAGAGTCGTTTGTGATATGTGTAGAGTAGTGTGTGTAGTATAGAGTAGTGTAGTGTAGTGTTGGAGTAGGTGTAGCTGTAGTGTAAGAGTAGGTGTTGTGTAGTGTAGAGTAGTGTAGTGTAGTGTAGTGTAGAGTAGTGTAGTGTAGTGTGAGTAGTGTAGTGTAGTGTAGAGTAGTGTTGTGTAGTGTAGTTGTAGAGTATTGTAGTGTAGTGCTAGAGTAGTGTAGTGTAGTGTAGTGTAATGTAGAGTAGAGTAGAGTAGTGAAGTGGTAGTGTAGTGTAGGTAGTGTAGTGTAGTGTAGTGTAGTGTTAAGAGTAGTGTAGAGTAGAGTAGAGTAGTGTAGTGATAGTGTAGTGTAGAGTAGTGTAGTGTCAGTGTAGAGTAGTGTGTGTAGTATAGAGTAGCTGTTAGTGTAGTTAGGTAGAGTGAGTAGGTGTTAGTGTAGAGTAGTGTAGTATAGTGTAGTGTAGAGTTAGTGTAGTGTAGAGTAGGTGTAGTGTAGTGTAGAGTAGTGTTGTATAGTATAGGAATAGTGTAGTGTTGTGTAGTTAGAGTAGTGTAGTGTAGGTGAAGAGTTGTATTGTGTATTGTAGAGTTAGGGTATTGTAATGTAGTGTAGAGTAGTGTAGTGTAGTGTAGTGTAGAGTATTGTAGAGTAGTGAAGTGTAGAGTAGTGTAGAGTAGCGTAGTGTTAGAGTAAGCGTAGTTGTAGGTAGTGGTAGAGTATGTGTTAGTGTAGAGTAGCGTAGTTTAGTGTAGAGTAGAGTGTGTAGAGTAGTGTAGTGTAGGGTAGTGTAGAGTAGTGAAGTGTAGAGTAGTAGTTAGGAGTAGCGTAGTGTAGAGTAGCGTAGTGGGTAGAGTAGGTGAGCATAGAGTAGTGTAGATTAGTGTTAGTAGTGTTGTTTAGAGTAGTGTTTGAGTAGTGTAGTATAGAGTATGTAGAGAATTGTAGTGTGAGTAGTGTTAGTGTAGAGTGTGTAGTGTAGAATAGTGTAGAGTTGTGTAGTGTAGAGTAGCGTAGTGTAGTGTAGTGTAGAGTAGTGTGTGTAGAGTTGTCTTGAGTAGTGTAGTGTTGTAGAGTAGGTTAGAGATTAGAGTTGTGTAGTGTAGTGTAGTGTAGCAGTAGTGAAGTGTGTTTAGTGTAGAATAGCGTAGAGTAGAGTAGGTAGTGTAGAGTAGTGTAGCGTTTAGAGTTAGTGTAGATTAGTGTAGGAGTAGTGTAGTTTAGAATAGTGTAGAGTAGTGTAGTATAGTGTAGTGGGAAGAGTTGTGTAGTGTTTGTTCTAGAGTAGGTAGTGTAGGTAGTGTAGAGTAGTGAAGTTTTTTTTGTAGAGTCAGTGTAGAGTAGCGTAGTGTAGAGAGCGTAGTGTAGAGTAGTGATAGAGTAGTGTTGTGATAGAGTAGGCGTTAGTGTTTTAGAGTAGTGTAGTATAGAGTAGCTGTAGTGTAGAGTTGTGTAGAGTAGTGAAAGTGTTTAGCGTGTAGTGTTAGAGTAGCGAGTGTAGAGTAGTGTAGCGTATAGAGTAAAGGAGATTGTGTATAGTAGTGTAGTTTAGTGTAGTGTAGTATAGAGTAACGTAGAGTAGTTTAGTGTAGAAGTAGTGTAGTGTACCGTAGATTAGCGTAGTGTAGAGTAGCGTTAGTGTGAGTAGTTGTAGTGTAGAGTAGTTTAGAGTAGTGTATTGTATAGAGTGTGTTAGAGTAGCGTAGAGTAGTGTTGTGTAAAAGTACCGTACTTGTAGTGTAGTGTTAGTGTAGAGTAGTGTAGTGTAGTGTAGGAGTAGTATGTAGTGAGTAGTGTAGTGTAATGTAGTGTAGAGTAGTGAGTGGAGTGTAGAGTAGTGTATGTAGTGTAGTGTAGTGTAGTGTGTGTAATGTAGTGTAGAGTAGTGTAGTGAAGTGTAGAGTAGTGTAGTGTAGTGTAGAGTAGTGTAGAGTAGTGTAGAGTAGTGTAGTGTAGTGTAGTGTAATGTAGTGTAGAGTAGTGTAGTGTAGTGTAGAGTAGGTGTGTTAGTGTAGTGTAATGTAAAGGTTAGAGTAGTGTAGTGAAGTGTAGTGTAGTGTAAGGTAGTGTAGTGTAGGGTAGTGTAGTGTAATGAAGTGTAGTGTAGTGTAGTGACGTTGTAGAGTAGTGTAAGAGTAGTGTAGTGTAGAGTAGTGTAGAGTAGTGTTGAGTTGTGTAGTGTAGTGTGTGTAGTGTAAGTATGTAGTGAAGAGTAGTTGTTAGTGTAGTGTTGAGTAGTGTAGTGTAGTGTAGTGTAATGTAGTGTAGAGTAGTGTAGTGAAGGTTGAGTAGTGTAGTGTTGTAGTGTAGTGTAGAGTAGTGGAGTGTTGTGTAGAGTAGTGTAGTGTGTGTAGGAGTAGTGTAGTGTAGTTGTAGTGGTAGTGTAGTGTAGTAGTGTTGTGTAGAGTAGTGTTAGTGATAGTGTAGAGTAGTGTGGTGTAGTGTAGGAGTAGTGTAGTGGTAGGTAGTGTAGTTTAGTTGTAGATGAGTAGTGTAGTGTAGTTTAGGGTTGTGTAGTGTAGTTGTAGTGTAGAGTAGTATAGTGGTTAGAATAGTGTAGTGTAGTGTAGAGTAGTGTAGTGTAGTTGTAGAGTAGTGTTGTGTAGTGTAGTGTATAGTATTGTTGTGTAGAGTAGAGTAGTAGTAGTGTAGTGTAGTGTATGTAGTGTAGGAGTAGTGTAGTGAAGTGTAGAGTGAGTGTAGTGTAGTGTAGTGGTAGAGTAGTGTGTGTAGTGTAGAGTTGTTGTAGTAGTAGTGTTGAGTAGTGTAGTGATAGTGTAGTGTAGTGTAGTGTAGAGTACTGTAGTGTAGTGTAGAGTTGTGTTGGTGGTGTATAGAGTAGTGTAGTGGTAGTGTAGAGTAAGAGTAGTGTGGTGTAGAGTAGTGTAGTGTAGTGTAGTGTAGTGTAGTGTTGTGTAGAGTAGTGTGTGTAGTGTAGAGTATTGTGTATAGGTATGAATAGTGTAGTTGTTGTGTAGTTTAGAGTAGTGAGTATAGTGTAGTGTGTGTAGAGTAGTATAGTGTAGTGTTGTGTAGAGGAGTGGATTGTAGTGTAGTGTTGAGTAGTGTAGTGTAGTGTAGTGTCGAGTAGTGTAGTGTAGTGTAGAGTAGTGTAGTGTAGTTGTTAGTGTAGTGTAGAGGAGTGATTGAGTAGTGTAGTTGTTAGAGGTAGTGTAGAGTCGTGTAGATAGAGCAGTGTAGTGTAGTGATAGTGTAGAGTAGTGTTGTGTAGATGTTAGTGTAGAGTAGTGTAGTGTAGTGTAGTCACGAGTGTTCGTGTGTAGTGTAATGTAGTGTAGAGTAGTGTAGTTGAAGGTAGAGTAGTGTAGTGTAGTGTAGTGTAGTGCTGTGTAGTGTAGTGTAGTGTAGTAGAGTAGTGTAGTGTTGTTGTAGAGTCGGTGTAGTGTAGTGTAGTTGTGTAGCTGTAGAGTATGTAGTTGTAGTGTAGAGTGTGTGGTTTGTAGTATGAGTAGTGTAGTGTAGAGTAGTGTAGTGTAGTTGTAGAGTAGTGTAGTATAGTATAGAGTAGTATTAGTGTTAGTGTAGGTGTAGAGTAGTGTTAGGCTAGTGTTAGAGTAGTGTAGTGTAGATGTAGTGTAATGTAGTGTAGAGTAGTGTAGTGAAGTGTTAGAGTTAGTGTATGTTGTAGTGTAGTGTAGTGTTAGTGTAGAGTTGTGCGTTATGTAGTGTAGAGTAGTGTGTGTAGAGTTGTGTAGGGTGTAGTGTAGTGTTGTAGTGTAGTGTAGAGTAGTGTAGTTGTAGTGTAGACTAGTGTGGTGTAGTATAGGTCGTGTAGCTGTTAGAGTAGTGTAGTGTAGAGTTGAGCAGTGTAGTGTAGTGTAGTTGTGTGTAGTGTAGAGATAGATGTAGTGTAGTGTGAGTTGTGTAGTTTAGTATGAGTAGTGTTGTGCGTGTAGTGTAGGTTTAGTGGAGTGTAGTGTTAGAGTATATAGTGTAGTGTAAGTGTAGGTGTGTAGTGTAGTGTTAGAGTAGTGTAGTGTAGTGCAGAGTAGTGTAGTGTTGTTGTAGTGTAGTGTAGAGTTAGGGTAGTGCAGTGTAGAGTTGTGTAGTGTAGTGTAGTGTAGTGTAGTGTATAGTAGTGTAGTGTAGTTGTCAAGTGTCGCCTTAGTGTAGTGTAGTGTAGCTGTAGTGTAGAGCAGAGTAGTGTAGTGTAGAGTGTGTCGTGTTGTATAGAGTTTAGTGTAGTGTCGTGTGAGAGTAGTGTATGTAGTGAGAGTAGTAGTTTAGTGTAGTGTAGAGTAGAGTAGTGGAGTGTAGTGTAGAGTAGTGTAGTGTAGTGTAGTTTAGAAGGTAATGTTAGTGTAGAGTAGTGTAGAAATAGTGTAGTGTAGAGTAGTGTAGTGTAGTGTAGAGTAATGTAGTGTAGTGTAGTGTAGAGTAGTGTAGTGTAGTGTAGTGTAGAGTAATGTAGTGTAGTGTAGTGTAGAGTAGTGTAGTGTAGTGTAGTGTAGTGTAGTGTAGTGTAGTGTAGTGTAGTGTAGTGTATGTAGTGTAGATGTAGTGTAGAGTAGTGTAGTGTAGTGTAGTGTAGAGTAATGTAGTGTAGTGTAGTGTAGAGTAGTGTAGTGTAGTGTAGTGTAGAGTAAGTGTAGTGTAGTGTAGGTGTAGAGTGTGTAAGTGTAGGTGTTAGAGTAGTGTAGTGTAGCGTAGTGTAGAGTAGTGTAGTGTAGACTAGTGTATAGGAGAGCAATAAAGCCACTGTGATCTCTGGTGTTTCATGACTGTAGAATCCAGCTACACATAATTTGGTAAGTGTACCAACACCAGACTTTCACTTGTGTCTATCTGACCCCCAGTTCACCTATCTTCTCCCCTTCTTCTTCTTTCTCCTCTTCTTTTTCTTCTTTTCCTCTTCCTCCTTGTTATCCTACTCCCTAGAGTAGGATAACAGCTTGTCCTTCAAATAACCTGGGGTAGGATAACAGCTTTTGTCCTTTAAATAACCTAGAGTAGGATAACAGGTCTTGTCATGTAAATAGATATATCCCTCAGAGAAGATTAGACTTACTTCAGGGAAAAACTAAAGTTCTCCCGAAGCTGTTTACATTATTGTCTTCTGCTACCACACTATTATTCTTACTATTTTTATTTAACATTTTTATATACTGACATAAAACCATGACAAAATCACACAATCATTGAATTACTTTGGTACATTATGAGGGTGATGATTTTATGTCAAAGATTCGACTCTCCTCCAGCTCTTTCGAAAGCCGTCGCGAGTCAAGAATGCGCAAGCATTTCCCCTCTGGATGGCCAAGTTTGGCGCCAGGACATAAAAGTGGCGGCTTTCGGGTCCGTGGTGGTGTCGATATATATACATACATTATATGTATATATATATATATATATATATAATATATATATATATATATATATATATATATTTATATATATATAATATATATATGTTTACAAATATATATATATATATATATATTATATAATATATATATATGATGCTAGATATCTATATATATATATATATATTATTAATATAATATATTATATTATATATATATTATATATATATATATATTTAGTATATATATATATATATATATATTATTTATATATTTATATATATATATATATTCATATATATATATTTATATATATATATATATATATATATATATTATTATATTATTATTTCTTCAGAATTATTATTATCAGAATTACCATGTATAACAATTATCATGAATAAGAATCATTATGTATCAGAATTGTTATGTATCAGAACTACAATTACTGTGAATGAGAATTTGAAAGTTGAGCAGCAAGGCTGAGAGGCAGGAAACATGCTAATTTCTTTTCAGTATTAATATCTGACTTATATATTAGTGCGAGACATTGTATAAAAAAAATATAGTGTGAGACATTGTATATTAGAGCGAGACATTGTATCATTAGAGGGTGCATTGTATAGTAGAGCGAGACTTGTATATTAGAGCGAAACCATTGTATATTAAAGCGAGCATTGTATATTAGGACCGCCGACTATGTATATTAGAGCGAGGACATTGTATAATTAGAGCGTGGAACATTGTTTATTAGAGCGATGGACATTGTATATTAGAGCGAGACATTGTATATTAGAGCGAGACATTGTATATTAGAGCGAGACATTGTATATTAGAGCGAGACATTGTATATTAGAGCGAGACATTGTATATTAGAGCGAGACATTGTATATATTAGAGCGACGAGACATTGTATATTAGAGCGAAACATGTATATTAAAGCGAGACATTGCTTATTAGAGCGAAACATTGATATTAGAGCGAAGACATTGATATTAGAGCGAGCATTGTATATTAGTGCGAGGGACTTTGTATATTAGAGCGAGACATTGTCTATTAAGAGCGAGGGACATTGTATATTATGAGCGAGACATTGTTATAATAGGAGCGAGACATTGTATATTAAAAGCGAGACATTGTATATTAGAGCGAGACATTGTATATTAGAGCGAGACCATTGTATATTAGAGGAGAATTGAATATTAGAGCGAAACATCGTATATTAAAGCCGAGAAATTGCTTATTGAGCGAGACATTGTTAATAGGCGAGACATTGTATATTAGCTTACAGCAATTTACTTATACTTGCAGAGCTTTGTGCGCTTAGAGTGAGAAGATTTCTTGGTTGATGTGTGAAGTGTCGTGTAGAGGAGAGTAGTGTGTAGAAGAGGGTATTGTAGAGCGTGAGTGGTGTATAGGACAGTGTGAGGAAAGTAGGGTCAGAGGAGTGTAGTGTAAGAAGTAGATTTTGTAGAGGATAGGTGGTACAGAGCGAGAGTAGTTGTAAAAGAGAGTATTGTAGGAGGAGAGTGGTGTAGGGGTGAGTAGTACAGAAGAGAGTATTGTAGAGGAGAGTGGTACAGAGGAGAGTAGTGTATAAAAGAGCTTATTGTAGAGGGATAGTGGGGGTAGAGCGTGAGTGGTACAGGAGGAGAGTATTGTAGAGCGATAGTGGGGTAGAGGAGAGTTGGTACAGAGGAGGAGGTATTGTTAAAAGAGAGTATTGTGAGCGGAGAGTGTGTAGAGGAAAGTAGAGTAAGAGGAGACTAGTGTATTGGATAGTGTAGAGGGAGAGTATTGGTAGAAGAGTGGTGTAGAGAAGAGTAGTGGCAGAACAGAATGAGTATTGACTATAAGAGTGGTGTAGAGAAGTGTAGTGGTGAGAAGTGTGGAGGAGACTGGTGTAGAGAGACTGGTATAGAGGAGAGAAGTGGTTGCATAGGGAGGAGTGAGTAGAGGACAATGGTATAGAGGGGGAGTAGTGTAGAGGGGGTGGAGGTTTGTAGAGGAGAATAGTGTAGAGGAGAGTAGTGTAGAAGAGAACAGTGTAGAGTGAGGAGTGGTGTAGAGTAGTGTGAGAGGTAGTGTAGAGAAGAGTGTAATGAAGAGGAGAGTAAAGAAAAGTGGCGGGTTTTTAGAGGAGACTAGTTGTTACAGAGAGTAGTGTAGGAGGAAGTAGTGTAGAGGAGAGTAGTGTACAGAGAGTAGTGTAGCGGACAGTAGTGTAGAGGAGAGTGTGTAGAGAAGAGCAGTGCAGAGAGGAGTAGTTGTAGAGGAGAGTAATAAGTGGAGAGTAGTGTTGTGGAGAGTAGTGTAGAGGAGGAGTAATGAAGGGGAGGTAGTGTTGTGGAGAGTAGTGTTAGAGAAGAGTAAGAAGAGTAAAGTAGAGGAGAGTTGTGGAGAGAAAGAGTGGAGAGCAGCCGAGTGAGAGTAGCTGTACAGGAGGAAGTAGAAGCAGAAAAAGAGTAGTGTCCCCCCCCCCCCCCCCCCCAGTAGAGTTAAGGGAGTTTAGTGCAGTGGTGAGTGGTGGTAGAGTGAGAGTAGAGTTAGAGCAGCCTGGTGTATAGGGATAGTGTAGACGAGAGTAGTAGTGGTAGAGAAGAGTAGTGTAGAAGAGAGGGTTGTAGAATGAGAGGTGTAGCGGAGATAGTGTAGAGCTGAGACGAGAGAGTAGTGAAAAGTGGAGAGTAGTGTAGTGTAGAGTAGTGTGAGGACAGTAGTGTAGTGTAGAGTAGTGTAGTGTAGTGTAGAGTAGTGTAGAGGAGATAGTAGTTGTTATGAGAGTGGTGTAGAAGGGAGTAGTTGTAGTGTAGAGTAGTGTAGTTGTTAGAGTAGTGTAGTGTAGAGTAGAGTAGAAAGAGAGTAGTGTAGAGTTGAGTAGTGTGTGTTAGTGTGTTGTAGAGGAGAGTAGTGTAGTGTACAGGAGTATAGTGTATAGTGTGAGTAAAGTTGTGTAGACTAGTGTACAAGAGAGTAGTGTTGTGTTAGAGCAGTGTAGAGTAAAATAGTGTAGTGTAGTGACAGTAGTGTAGTGTAGTGTAGAGGAGAGTAGTGTAGTGGTTCAGCAGTGTAGAGGGGAGAGTGTGTGTGGTAGAGTAGTGCAGTATAGTTGTAGTGTAGTTGTAGTGCCAGAGGAGAGTTGTGTTGCGTGTAATGTAGAGTAGTGTAGTTGTAGTGGAGATTAATTGTACAGTAGGTAGTGTTGAGGGAGAAGTAGTGTAGTGTAGTTGTAGAGCAGTGTAGTGGAAAGTAGTGTAGTGCAGGGGTAGTGTAGAGGAGCAGTTGTGTACCTGTAGTGAAGAGTAGTCGTAGTGTAGTGTAGTGTAGAGTTGTATATTAGAGCGAGACATTGTATATTAGTGCGAGACATTGTATATTAGAGCGAGACATTGTATATTAGAGCGAGACATTGTATATTAGAGCGAGACATTGTATACTAGAGCGAGACATTGTATATTAGAGCGAGACATTGTATACAACACCAAGACATTGTATACAACACCAAGACATTGTATACAACACCAAGACATTGTATACAACACCAAGACATTGTATACAACACCAAAACATTGTATACAACACCAAGACATTGTATACAACACCAAGACATTGTATACAACACCAAGACATTGTATACAACACCAAGACATTGTATACAACACCAAGACATTGTATACAACACCAAAACATTGTATACAACACCAAAACATTGTATACAACACCAAGACATTATATACAACACTAAAACATTGCTACTCAACACACAGGTTCTTAATTACTCCAACAAGTAAAAGTATTCTTGTACAGTCTTGAGTTTCCTCACCTGGAACACAAATATTGAAGTCTGACCATGATTCTTTCTTTACTGAGACGTTAGTCAAAGTAATCACTGAATATACCAGTGAAATATTAACTAACTTACTTCATATATTATATATATATATATATATATATATATATATATATATATATATATATATATATATATATATATATATATATATATATATATATATATATATCACTGTCTACCAGGACAGTGAGAGAGGCAAAGGTCAAGGAGCTTTCTCAAGGTTCAAGAGGACGGAACTTAAAGGAACTTAACGACCTTGAAGAGGCTACTATTACTTTAGGATCTCCAGCAAGAGAAGGAGGATCGAGCCTGCGCCATGTGAGTTTAGCGCATCACGTAGTTGAAATAATGTTAATGTGAGTTTTTTTTTTGTCAGTGTTGCCTAGACAGTATTGTTGTGTTGCAGGAGTGAGGGTTGGCAACATTGCAGGTTGGTTTGGTCATACTGTAGACAACAGAGAGAAAGGGAAAAAAACTGGTAAAACTGTTTCTTTCCCTCTGTTGAAGCCGTTGACGGTATATCTGTTTTCCTGTTGACGCACAAAAAAACTGTTTCTCCCCGTTGCTAAAAAACTGTTTATCCCGTTGCTTTCAATACTGTTTTTCCCCGTTACTTCCAAAACTGTTTATCCCGTTTTTTTCAAAACTGTTTCTCCCCGTTGCTTCCAAAACTGTTTATCCCGTTGCTTCCAAAACTGTTTTCCCTGTTGATGCACAGTTACTCACCGATAGTCACAGTTACTCACGATACTCACAGTTACTCACAGATACTCACAGTTACTCACACTCACAGATACTCACAGATGCTCACAGATACTCACAGTTACCCACAGATGCTCACAGTTACTCACAGATACTCACAGTTACTCAGATACTCACAGTTACTCACAGATACTCAGAGTTCCACACAGATACTCACAATTACTCACAGATATTCACAGTTACTCACAAATACTCAAAGATACTCACAGTTACTCACAGATACTCACTGTTACTCATAAATACTCATAGTTACTCACAGATACTCAAAGTTACTCGCAGATACTCACAGATACACGCAAATACTCTGTTCCACAAGGCACAGTACTAGCTCCCATCTTGTTCCTCATCCTCATATCCGACATAGACAAGGATGTCAGCCACAGCACCGTGTTTTCCTTTGCAGATGACACCCGAATCTGCATGACAGTGTCTTCCATTGCAGACACTGCAAGGCTCCAGGCGGACATCAACCAAATCTTTCAGTGGGCTGCAGAAAACAATATGAAGTTCAACGATGAGAAATTTCAATTACTCAGATATGGTAAACATGAGGAAATTAAATCTTCATCAGAGTACAAAACAAATTCTGGTCACAAAATAGAGCGAAACACCAACGTCAAAGACCTGGGAGTGATTATGTCGGAGGATCTCACCTTCAAGGACCATAACATTGTATCAATCGCATCTGCTAGAAAAATGACAGGATGGATAATGAGAACCTTCAAAACTAGGGAGGCCAAGCCCATGATGACATTCTTCAGGTCACTTGTTCTATCTAGGCTGGAATATTGCTGCACTCTAACAGCACCTTTCAAGGCAGGTGAAATTGCCGACCTAGAAAATGTACAGAGAACTTTCACGGCGCGCATAACGGAGATAAAACACCTCAATTACTGGGAGCGCTTGAGGTTTCTAAACCTGTATTCCCTGGAACGCAGGAGGGAGAGATACATGATTATATACACCTGGAAAATCCTAGAGGGACTAGTACCGAACTTGCACACGAAAATCACTCACTACGAAAGCAAAAGACTTGGCAGACGATGCACCATCCCCCCAATGAAAAGCAGGGGTGTCACTAGCACGTTAAGAGACCATACAATAAGTGTCAGGGGCCCGAGACTGTTCAACTGCCTCCCAGCACACATAAGGGGGATTACCAACAGACCCCTGGCAGTCTTCAAGCTGGCACTGGACAAGCACCTAAAGTCAGTTCCTGATCAGCCGGGCTGTGGCTCGTACGTTGGTTTGCGTGCAGCCAGCAGCAACAGCCTGGTTGATCAGGCGCTGATCCACCAGGAGGCCTGGTCACAGACCGGGCCGCGGGGGCGTTGACCCCCGAAACTCTCTCCAGGTAAACTCCAGATACTCACAGAGGCACCTATGTATCCCTCACGAGGCTGGATAAACCTGGTCTGATCTTTGCCTACATGACACAAGCATCACTGTGTGTGATTATAACCTGACTTCCAGTTTTTGTATATTTCACATGGATGATTCACGGTGCACAGGGTGGGCTGCCCACCACTACCTGTCCACCACCACCACCTGCCCACTACCACCACCTGCCCACTACCAACACCTGCCCACTGCCACCACCTGCCCACCACCACAACCTGCCACTACCACCACATGCCTACACCACCACCTGCCCACCACCACCACCTGCCCACTACCACCACCTACCCACCACCTGACCTTGAGGAGTTGGATGCAATTGTACTTTTCAATTAAATATTCGATAAACACAGTTACGACCACCTAAGGTGTATATCTCTTGTATTAAGTCACAGTTATGTATTCAGTACACTATACACACATAAATACATACATAATGCATACATATATACATACATACATACATGCATACATAAACTGGGTATATATATAAAATATAATATATATATATATAATATATATATATATATATATATAATATATATATATATATATATATATATATATATAATATATATATATATATATATATATATATTTTATATATATATATATATATATAGTAGACCTGCTACAATGCTCCACTTCTCCCTTCTGCTGCCTTCCCCCCAGAGTGCCACCTGCTGAGTCGTCAAGGTTATGGACTCAGTCTTCGGGGAATCACTGACTCACCTGACTCACCTGACTCACCTGACTCACCAGACTCACCTGCAGAAACCGACCATCAAGCCATTTGCAAAAGAGATTTTAGCAAAATTACAAGATTATAAACAGCGTCTGTGGTAAATGTTACCCTGGTGAAGGCTCGATCCTCCGTCCTCTAATTGCTGCCCTGCCTCTCATCATTCTGGCTGTTAGTGACTGATAGTTTATGGCTCTAACCTTTAAATAAATTCAAGAACGGAAATTTTATTTTAATATTCGTCGAGAAATATATCAGATTACAACACTTGTACCTCTCCTTGACATATATATATATATATATATATATATATATATATATATATATATTATATATATATATATTATATATATATATATATATTATATATATATATATATATATATACATATATATATTATTTTGTTGCAACCCCTGAATGGGTTGCAATGATTAATATATATATTACATGTATATTACCTTTTCATATAATTTTATATTGCTTATATTTGCGATAATAGCTAAATCGTAAATATATTACTTTATATTATTATTTGACTTATTTACCTGTTGTTAGGTAGGATGTAACACATATATTATGTGCTCATAGTTCAAGTCTTGATTGTCTAACTACTGTAATTATCG
The DNA here is from genome assembly GCF_026875155.1 of Cherax quadricarinatus. Classification (NCBI taxonomy): domain Eukaryota; kingdom Metazoa; phylum Arthropoda; class Malacostraca; order Decapoda; family Parastacidae; genus Cherax; species Cherax quadricarinatus. The sequence continues at coordinate 9,054,695 of NC_069477.1, read as the reverse complement.
CTCTTTGCTTGTTATTCTGTTGCTGGGCAGTACTGTCCATGGAGCTATTACGTGATAGAGGGGGGGGGTGTCCTCACCTCGCCTGAAGTATTCAGTCTGGTCTAGACTCGCTTGGTGGTTGGACGTATCCTTGACAAATGCCTAAATCTCCATTATTGGCTCTTGTTGGAAGATCGTCTCTGTCTCATTATTATTCTTTTTAGTTCTGGAGACTCTGTTCACAGAACTTTGTCTAGACTTAGTGATTTTCGACGTGTGTCGCTTAGATACTCTGAGTAACTCAGGTCCTGAGCTGTAGCTTCTGACCTAACTTGTACTGGTATCTGTGTTTTATCACAGTCGGGGATTTTCTTATGCTGAACTTAGATTCAGTGGTATGGGAGTTTTGTGACTTTTGTGGAGGATCTGCTGATGGTCCCTACTTAGTGTCGTTATATTATCTCCTTGTTCCTGATTGTGTCGCAGTTGCTTGTTATATTGCTGTTCGGCTTATCAGTCGTTTTTATTGTTCAAGCAGACTGTTCTGATTGCCAGTTGGTCAAGAAGTTAGTTTATTTGAGGACTTTGTCAGTCACTTGTTTAAGTCTAGTCGAGTCGTGAGACATAGTGAACTACTTAGAGCACTTACACACATACACACAAACTTACTTGTACATATTTGTAATATTTTATTAAATGTTAATGTACCAGGCGGTACTTAAAACATAATATGTGATATGTGCTTTCAGCACAATACTACTGTACACGAGAGAAGTGATTATTATTATTTTGATTATTATTAATTTAATTTACTTTGATAATATACCTCTAGACGATACTTAATAAATTTATTAAATTTTCATTTCTCAGGTTAGTAGCCTACCAGTTGTAATCCTGAAGCACTATTGAATAATACTGAATTCTAATGGATAATTGGACAAGGATACTGACTACTTGTTACGAAAACCCAGTAACAGGCTGGATGCTAGAAGGGCAGTCCTTTCTAGTATTACCTGGAGATCTCTAAGCTTATTAGAAATCGAGTTTTTTGTAACAATATATATATATATATTGAGAGAGAGAGAGAGAGAGAGAGAGAGAGTTAGAAATGTTACATTCGGTAAACCAGTAATTCAAAAGGTTAACATTTACAATTTTGTGTGATTATACACCAAAGACAACAGTAATAATGTTATGTTACTCTCTGTTATACACTTAAGACAATTATATTAATATTATACATGAACACGTATGTAAAGAGAATCGTACAGAAAATTATATCGATGATAAAGTTGTTATGTAATGTAAGAACAGATAAGAGAGAATAGTTAAAGGCTTTACTGTAACTAAGAATTTTTGATAAAATAATGTTCAAAACAATATTGAGTAGTTAGTGAATACGTTTTTTTTATGTATAATAAAGGGTTAAGAAAGAGAATTAACTAATAATAAGTTAGTTTGGGACTTCATAACTGTTATTGTTAGTCCTCCATAACTGTTATTGTTGCTCAATAACTGTTATTGTTGCTCAATAACTGTTATTGTTAGTCCACCATAACAGTTATTGTTAATCCATATCACTTATTGTTAGTTCACCATAACTGTTACGTTATACCATTTTAATGTTCACTCTGTCAGACACTGCAACACAAGGGTATCTTGGTACAGACCTGAAATCAACTTCGACAACCTCTACTAGTGAGAACGGCTGGATTTGAGAGAGACCTGACCTCCCAACATCTGCGTTCTTACTTCTACTAGTGACCTACGTCTCACCTCTTGGCGCTATATAAGGCTCCATCCTGTCACTTCAACTTCATATTGTTTCATACTATGGAACAATGCTCTTCTCCCGACTGAGGGACTGACCACCTCAAAACTTTAAGGGTGATGGACTGATTACATCGCCTTCAAGTCTCTTCTGGTCCTATCAACTTTTCTGTAATCGACTGAAGAAGCCTACTGTGTAGGCGAAACGTTTCGAAATAAAGATACCTAACTGTTGCATATGTGTCTTACCTGACACGTTAAACCTCGTTAACCTGTAGAGTCAGCGAGGTTAAACACTCTGGGCAGGTATAAAATTAAACTTGACAAATTTTGAAAAGGACAGAGATGTGTGGCGACCTTCTGTGTTTACCTCTACGGTTACTATGTATATATATATATATATATATATATATATATATATATATATATATATATATATATATATATATATATATATATATATTATTATATATATATATGTGCCGAATAGGCAGACTGCGTTCTTGGCTTGAATAGAAAACGCTTTCTGCCTAATCTTTAGCCTTATCTAAATACTGTTCACTTATTGTTTCACTGTAAACACATGGTCCACACACACCCAACCTTTCCTAAAGCCTCCTTGTTCATCTGCTATCCTATTTCTCCGTCTTACTCTTAATTCTTTCAAATAATAAACTCAACCATACATTTTACCAGTATTACTCAACAGACTTATCCCCCTATAATTTTATGCACTCTCTTTTGTTCCCCTTTGCACTTTATACACAGGAAAAATAAAAATTAAAAAAAAAAAAAAAAAAACTATGCATGCTCTCTGCCAATCCATAGGTACACTTTCCATCAGGCATTTAGTTTTTAATTAATTGCACCAACCACTCCAAATATTCGCCACCTGCTTATGTTACCATTCTGTCTTTATCATCCATCACGGCTGCCTTACCCCCTTTCATTTTACTAACTGCATCACGAACTTCCCCCACACTCACAATGGCTTTCCTACTGCCTAAAGATGTTATCCTCCTTGTTGCCTATACACGAAATCACAGCCAGCTTCCCTATCTTCATCAATACATTAACATTTCCTCCAAATTTCCCTCCTTCTTCCCATTTACCTTAACTCTCCATTTAATAAACTCTCCTCTTTATTTTTAACTGACAAATCCATTTGTTTCTAGGGTTTCTTAACTTGTTAATTCACTCCAAATTTTTCTTATTTTTCAACAAAATTTGTGATAACATTCACCCACTCTCTCATTTGCTTTTTTTACAATTGCCTTCACACTCTCTTAACCTCTCTCTTTTTCTCATATACTCTTCCCTCTTGCTTCACTTCTACTTTGTAAAAAACTTCTTATATGCTACTTTTTCTCCCTTTACTATCTCTCTTTTCATATCATTCCACAATCGCTCTCTTCCCTCCGCACCCACTTTCCTGTAACCACAAACTTCTGGCTGTTCACTCTAACACTACATTTTTAACCTACCCCATACCTCTTCGACCCCATTGCTATGCTTCATTAGCCCTCTATCATCCATTAGCTGTTTATATCTTACCCTACTGCCTCCTCTTTTAGTTTATAAACCTTCACCTCTCTCTTCCCTGTGTTCTATTTCCTTGTATCCCATCTACCTTTTACCTTCAGTGTAGCTACAACTAGAAAGTGATCTGATATATTGTGGCCCTCTATAAACTTGTTCTTCCTGAAGTTCTATTCAACAGTCTTTTATTAGACCAATAAATATCAACAAACTACTGTACATTTTCGCCCTACATCATATCTTATATACTATTTATCCTCTTTTTCTTTAAATATGTATTACCTATAACTAAACCCCTTTCTATACAAAGTTCAATCAAAGGGCTTCCCATTCATTTACACCTGGCACCCCAAACTTACCTACCACTCCCCGCTTTAAAGTTTCTCCTACTTTAGCATCTCAGGTCCCCTACCTCAATTCTATCTCACTTGGTTAAAGGCTCCTATACATTCACTTAACATCTCCCAAAATCTCTCTCTCTTCATCTACTTTCCTCTCTTCTTCCAGGTGCATACGCTTATTATCGACCCACTTCTCGCATCCCAACTTTACTTTAATCATCCACAGTAATTCTTGAATTTACAATTCATATTCTCTTTTCTCCTTCCATAACTGACATTTTTAACATTAGCTGCTACCCCTTCCTTTGCTCTAACTCTCTCAGATTACTCCAGATTAATCCCATTTTTTCCCCCACTGAAACTCCCCTTACCCCCTTCAGCTTTGTTTCGCTTAGGGCCAGGAATCCAACTTTCTTTTCATTCATAACATCATCAATCTCTGTTTCTTGTCATCCGCACTACATCCACGCACATTTAACCATCCCAGTTTTATAAAAGTTTTTCTTCTTCTTTTTTTAGCAAATGTATACAGGAGAACGGGGTTACTAGCCCATTGCTTCCCGGCATTTTTAGTCGCCTACCATTACGACACGCAATGGCTTACGGAGGAAAAGATTCTTTTCCACCTTCCCCTATGGACAATAGAAGAAATAAAAAAGAACAAGAGCTATTTAGAAAAAGGGAAAAACCGAGTTGTATGTATATATATATGCATGTGCCTTGTCTGTGATGTGTGACCAAAGTGTAAGTAGGATTAGCAAGATATCCCTGTTATCTAGGTGTTATGAGACAGAAATAAGAAACCAGCAATCCTACCATCATGAAAAAACAGTTACCAGGTTTCTGTTTCACAGTCATCTGGCAGGGTCGGTAGTACTTCCCTTGGTGGTTGCTGTCTA
>NC_069477.1:9020167-9040167 GCF_026875155.1 Cherax quadricarinatus | reverse complement strand
TGAGTGATGGTGGTGTGATGGTGAGTGTGATGTGAGTGGTGATGTGTGAGTGTGGTGAGTGTGTGTGGTGGTGATGGTGAGTGTGATGGTGAGTGTGGATGGTGGTGATAGTGTGTGAGTGTGTGATGGTGAGGTGATGGTGAGTGTGATGTGAGTGATGGTGAGTGTGATGGTGAGTGGATGGTGTAGTGTGATGTGAGTGGATGGTGTGTGATGGTGAGTGATGGGTGTGTGATGGGTGAGTGTGATGGTGAGTGTGATGGTGAGTGATGGTGAGTGTGATGTAGGTGATGGTGAGTGTGATGGTGAGTGATGGTAGATGGTGGTGATGTGGTGTGATGTGTTGATGGTGAGTGATGGTGAGTGAGGTGAGTGTGATGGTGAGTGGAGTGTGTGAGTGTGATGGTGATGATGGAGGTGGTGAGTGAGGTGAGGTGAGGGGTATGGTAGTGTGATGGTGAGTTGTTGGGATGGGTGAGGTGATGGTGGAGTGATGTGTGAGTGTGAGGTGTAGTAGGATGGTGAGGATGGTGGTGATGGTGAGTGATTGAGTGATGGGAGTGATGGGTGTGGTGATTGGGTGAGGTGTGTGGTGATGGTGAGTGAGGTGATGTGATGGTGAGTGTGATGGTGAGTGTGATGGTGAGTGATGGTGAGTGTGATGGTGAGTGTGATGGTGAGTGTGATGGTGAGTGATGGTGAGTGTGATGGTGAGTGTGATGGTGAGTGATGGTGAGTGTGATGGTGAGTGATGGTGAGTGTGATGGTGAGTGTGATGGTGAGTGGGTGATGGTGAGTGATGGTGAGTGTGATGGTGAGTGTGATGGTGATGTGTGATGTGTGAGTGTGAGTGGTGATGTGGTGTGATGGTGAGGTGATGGTGAGTGTGAGTGATGTGATGGTGAGATGTGATGGGGTGATGAGTGTGATGGTGGTGTGATGGTAGTGATGGTGAGTGTGAGTAGTGTGAGTGTGATGGTGATGTGAGGTGAGTGAGGGAGTGGTGGATGGTGAGTGTGATGGTGAGATGTGATGGTGAGTGGATGGTGAGTGAGGTGATGGTGAGTGTTGTGAGTTGATGGTGAGTTGATGGTGGGAGTGTGAGTGGTTGAGTGGATGTGTGAGGTGTGATGTGAGTGTGATGTGAGTGTGGTGAGGTGATGGTGAGTGTGATGAGTGATGTGATGGTGAGGTGATGGTGAGTGTGATGGTGAGTGTGTGATGGTGAGTGTGATGGTGAGTGATGGTGAGGTGATGTTGTGAGTGTGATGGTGAGGTGTGATGGTGAGTGTGATGAGTGATGTGAGTGAGTGAGTGTGATGAGGTGGATGTGTGAGTGATGGTGAGGTGATGTGATGATGGTGAGTGTGATGGTGTTGGTGTGGATGGTGAGTGGTAGATGGTGAGTGTGAGTGAGTGGATGGTGAGTGATGGTAGTGATGGTGAGTGTGGTGAGTGTTGATGGTGAGTGTGATGGTGATGAGTTGTGGGTGATGTGTGGATGGTGATAGTGAGGTGATGGTGATGTGATGGTTGAGTGTGATGTGTGATGTGATGGGAGTGTGATGGTGTGATGGTGAGTGTGATGGTGAGTGTGATGGTGATGTGATGGTGAGTGTGATGGTGAGTGTGTGAGTGTGATGGTGATGTGTGGTGAGGTGTGATGGTGTGTGATGTGAGTGTGATTGGTAGTGATGGTGAGTGTGATGGTGAGTGATGGTGAGTGTGATGGTGAGTGTGTGGTGAGTGGGTGGTGAGTGTGATGTGAGTGTGATGGTGAGTGATGGTGAGTGTGATGGTGAGTGTATGGTGATGTGATGTGAGTGTGATGTGAGTGATGGTGAGTGTGATGGTGAGTGATGTGATGAGTGTGATGTGTAGGTGATGGTGAGTGTGTGTAAGTGATGGTGGAGTGGATGGTGTAGGGTTTGATGGTGAGTGTGATGGTGAGGTGTGATGGTGAGTGTGATAGTGAGTGTAGTGGTTGAGTGTGATGGTGAGTGTGTGATGTGGTGGTGGTGGTGATGTGATGATGGTGAGTGTGGTGAGTGTGATGGTGAGTGTGGTGTGAGTGTAGATGGTGAGTGTGGATGGTAGTGTGGTGATGGTGATGGTAAGTGATGTGAGTGTTGATGGTAAGTGATGGTGAGTTGATGGTGAGTGTGATGGTGAGTGTGATGTGAGTGTGATGGTGAGGTGTGATGGTGAGTGTGTGATGGTGAGTGTGATGGTGAGTGTGTGATAGTGAGTGTGTGGTAGTGTGTGAATGAGTGTGTGATAGTGAGTGTGTGATGGTGAGTGTGTGATGGTGAGTGTATGATGGTGATGTGTGATGGTGAGTGTGTGATGGTGAGTGTGTAATAGTGGTGTAGTGATGGTGAGTGATGGATGTGAGTGTGTATAGTGAGTGTGTGATGGTGAGTGTGTGATAGTGAGTGTGATGGTGAGTGTGTGTCAGTGAGTGTGTGATGGTGAGTGTGTGATAGTGATTGTTGATGGTGAGTGTGTGTGATAGTGAGTGTGTGATGGTGAGTGTGTGATAGTGATTGTTGATGGTGAGTGTGTGATAGTGAGTGTGTGATGGTGAGTGTGTGATAGTGATTGTATGATGGTGAGTGTGTGATAGTGAGTGTGTGATAGTGATTGTATGATGGTGAGTGTGTGATAGTGAGTGTGTGATGGTGAGTGTGTGATAGTGAGTGTGTGATGTGAGTGTGTGATAGTGTGTGATGGTGATGTGTGTGATAGTGAGTGTGTGATGGTGAGGTGTGATAGGATGTTGATGGTGAGTGTGTGATAGTGAGTGTGTGATGTGAGTGTGTGAGATAGTGAGTGTGATGTGAGTGTGTGTGTGATGTTGAGTGTGTGATGTGAGTGTGTGATGGGATGTGTGATAGTGAGTGTGTGATAGTGAGTGTGTGATAGTGGGGTGTGTGATGGTGAGGTGTGATGAGTGTGTGATGGTGAGTGTGTGATTAGTAGTGTGTATGTTAGTTGTGATATGAGTGTGTGATGGTGAGTGTGTGATAGTGAGTGTGTGATGGTGAGTGTGTGATAGTGAGTGTGTGATGGTGAGTGTGTGATAGTGAGTGTGTGATAGTGAGTGTGTGATGGTGAGTGTGATGATGAGTGTGTGATGGTGAGTGTGATGATGAGTGTGTGATGGTGAGTGTGATGATGAGTGTGTGATGGTGAGTGATAGTGACATTAGACTCTCCAACACACGTATGTAAATGCTTTTCACAGTTGTTTCCCAGAGTGTTGCAGCCAGGTCTGTGCCAGGCTACCCTGGCCGCCATCTGATCAACCAGGCTATTGCTGCTTATTGTCCGCAGGCTTGAATTACCTAGCAAACCCTCCTATAAATACAGCAGCTTCAGGAGCGGCTTGCCGTGTTTCTCTTGAAATATAAGTCTTCCTTATAACTGTGTTACTGGTATCTGATAGTAGCAGGTTGAAGAGTCTTGGTCCCCTGATGTTGACACAGGGCTCTCTTATTGTCTCCCTTCTCTTCCTCTCATTCTTGTAAATCTGATAGTAGCAGGTTGAAGAGTCTTGGTCCCCTGATGTTGACTTATGGTTCTCTTATTGTGCCCGACTGAACAACTAACAAGGCTGAACAACTGAACAATAACTGTTTTTACATACATTTTATTATTATTATTATTATTATTATTATTATTATTATTATTATTATTATTATTATTATTATTATTATTATTATTATTATTATTATTATTATATATTTAATTTTTTATGACCATAGTCATAAAAATTTTGGAAAATTTAAAATGCCACGAAAGATCATTTACAATGAATATATGTGTAAATTACCTGGGATAATCCCCTCGAAAATTTAACAATGGATTTATTTCCAATGGTGTCAATGTAACCTGATTCTTAGAGTCAGTAATCCCTCATGATTGTTAGTAATAAAATCTAAAATATAATTAAGTAATCGAATACGAATAAACAGAGTAAATTAATGCTTGAAATGTAATTACGTGAGCATCACAAAGGGGAAAAAATAATTTGAATGTAACAGATACGGGAATATTTATTCTCCAAGGAACTACGTTCCTCCTTTTTTGTGGCTTTAATTAATTATGTTTGGAAGATGAGTATACCACGATGTTTCGGGGGTCAGCGCCCCCCAAACACCCTGGACCTTTTCAGTTCTTTTCTAAACTGACTTATACTGGTCTTGACATGATCACGTAATCTGTTCTACTGGTGTTTGACGCCTTACTACCTACTGGAGGAACTCCAGAATTGTGCTCACTACCCCTAGTACCATACAGGTTTTAGTTACTAACCTTGATAAATTTCCCCTTGTACAATACTGGTTTTGGTTGTTAACCTTGACAAACTTGCCAGTAAGATATTCTGGACACTGCTTGTGAGAATTTCATATATATAATTTAAACTCAGTATATTCAGTATATTCAGTATATTCAGTTGTTGTAATTCATCCTGGCCTACATGTTCTCTTGGACCCAGATCCAGCATGAATCTTACTGTATTGGGTGATTTGTAGTCTGCCTTTCAATTTTTTTAGAGCAGAGTACCATGAACAACAAGAATAATCTACGTGACAGTGTATGAGAGCCAGACATGGGGTCCTGCGAGTCTCAGTAGGTAGACACTGTGTCTGTCTATAGAGAAACTGTAACATGGCATTTGTACTACGTTGTTTGCTGTAAGTTGTAACATGCAAAGGTCAAAGGGTATGAAGGTTCTCTTGTGATGGTTTTCCCCTGACACAGAGCTTCAAACGTGTTTAATCTTTCCAGTTTACTCTTTGTGCCAGAAAAGTATGGCTTCATTTCTTCCTAAGTTACGTGATAGTTTGTTGTCTACTAACCATTTGGTGCAGGACCCTAGCTCTAGTGATAGTACATTAGCTATATAATTTGCTAGTCTTTACCTGACACTAACAGAGCACTGTCATCTGCATACAACAGAAACTTGACACTGATGGATATGTCATTCACATAACACAAAAAATAATAAGGGACCCAGAATACTACCCTGCTATCGGCAGGGGTTCTGAGTCTTCTGTAACTGATCTTGGCAGCTTGTTTCCTCTCGCTCAGGAAGAACTTAAGTCAGTCTACAGAGCCTATGGTGACAGACTGTAGTTTCTTACACAACATTTTATGGTTAATAATCTAGCGTCACTATAACTGTAAGATTCCCTAACTACAATTGGGTTCTCAGGCAGCCCATCAGATTAATTAAGGTAGTATTAGTTGAGTAAGATCTCCTGGACACTGATAACTGTAAAGGATATTATTGTTATTAACATACTTAACTACTTTATGATAAACTAGTTCCTATAGAATTCTGGACATCAAACTAAGTATACTCACAGGCCTATAACTGCTGACATCACACTAAGTATACTCACAGGCCTATAACTACTGACATCAAACTAAGTATACTCACAGGCCTATAACTGCTGACATCACACTAAGTATACTCACAGGCCTATAACTACTGACATCACACTAAGTATACTCACATGCCTATAACTGCTGACATCACACTAAGTATACTCACATGCCTATAACTGCTGACATCACACTAAGTATACTCACAGGCCTATAACTGCTGACATCACACTAATTATACTCACAGGCCTATAACTACTGACATCACACTAAGTATACTCACAGGCCTATAACTGCTGACATCACACTAAGTATACTCACAGGCCTATAACTGCTGACATCACACTAATTATACTCACAGGCCTATAACTACTGACATCACACTAAGTATACTCACAGGCCTATAACTGCTGACATCACACTAAGTATACTCACATGCCTATAACTGCTGACATCACACTAAGTATACTCACAGGCCTATAACTGCTGACATCACACTAATTATACTCACAGGCCTATAACTGCTGACATCACACTAATTATACTCACAGGCCTATAACTACTGACATCACACTAAGTATACTCACAGGCCTATAACTGCTGACATCACACTAAGTATACTCACAGGCCTATAACTGCTGACATCACACTAAGTATACTCACAGGCCTATAACTGCTGACATCACACTAATTATACTCACAGGCCTATAACTGCTGACATCACACTAATTATACTCACAGGCCTATAACTACTGACATCACACTAAGTATACTCACAGGCCTATAACTACTGACATCACACTAAGTATACTCGCAGGCCTATAACTGCTGACATCACACTAAATATACTCACAGGCCTATAACTGCTGACATCACACTAAGTATACTCACAGGCCTATAACTACTGACATCACACTAAGTATACTCACAGGCCTATAACTACTGACATCACACTAAGTATACTCACAGGCCTATAACTACTGACATCACACTAAGTATACTCACAGGCCTATAACTGCTGACATCACACTAAGTATACTCACAGGCCTATAACTGCTGACATCACACTAAGTATACTCACAGGTCTATAACTACTGACATCACACTAAGTATACTCACAGGCCTATAACTACTGACATCACACTAAGTATACTCACAGGTCTATAACTGCTGACATCACACTAAGTATACTCACAGGCCTATAACGGCTGACATCACACTAAGTATACTCACAGGTCTATAACTGCTGACATCACACTAAGTATACTCACAGGCCTATAACTGCTGACATCACACTAAGTATACTCACAGGCCTATAACTACTGACATCACACTAAGTATACTCGCAGGCCTATAACTGCTGACATCACACTAAGTATACTCACAGGCCTATAACTGCTGACATCACACTAAGTATACTCACAGGCCTATAACTGCTGACATCACACTAATTATACTCACAGGCCTTTAACTGCTGACATCACACTAAGTATACTCACAGGCCTATAACTGCTGACATCATACTAAGTATACTCACAGGCCTATAACTGCTGACATCACACTAAGTATACTCACAGGCCTATAACTACTGACATCACACTAAGTATACTCACAGGCCTATAACTGCTGACATCACACTAATTATACTCACAGGCCTATAACTGCTGACATCACACTAAGTATACCCACAGGCCTATAACTGCTGACATCACACTAATTATACTCACAGGCCTATAACTGCTGACATCACACTAAGTATACTCACAGGCCTATAACTGCTGACATCATACTAAGTATACTCACAGGCCTATAACTGCTGACATCAAACTAAGTATACTCACAGGCCTATAACTGCTGACATCACACTAAGTATACTCACAGGCCTATAACTGCTGACATCACACTAAGTATACTCACAGGCCTATAACTACTGACATCACACTAAGTATACTCGCAGGCCTATAACTGCTGACATCACACTAAGTATACTCACAGGCCTATAACTGCTGACATCACACTAAGTATACTCACAGGCCTATAATTGCTGACATCACACTAATTATACTCACAGGCCTATTACTGCTGACATCACACTAGGTATACTCACAGGCCTATAACTGCTGACATCACACTAGGTATACTCACAGGCCTATAACTGCTGACATCACACTAAGTATACTCACAGGCCTATAATTGCTGACATCACACTAATTATACTCACAGGCCTATAACTGCTGACATCACACTAAGTATACTCGCAGGCCTATAACTGCTGACATCACACTAAGTATACTCACAGGCCTATAATTGCTGACATCACACTAATTATACTCACAGGCCTATAACTGCTGACATCACACTAAGTATACTCACAGGCCTATAATTGCTGACATCACACTAATTATACTCACAGGCCTATTACTGCTGACATCACACTAGGTATACTCACAGGCCTATAACTGCTGACATCACACAAAGTATACTCACAGGCCTGTAATTGCTGACATCACACTAAGTATACTCACAGGCCTATAATTGCTGACATCACACTAAGTATACTCACAGGCCTATAATTGCTGACATCACACTAAGTATACTCACAGGCCTATAATTGCTGACATCACACTAAGTATACTCACAGGCCTATAATTGCTGACATCACACTAAGTATACTCACAGGCCTATAATTGCTGACATCACACAAAGTATACTCACAGGCCTATAATTGCTGACATCACACTAAGTATACTCACAGGCCTATAATTGCTGACGTCAGACTTTCTGTTTTTTCTTGAAGATTGGCGTGACTGAGGCAGCCTTGTTCCCCTCCGTCACGGTATTGGTGGTGATAGATCGCTTTATTAAGTACACTGTGGTGACTGGCAATTCGGAGGCGCCATCTTTTAGGAATTTGGCTGGAATGCCATCCTGTCCGGTGCTTTAAGCTGGGTTTATCTTAGTCCTCCCTCACAAAATTATAAGTAACAAACAAGAAATGGAAAGTATTTATGTGATAAATATAGTGATGTGGTAAATTTAACAGTTACTGGTGTCTGTGTTGAGGATATTTGATGCAACAGTTGTGTGAAATATATTGATACAACAGTTGTGTAGAATAAATTGAAACAAATCGCCCCTGTTAGTTGTTTCGTGTCATATATGGTTATCTTCAGTTAGCACTGTTTATGGTTGTACTCACAATGCTTTTAGTTACTGTGATGTAAATGGCTTAGAAAACTGACAGATTGTAGAGTGAGAAACTTGTGCAATATCTGGGAATCTTTAATGAGGAAACGTTTCGCCAGCCAGTGGCTTCTTCAGTCCATTACCAAGAAGAACGGTGGAAGATGAGGAGGAGTTTGAGGTAATCAGTCCCTCAGCCTGGAGTCAATGGCTGAGGGACTAATTACCTCATTCTCCTTCTGATATTAACTATTCTTCTTTATACTGGACTGATGAAGCCACTGTGTGGAGAACAGTTTCCACAATAAGACACCGCAAGTGTTGCACATGTGTCTTGTTAATCTCATCCGTCACATAAACCTCTGCAACCTCTGCAACCTCTGCAACCTCTGCAACCTCTGCAACCTCTACAACCTCTGCAACCTCTGCAACCTCTGCAACCTCTGCAACCTCTGCAACCTCTGCAACCTCTGCAACCTCTGCAACCTCTGCAACCTCTACAGCCTCTGCAACCTCTGCAACCTCTGCAACCTCTACAACCTCTGCAGCCTCTGCAACCTCTGCAACCTCTGCAACCTCTGCAACCTCTGCAGCCTCTGCAACCTCTGCAACCTCTGCAACCTCTACAACCTCTGCAGCCTCTGCAACCTCTGCAACCTCTGCAACCTCTGCAACCTCTGCAGCCTCTGCAACCTCTGCAACCTCTGCAACCTCTACAACCTCTGCAGCCTCTGCAACCTCTGCAACCTCTGCAACCTCTACAACCTCTGCAGCCTCTGCAACCTCTGCAACCTTGCAACCTCTGCAGCCTCTGCAACCTCTGCAACCTCTGCAACCTCTACAACCTCTGCAGCCTCTGCAACCTCTGCAACCTCTGCAACCTCTGCAGCCTCTGCAACCTCTGCAACCTCTGCAACCTCTGCAACCTCTGCAACCTCTGCAACCTCTGCAACCTCTGCAACCTCTGCAACCTCTGCAACCTCTGCAACCTCTGCAACCTCTGCAACCTCTACAGCCTCTGCAACCTCTGCAACCTCTGCAACCTCTACAACCTCTGCAGCCTCTGCAACCTCTGCAACCTCTGCAACCTCTGCAACCTCTGCAGCCTCTGCAACCTCTGCAACCTCTGCAACCTCTACAACCTCTGCAGCCTCTGCAACCTCTGCAACCTCTGCAACCTCTGCAACCTCTGCAGCCTCTGCAACCTCTGCAACCTCTGCAACCTCTACAACCTCTGCAGCCTCTGCAACCTCTGCAACCTCTGCAACCTCTACAACCTCTGCAGCCTCTGCAACCTCTGCAACCTCTGCAGCCTCTGCAACCTCTGCAACCTCTGCAACCTCTACAACCTCTGCAGCCTCTGCAACCTCTGCAACCTCTGCAACCTCTGCAGCCTCTGCAACCTCTGCAACCTCTGCAACCTCTGCAACCTCTGCAACCTCTGCAACCTCTACAACCTCTGCAACCTCTGCAACCTCTGCAACCTCTGCAACCTCTGCAACCTCTGCAACCTCTGCAACCTCTACAGCCTCTGCAACCTCTGCAACCTCTGCAACCTCTACAACCTCTGCAGCCTCTGCAACCTCTGCAACCTCTGCAACCTCTGCAACCTCTGCAGCCTCTGCAACCTCTGCAACCTCTGCAACCTCTACAACCTCTGCAGCCTCTGCAACCTCTGCAACCTCTGCAACCTCTGCAACCTCTGCAGCCTCTGCAACCTCTGCAACCTCTGCAACCTCTACAACCTCTGCAGCCTCTGCAACCTCTGCAACCTCTGCAACCTCTACAACCTCTGCAGCCTCTGCAACCTCTGCAACCTCTGCAACCTCTGCAACCTCTGCAGCCTCTGCAACCTCTGCAACCTCTGCAACCTCTACAACCTCTGCAGCCTCTGCAACCTCTGCAACCTCTGCAACCTCTGCAACCTCTGCAACCTCTGCAACCTCTGCAGCCTCTGCAACCTCTGCAACCTCTGCAACCTCTGCAGCCTCTGCAACCTCTGCCTTACCTGGTGATGTATCTTCAATTGATGCTGCAACATCTTACCTGTTGCTCTCAATCCTTTCAAATAATTAATCTCTGAATCTGTTATTGCTTAATATCTCGGCAACAGCATATATAATAATAATAATAATAATAATAATAATAATAATAATAATAATAATAATAATAATAATAATAATAATAATAATAATAATAATAATAATAACGATAATAACAATAATAATAATAATAATAATAATAGTAATAATAGTAATAATATATAATAATAATAATAATAATAATAATAATAATAATAAATAATAATAATAATAATAATAATAAATAATAAACGATAATAATAATAATATTAATGATAATAATAATAATAATAATAATAATAATAATAATAATAATAATAATAATAATAATAATTTTTAAATCAGATAAATGTAATCAACTTAATTTTTATTTTTTCCCTCTATAATTGCATTTTAGTGCACAGCTTTATTGGTAGGTGGTGAACACTGTGGCTGTTGTGACTAATGGATACTAGGGTCATGCTGGTTAATAGCACTGAGAGTAGAACCAACTAGGGACGCCTGAGGCACACTTCAGGACACAGTTAGGTTAGGTTAGGTTAGGTTAGGTTACGTTACGTTACGTTACGTTACGTTACGTTACGTTACGTTACGTTACGTTACGTTACGTTAAATTCGTCAGGAAACAGGACAAGTGTTTCTTGACGTGGGATGACCCACAGCTTGAGATTTTGATCACCTGACCGAGGCCTTCCGCTGGCTTACCAGGCAATCCCTTTAAAAATTAATATCAACCTGCCCTCCTGCCCAAACATCTAATACCCACCCTCCCTGCCCTTCCCTCTACCCTCTTGCCCACCCCCGTTGTCACTACCCAAGGCCCTCTGCCCTCTCTTCCAGTCACCAAAAACACCTAAATTCTTTTCTCTTCATATATAATCAGGTATACTATGTAATCTAGCTTATTATATAATCGAGTATGCTATATAATCGAGTATGCTATATAATCGAGTATGCTCACTGTGGTCAATATAATCGAGTATGCTATATAATCGAGTATGCTATATAATCGAGTATGCTATATAATCGAGTATGCTATATAATCGAGTATGCTATATAATCGAGTATGCTATATAATCGAGTATGCTATATAATCGAGTATGCTATATAATCGAGTATGCTATATAATCGAGTATGCTATATAATCGAGTATGCTATATAATCGAGTATGCTATATAATCGAGTATGCTATATAATCGAGTATGCTATATAATCGAGTATGCTATATAATCGAGTATACTATATAATCGAGTATGCTATATAATCGAGTATGCTATATAATCGAGTATGCTATATAATCGAGTATGCTATATAATCGAGTATGCTATATAATCGAGTATGCTATATAATCGAGTATGCTATATAATCGAGTATGCTATATAATCGAGTATGCTATATAATCGAGTATGCTATATAATCGAGTATACTATATAATCGAGTATGCTCGCTGTGGTAGATGCTTTGGGAAATTATACATCAGCTTCGGGAAGGCCGGGTTCAATGATCCTGTACAATGTTCGTGTTGATCTCTAGCTCCTGGGCCCTTGCTAGAACATAGGAAGAAATTTTGAAAATGAACCAAAAAAAAAAACTGGAATTTAGAACACGTATAGTGTTAAATATATATTACATATTAACATATTATATTAAATATGTCATAGATATTAACAAACGTTGTTAAATATGTCATAGATATTAACAAATGTTGTTAAATATGTCATAGATATTAACAAATGTTGTTAAATATGTCATAGATATTAACAAATGTTGTTAAATATGTCATAGATATTAACAAACGTTGTTAAATATGTCATAGATATTAAAAAACGTTGTTAAATATGTCATAGATATTAAAAAACGTTGTTAAATATGTCATAGATATTAACAAACGTTGTTAAATATGTCATAGATATTAACAAACGTTGTTAAATATGTTATAGATATTAACAAACGTTGTTAAATATGTCATAGATATTAACAAACGTTGTTAAATATGTCATAGATATTAACAAACGTTGTTAAATATGTCATAGATATTAACAAATATTTGTAAATGTCTTAGATCTTAACATTTCATGTTAAATACGATTTAGGAGACATGTCATTATAAGTATGGGGGATTAAGAGCAAGAGGGACCTAAGAGCCATGGATTGTGTTCCACGAGGAGCCAAACCCGTGCGGGAGATCCAGGGAGGAGATTGGTGGAACCTCGATCCTCCGATCTGTTAATCCCTGTCGTGTGGCTGAGTTATCAGGCTGTTGGAGCCTCGGTCTTTGTCCAGTCTGGCTGTTGGAGCCTCGGTCTTCGTCCAGTCAGGCTGTTGGAGCCTCGGTCTTTGTCCAGTCTGGCTGTTGGAGCCTCGGTCTTTGTCCAGTCTGGATGTTGGAGCCTCGGTCTTCGTCCAGTCAGGCTGTTGGAGCCTCGGTCTTTGTCCAGTCTGGCTGTTGGAGCCTCGGTCTTTGTCCAGTCTGGATGTTGGAGCCTCGGTCTTCGTCCAGTCAGGCTGTTGGAGCCTCGGTCTTTGTCCAGTCTGGCTGTTGGAGCCTCGGTCTTTGTCCAGTCTGGATGTTGGAGCCTCGGTCTTCGTCCAGTCAGGCTGTTGGAGCCTCGGTCTTTGTCCAGTCTGGCTGTTGGAGCCTCGGTCTTTGTCCAGTCTGGATGTTGGAGCCTCGGTCTTCGTCCAGTCAGGCTGTTGGAGCCTCGGTCTTTGTCCAGTCAGGCTGTTGAAGCCTCGGTCTTTGTCCAGTCTGGCTGTTGGAGCCTCGGTCTTTGTCCAGTCAGACCGTTGGAGCCTCGGTCTTTGTCCAGTCTGGCTGTTGGAGCCTCGGTCTTCGTCCGGTCAGGCTGTTGGAGCCTCGGTCTTTGTTCAGTCAGACTGTTGGAGCCTCGGTCTTTGTCCAGTCAATGCTGTTGGAGCCTCGGTCTTTGTCCAGTCAGGCTGTTGGAGCCTCGGTCTTTGTCCAGTCTGGCTGTTGGAGCCTCGGTCTTTGTCCAGTCAGACCGTTGGAGCCTCGGTCTTTGTCCAGTCAGACTGTTGGAGCCTCGGTCTTTGTCCGGTCAAACTGTTGGAGCCTCGGTCTTTGTTCAGTCAGACTGTTGGAGCCTCGGTCTTTGTCCAGTCAGACTGTTGGAGCCTCGGCCTTTGTCCAGTCAGACCGTTGGAGCCTCGGTCTATGTCCGGTCAGACTGTTGGAGCCTCGGTCTTTGTTCAGTCAGACTGTTGGAGCTTAAGGGCCTAAGTGCTCTTCAACGCTCCCTTACAACGCCTAAATTCGAACATTTTAAGCTCACCAGAGACTCTAAGCTTGAGCTCCCTTGAGCTCCTAGCTGGGCTCCCTTGAGCACTTGTTGTGGACTCCTTGAGAAGGTGAGTGAAGGTCAGGTGAGAGTCTGGCCCAGGTGAAGGTCAGGTGACTGGGGGTTTCCCAGAGTCCTGGGCTATGTGATGCTGTCAGGGATGATGCTGGCGGGCTCTTGATCCAGGAACTTGGAGCAGTGTGGGGCAGGGAGGATGTGGGGTAAGACCGAGAGAGAGAGAGAGAGAGAGAGAGAGAGAGAGAGAGAGAGAGAGAGAGAGAGAGAGAGAGAGAGAGAGAGACAGACAGACAGACAGACAGACAGACAGAGAGTACATGACAGTACATGCTATTACATGTTAGTAAATGCTGGTAAACGTTAGTACATACTAGTACATCTTAGTACATATAAGTACATTCTAGTACATGTTAGTGCATGATAATACATGCTAGTACATGTTAGTACATTCTAGTACATATTAGTACATGAGAGAACATGCTGGAACATGTTAGTATATGTCAAAAAATGTTAGTACATGCTGGTACATGTTAGTACATGTTGGTACATGTCAGTACATGCTGGCACGTTAGTACATGTTAGTACATGCTGGTAAAGGGTAGTACATGAGAAAGACAGTCAGCAGAGTACTTGGTAGTTCACACTGAGACTATCTGCTCAGAAGAACTACTCACTTCTGTCTAGATTAAGAACTAACCTGTTTATCAAGGTGCGTGAAGCAAGGATAGTAAAGCAGAGCTTTACTCTCTCTCTCTCTCTCTCTCTCTCTCTCTCTCTCTCTCTCTCTCTCTCTCTCTCTCTCTCTCTCTCTCTCTCTCTCTCTCTCTCTCTCTCTCTCTCTCTCTCTCTCTCTCTCTCTCTCTCTATTTATCTATCTATCTATCTATCTATCTCCTGTCGTAATTACTGGTGACACAGCACTATCACTCACAGAGCAATGTACTAGTAGTTCTACCTCTAATTGTCTCAAGTTCTACTTCAAGTTATCTCTAGTTCTACTTCGAGTTATCTCTAGTTCTACTTCTAGTTATCTCTAGGTCTACTTCAAGTTATCTCTAGTTCTACTTCGAGTTATCTCTAGTTCTACTTCTAGTTATCTCTAGTTCTACTTCTAGTTATCTTTGGTTCTACCTCTAATTATCTCTAGTTCTACTTCTAGTTATCTCTGGTTCTACTTCAAGTTATCTCTAGTTCTACTTCGAGTTATCTCTAGTTCTACTTCTAGTTATCTCTAGTTCTACTTCAAGTTATCTCTAGTTCTACTTCTAGTTATCTCTAGTTCTACCTCTAATTATCTCTAGTTCTACTTCGAGTTATCTCTAGTTCTACTTCTAGTTATCTCTAGTTCTACCTCTAATTATCTCTAGTTCTACTTCGAGTTATCTCTAGTTCTACTTCTAGTTATCTCTAGTTATACTACTAGTTATCTCTAGTTCTACTTCTAGTTATCTTTGGATCTACCTCTAATTATCTCTAGTTCTACTTCTAGTTATCTCTGGTTCTACCTCTAATTATCTCTAGTTCTACTTCGAGTTATCTCTAGTTCTACTTCTAGTTATCTCTAGTTCTACTACTAGTTATCTCTAGTTCTACTTCTAGTTATCTCTAGTTCCACATCTATTTATCTCTAGTTTTACTTATAGTTATCTCTAATTCTACTAGTTATCCCTAGTTCTACTTCTAATTATCTCTAGTTCTACTATTTATCTCTAGTTCTACTTCCAGTTATCTCTAGTTCTACTTCTAGTTATCTCTAGTTCTACTAGTTATCTCAAGTTCTACTTCTAGTTATCTCTAGTTCTACTAGTTATCTCAAGTTCTACTTCTAGTTATCTCTAGTTCTACTTCTCGTTATCTCTAGTTCTACTTCTAGTTATCTCTAGTTCTACTTCTCGTTATCTCTAGTTCTACTTCCAGTTATCTCTAGTTCTACTTCTAGTTATCTCTAGTTCTACTTCTAGTTATCTCTAGTTCTACTTCTAGTTATCTCTAGTTCTACTTTTATCTCTAGTTCTACTTTTAGTTATCTGTAGTTCTACTTCTAGTTATTTCTAGTTCTACTTCTAGTTAACTCTAGTTCTACTAGTTATATCTAGTTCTACTTCTAGTTATCTCTAGTTGTACTAGTTATCTCTAGTTCTACTTCTAGTTATCTCTAGATATACTTCTAGTTTTCTCTAGTTCTACTTCTAGTTTTCTCTAGTTCTACTATTTATCTCTAGTTCTACTTCTAGTTATCTCTAGTTCTACTTCTAGTCATCTCTAGTTCTACTTATAGTTATCTCTAGTTCTATTTCTAGTTATCTCTACTTATTCTAGTTATCTCAAGTTCTACTTCTAGTTATCTCAAGTTCTACTTCTAGTTATCTCTAGTTCTACTTCTAGTTAACTCAAGTTCTGCTTCTACTTATCTCTAGTTCTACTTCTAGTTATCTTAAGTTCTACTTCTAGTTATCTCTAGTTCTACTTCTAGTTATCTCTAGTTCTTCTTCTAGTTATCTTTAGTTCTACTTCTAGTTATCTCTAGTTCTACTTCTAGTTATCTCTAGTTCTATTTCTAGTTATCTCTAGTTCTGCTTCTAGTTATCTCAAGTTCTACTTCTAGTTATCTCTAGTTCTACTTCCAGTTATCTCTAGTTCTACTTCTAGTTATCTCTAGTTCTACTTCTAGTTATCTCTAGTTCTACTTCTAGTTATCAATAGTTCTACTTCTAATTATCTCTAGTTCTACTTTTAGTTATCTCTAGTTCTACTTCTATTTATCTCTAGTTCTACTTCTAGTTATCTCTAGTTCAACTTCTAGTTATCTCAAGTTCTACTTCTAGTTATCTCTAGTTCTACTTCTAGTTGTCTCTAGTTCTACTAGTTATCTCTAGTTCTTCTTCTAGTTATCTTTAATTCTACTTCTAGTTATCTCTAGTTCTACTTCTATTTATCTCTAGTTCTTCTTCTAGTTATCTCTAGTTCTACTAGTTATCTCAAGTTCTACTTCTAGCTATCTCTAGTTCTACTTCTAGTTATCTCTGTTTCTACTTCTAGTTATCTCAAGTTCTACTTCTAGTTATCTCAAGTTCTACTTCTAGTTATCTATAGTTCTACTTCTAGTTATCTCTAGTTCTACTTCTAGTTGTCTCTTGTTCTACTTCCAGTTATCACTAGTTCTTCTTCTAGTTATCTCAAGTTCTACTTCTAGTTATCTCTAGCTCTACTTCTAGTTATCTCTAGTTCTACTTCTAGTTATCTCTAATTCTACTAGTTATCTCAAGTTCTACTTCTAGTTATCTGTAGTTCTACTTCTAGTTATCTCTAGTTCTACTTCCAGTTATCACTAGTTCTTCTTCTAGTTATCTCAAGTTCTACTTCTAGTTATCTCAAGTTCTACTTCTAGTTATCTATAGTTCTACTTCTAGTTATCTCTAGTTCTACTTCTAGTTATCTCTTGTTCTACTTCCAGTTATCACTAGTTCTTCTTCTAGTTATCTCAAGTTCTACTTCTAGTTATCTCTAGTTCTACTTCTAGTTATCACAAGTTCTACTTCTAGTTATCTCTAGCTCTACTTATAGTTATCTCTAGTTCTACTTATAGTTATCTCTAGTTCTATTCCTAGTTATCTCTAGTTTTACTTCTAGTTATCCCTAGTTCTACTAGTTATCTCTAGTTCTACTTCTAGTTTTCACTAGTTCTACTTCTAGTTATCTCTAGTTCTACTTCTAGTTATCTCTAGTTGTTCTTCTAGTTATCTCTAGCTCTACTTCTAGTTATCCCTATTTCTACTTATAGTTATCTCTAGTTCTACTTCTAGTTATCTCTAGTTCTACTTCTAGTTATCTCTAGTTCTACTTATAGTTATCTCCAGTTCCACTTCTAGTTATCTCTAGTTCTACTTCTAGTTATCTCCAGTTCTACTTCTAGTTATCTCTAGTTCTACTAGTTATCTCAAGAAGTTCGACTTCTAGTTATCTCTAGTTCTACTTCTAGTTATCTCTAGTTCTACTTCTAGTTATCTCTTGTTCTACTAGCTATCTCAAGTTCGACTTCTAGTTATCTCTAGTTCTACTTCTAGTTATCTCTAGTTCTACTTCTAGTTATCTCTAATTCTACTTCTAGGTATCTCTAGTTCTGCTAGTTATTTCAAGTTCTACTGCTAGTTATCTCTAGTTCTTCTAGTTATCTCAAGTTCTACTTCTAGTTATCTCTAGTTCTACTTCTAGTTACCTCAAGTTCTACTTCTAGTTATCTCTAGTTCTACTTCTAGTTATCTCTAGTTCTACTTCTAGTTATCTCTAGTTCTACTTCTAGTTATCTCTAGTTCTACTTCTAGTTATCTCTAGTTCTACTTCTAGTTATCTCTAGTTCTACTTCTAGTTATCTCTAATTCTACTTCTAGTTACCTCTAGTTCTTCTAGTTATCTCAAGTTCTACTTCTAGTTATCTCTAGTTCCACTTCTAGTTATCTCAAGTTCTACTTCTAGTTCTCTCTAGTTCTACTTCTAGTTATCTCTAGTTCTACTTCAAGTTATCTCAAGTTCTACTTCTAGTTATCTCTAGTTCTACTTCTAGTTATCTCAAGTTCTACTTCTAGTTATCTCTAGTTCTACTTTTAGTTATCTCTAATTCTACATCTAGTTATCTCTAGTTCTACTTCTAGTTATCTCAAGTTCTACTTCTAGTTCTCTCTAGTTCTACTTCTAGTTATCTCTAGTTCTACTTCCACTTATCTCAAGTTCTACTTCTAGTTCTCTCTAGTTCTACTTCTAGTTATCTCTAGTTTTACTTCTAGTTATCTCTAGTTCTACTTCCTGTTTTCTCTAGTTCTACTATTTATCTCAAGTTCTACTTCTAGTTATCTCTAGTTCTTCTTCTAGTAATCTCTAGTTCTACTATTTGTCTCAAGTTCTTCTTCTAGTTATCTCTAGTTCTTCTTCTAGTAATCTCTAATTCTACTTCTAGTTATCTCTAGATCTACTTCTAGTTATCTCTAGTTCTACTTCCAGTTTTCTCTAGTTCTACTATTTATCTCAAGTTCTACTTCTAGTTATCTCTAGTTCTTCTTCTAGTAATCTCTATTTCTAGTATTTATCTCAAGTTCTACTTCTAGTTATCTCTAGTTCTTCTAGTAATCTCTAGTTCTACTTCTAGTTATTTCTAGTTCTATTTCTAGTTATCTCTAGATCTACTAGTTATCTCAAGTTCTACTTCTAGTTATCTCAAGTTCTACTTCTAGTTATCTCAAGTTCTACTTCTAGTTATCTCAAGTTCTACTTCTAGTTATCTCAAGTTCTACTTCTAGTTATCTCAAGTTCTACTTCTAGTTATCTCTAGTTCTACTTCTAGTTATCTCAAGTTCTACTTCTAGTTATCTCTAGTTCTACTTCTAGTTATCTCTAGTTCTACTAGTTATCTCAAGTTCTACTTCTAGTTATCTCAAGTTCTACTTCTAGTTATCTCAAGTTCTACTTCTAGTTATCTCTAGTTCTACTTCTAGTTATCTCTAGTTCTACTTCTAGTTATCTCAAGTTCTACTTCCAGTTATCTCTAGTTCTACTTCTAGTTATCTCTAGTTCTACTAGTTATCTCAAGTTCTACTTCTAGTTATCTCTAGTTCTACTTCTAGTTATCTCAAGTTCTACTTCTAGTTATCTCTAGTTCTACTTCTAGTTATCTCTAGTTCTACTTCTAGTTATCTCAAGTTCTACTTCTAGTTATCTCTAGTTCTACTTCTAGTTATCTCTAGTTCTACTAGTTATCTCAAGTTCTACTTCTAGTTATCTCTAGTTCTACTTCTAGTTATCTCTAGTTCTACTAGTTATCTCAAGTTCTACTTCTAGTTATCTCTAGTTCTACTTCTAGTTATCTCTAGTTCTACTAGTTATCTCAAGTTCTACTTCTAGTTATCTCTAGTTCTACTTCTAGTTATCTCAAGTTCTACTTCTAGTTATCTCTAGTTCTACTTCTAGTTATCTCAAGTTCTACTTCTAGTTATCTCAAGTTCTACTTCTAGTTATCTCTAGTTCTACTTCTAGTT
>NC_069477.1:9007667-9015167 GCF_026875155.1 Cherax quadricarinatus | reverse complement strand
CTTGGTAGCTCCACTATGTACCCTCTCCAGTGATGGTACCACCTTGGTAGCTCCACTATGTACCCTCTCCAGTGATGGTACCACCTTGGTAGCTCCACTATGTACCCTCTCCAGTGATGGTACCACCTTGGTAGCTCCACTATGTACCCTCTCCAGTGATGGTACCACCTTGGTAGCTCCACTATGTACCCTCTCCAGTGATGGTACCACCTTGGTAGCTCCACTATGTACCCTCTCCAGTGATGGTACCACCTTGGTAGCTCCACTATGTACCCTCTCCAGAGATGGTACCACCTTGGTAGCTCCACTATGTACCCTCTCCAGTGATGGTACCACCTTGGTAGCTCCACTATGTACCCTCTCCAGTGATGGTACCACCTTGGTAGCTCCACTATGTACCCTCTCCAGTGATGGTACCACCTTGGTAGCTCCACTATGTACCCTCTCCAGTGATGGTACCACCTTGGTAGCTCCACTATGTACCCTCTCCAGTGATGGTACCACCTTGGTAGCTCCACTATGTACCCTCTCCAGTGATGGTACCACCTTGGTAGCTCCACTATGTACCCTCCCAGTGATGGTACCACCTTGGTAGCTCCACTATGTACCCTCTCCAGTGATGGTACCACCTTGGTAGCTCCACTATGTACCCTCTCCAGAGATGGTACCACCTTGGTAGCTCCACTATGTACCCTCTCCAGTGATGGTACCACCTTGGTAGCTCCACTATGTACCCTCTCCAGTGATGGTACCACCTTGGTAGCTCCACTATGTACCCTCTCCAGTGATGGTACCACCTTGGTAGCTCCACTATGTACCCTCTCCAGTGATGGTACCACCTTGGTAGCTCCACTATGTACCCTCTCCAGTGATGGTACCACCTTGGTAGCTCCACTATGTACCCTCTCCAGTGATGGTACCACCTTGGTAGCTCCACTATGTACCCTCTCCAGTGATGGTACCACCTTGGTAGCTCCACTATGTACCCTCTCCAGTGATGGTACCACCTTGGTAGCTCCACTATGTACCCTCTCCAGAGATGGTACCACCTTGGTAGCTCCACTATGTACCCTCTCCAGTGATGGTACCACCTTGGTAGCTCCACTATGTACCCTCTCCAGTGATGGTACCACCTTGGTAGCTCCACTATGTACCCTCTCCAGTGATGTACCACCTTGGTAGCTCCACTATGTACCCTCTCCAGTGATGGTACCACCTTGGTAGCTCCACTATGTACCCTCTCCAGTGATGGTACCACCTTGGTAGCTCCACTATGTACCCTCTCCAGTGATGGTACCACCTTGGTAGCTCCACTATGTACCCTCTCCAGTGATGGTACCACCTTGGTAGCTCCACTATGTACCCTCTCCAGTGATGGTACCCACCTTGGTAGCTCCACTATGTACCCTCTCCAGTGATGGTACCACCTTGGTAGCTCCACTATGTACCCTCTCCAGTGATGGTACCACCTTGGTAGCTCACACTATGTACCTCTCCAGTGATGGTACCACCTTGGTAGCTCCACTATGTACCCTCTCCAGTGATGGTACCACCTTGGTAGCTCCACTATGTACCCTCTCCAGTGATGGTACCACCTTGGTAGCTCCACTATGTTACCCTCTCCAGTGATGGTACCACCTTGGTAGCTCCACTATGTACCCTCTCCAGTGATGGTACCACCTTGGTAGCTCCACTATGTACCCTCTCCAGTGATGGTACCACCTTGGTAGCTCCACTATGTACCCTCTCCAGTGATGGTACCACCTTGGTAGCTCCACTATGTACCCTCTCCAGTGATGGTACCACCTTGGTAGCTCCACTATGTACCCTCTCCAGTGATGGTACCACCTTGGTAGCTCCACTATGTACCCTCTCCAGTGATGGTACCACCTTGGTAGCTCCACTATGTACCCTCTCCAGTGATGGTACCACCTTGGTAGCTCCACTATGTACCCTCTCCAGTGATGGTACCACCTTGGTAGCTCCACTATGTACCCTCTCCAGTGATGGTACCACCTTGGTAGCTCCACTATGTACCCTCTCCAGTGATGGTTCCACCTTGGTAGCTCCACTATGTACCCTCTCCAGTGATGGTACCACCTTGGTAGCTCCACTATGTACCCTCTCCAGTGATGGTACCACCTTGGTAGCTCCACTATGTACCCTCTCCAGTGATGGTACCACCTTGGTAGCTCCACTATGTACCCTCTCCAGTGATGGTACCACCTTGGTAGCTCCGCTATGTACCCTCACCAGTGATGGTACCACCTTGGTAGCTCCACTATGTACCCTCTCCAGTGATGGTACCACCTTGGTAGCTCCACTATGTACCCTCTCCAGTGATGGTACCACCTTGGTAGCTCCACTATGTACCCTCTCCAGTGATGATACCACCTTGGTAGCTCCACTATGTACCCTCTCCAGTGATGGTTCCACCTTGGTAGCTCCACTATGTACCCTCTCCAGTGATGGTACCACCTTGGTAGCTCCACTATGTACCCTCTCCAGTGATGGTACCACCTTGGTAGCTCCACTATGTACCCTCTCCAGTGATGGTACCACCTTGGTAGCTCCACTATGTACCCTCTCCAGTGATGGTACCACCTTGGTAGCTCCACTATGTACCCTCTCCAGTGATGGTACCGCCTTGGTAGCTCCACTATGTACCCTCTCCAGTGATGGTACCACCTTGGTAGCTCCACTATGTACCCTCTCCAGTGATGGTACCACCTTGGTAGCTCCACTATGTACCCTCTCCAGTGATGGTACCACCTTGGTAGCTCCACTATGTACCCTCTCCAGTGATGGTACCACCTTGGTAGCTCCACTATTTACCCTCTCCAGTGATGGTACCACCTTGGTACCTCCACTATGTACCCTCTCCACTGTATCTTCGTCTTATACATAATTTAGAGATACAGCTGGATGCAACACCCAAGACAAGGTCGTGTCTCGTGTTTTTTGTTACTAGTTTCTAAATGTTTAATTCCAGAATTATGTCAGCTTTGCTATTTCTAGATTGACATTGTTTGATATTTCTCAGGACTTTGTTTATGATTACAGCAAAAGAGGAAAGCTTGTGTAAACAAGAGAGAGAGAGAGGGAGAAGAGAGAGAGAGAGAGAGAGAGAGAGAGAGAGAGAGAGAGAAGAGAGAGAGAGAGAGAGAGAGAGAGAGAGAGAGAGAGGGAGGGTAAGGTACAGCAGGTACCTGGCTGGTATGCTACCAGTGATGGAGAGGGAGCAGTGACCTTACAGGTTAAGACTAACGAGAAGGAAGTGTTGTGAGGGAATCAAAGAAAGGAGGTTATGAAAGAGGATAGATAAAGCAAGAAGGATAAGCAGGAGTTAGATTTATGTCCAGTTGACGAATATGTTGAAGAATGTCACTCATCCCGGGAGTGGACACACCTCCATCACCTGGAGGAGCATCCGGGGGTCAGCGCCCCCGCGACCAGCCCCCTGACGAGGCCTCCTGGTTGCTGGCCTGATCGATTAAGCTGTTAGTTCCCGCCGCCTGCACTCCAACGTATGCACCACAACCCGGCTAATCAGGAACTGCTTTGAGAAATCAGTCAAATTTATTCTTGAAGACAGCCAGTGGTTTGTTAGTCCTTATGAATGAAGGAATGGTGCTGAAGAGTCGTGGTTCCTTTACACTTATTGAATTGTCTCTCAGTGTATCTTCCAGATGTGGTAAGACACATAGGCAACAGTTAGGCAACTTTATTCCGAAACGTTTCGCCTACACAGTAGGCTTCTTCAGTCGAATACAGAAAGTAGGCAGGAACAGTAGAGATGTGAAGACGATGTAATCAGTCCATCACCCTTGTAGTCGTAGAATTTGAGGTTGTCAGTCCCTCAGCCTGGAGAAGTTCAGTTCCATAGTTCCTGACTAGGGAACTGAACTTCTCCAGGCCGAGGGACTGACAACCTCAAATTCTACGACTACAAGAGTGATGGACTGATTACATCGTCTTCACATCTCCACTGTTCCTGCCTACTTTCTGTATTCGACTGAAGAAGCCTACTGTGTAGGCGAAACGTTTCGGAATAAAGTCGCCTAACTGTTGCCTATGTGTCTTACCTACCAACCTGTCGGTATTGTATACCATTTTAATGTTCATCTTCCAGTTGTAAATTATGATGTATCTCTCCATTCTTCCAGTTGTAAATTATGATGTATCTCTCCTTCATTCTTCCAGTTGTAAATTGTGATGTATCTCTCCTTCATTCTTCCAGTTGTAAATTGTGATGTATCTCTCCTTCATTCTTCCAGTTGTAAATTGTGATGTATCTCGCCTACATTCTTCCAGATGTAAATTGTGATGTATTTCGTCTTCTTTCGAAGCAGTACAGTTCCAGGGACTTCAAGTATTTCCAGTAATATAGATGCTTGACTGACTACATACGAGCTACGAAGGTTCTCTGTACATTTTCCAGTGCAGCAATTTCGGCTGCCCTGAAGGTGGTCGTTAGTACACAGCAATACTCCAGCCTAGAGAACACCAGTGACAGTGACGCTACTCATCCTGTGAGGGAATGACCAACAAGTCCAGCAGCTGTAGCTTAACACCCTGAAAATGCCCAGGAGCTACAGTTGAACGTCTGACGCCAGTATATAAGCAACACTCTTCTTGCCTGAGCTTCAGATGTTTCAAGACTTCGGTGCTCTGTACAAACTCCACGATTGAGGGACTGATTACTTCAAACTCCTTCTATCTTCAGTCGTTCTTCTCTGTATTGAACTGAGGAAGCCAATGGTTGGCGAAACGTTTGCACAATGAAGATACCCAAGTGTTGCACAAGTGTCTACTTCACCATTTTGTCGGTTCTATTAATCATTTGCCTACATGTGTAGACATTTAAGTAGTTGAAAAGAAGTGTTGGCAGTCACACAATCGAAATAATAAATTAAACCTTCATCTAAGTAGGATAAACCAGTATTAAAAGTTTGAATCCAATCAGAAGAGGCATTCCTAAGTTATCATAGGAGCTATGAATCGACCCCTGTAACCACAAATAGGTGAATAGGAGAGGGAAGAAGAAATCTCCAACACCAGGAGTCCTGGTATAGGACCGGGCAGCGGGGGGCGGTGACCCCTCCTACACTGCCACACTGTCCCAGACACACAGGCGTAAATACAGCGAGGCCACACCTATGTCTCTCCCCTACACTGTTACACTGTTACTCGATATAGGTGACTCGTTAATCAATGGGGTTTAACGTTAAACAGCTGTTAATTAACGGGGTTTAACGTTAAACAGCTGTTAATTAATGGGGTTTAACGTTAAACAGCTGTTAATTAATGGGGTTTAACGTTAAACAGCTGTTAATTAATGGGGTTTAACGTTAAACAGCTGTTAATTAATAGGGTTTAACGTTAAACAGCTGTTAATTAATGGGGTTTAACGTTAAACAGCTGTTAATTAATGGGGTTTAACGTTAAACAGCTGTTAATTAATGGGGTTTAACGTTAAACAGCTGTTAATTAATGGGGTTTAACGTTAAACAGCTGTTAATTAATGGGGTTTAACGTTAAACAGCTGTTAATCAATGGGGTTTAACGTTAAACAGCTGTTAATTAATGGGGTTTAAAGTTAAACAGCTGTTAATTAATGGGGTTTAACGTTAAACAGCTGTTCTAAATGTCATTAAGGCTGTATGTTACGTGTTCACCACCAGTCAAGAATACTTATTTAACACAAATCAATTTTACAGGCTGAGATCTGTTATCTTATCTCAGCTCACAGGCTGAGAGCTGTTCTTACCTTAGTTCACAGGCTGAGATCTGTTATCTTATCTCAGCTCACAGGCTGAGAGCTGTTCTTACCTTAGTTCACAGGCTGAGATCTGTTATCTTATCTCAGCTCACAGGCTGAGAGCTGTTCTTACCTTAGTTCACAGGCTGAGATCTGTTATCTTATCTCAGCTCACAGGCTGAGAGCTGTTCTTACCTTAGTTCACAGGCTGAGATTTTGTTATCTTATCTCAGCTCACAGGCTGAGAGCTGTTCTTACCTTTTGTTCACAGGGTGAGAGCTGTTAACTTATCTCAGCTCACAGGCTGGAGCTGTTCTTACCTTAGTTCACAGGCTGAGAGCTGTATCTTATCTCAGCTCACAGGCTGAGGGCTGTTCTTACCTTAGTTCACAGGCTGGGGCTGTTTCTTATCTCAGCTCACAGGTGAGAGCTGTTCTTACTTAGTTCACAGGCTGAGAGCTGTTATCTTAAACTCAGCTCACAAGCTGAGAGCTGTTCTTACCTTAGTTCACGGCTGAGAGTGTTATCTTATCTCAGCTCACAGGCTGAGAGCTGTTCTTACCTTAGTTCACAGGCTGAGATCTGTTATCTTAGCTCAGCTCACAGGCTGAGAGCTGTTCTTACCTTAGTTCACAGGCTGAGAGCTGTTATCTTATCTCAGCTCACAGGTTGAGAGCTGTTCTTACCTTAGTTCACAGGCTGAGAGCTGTTATCTTATCTCAGGTTCACAGGCTGAGAGCTGTTCTTACTTAGTTCACAGGCTGGGGAAACTGTTATTTATCTCAGCTCACAGGCTGAGAGCTGTTCTTAGCTTAGTTCACAGGCTGAGAGCTGTTATCTCATCTCAGCTCACAGGCTGAGAGCTGTTCTTACCTTAGTTCACAAACCGAGAGCTGTTATCTTATCTCAGTCACAGGCTGGAGAGCTGTTCTTACCTTAATTCACAGGCTGAGAGGCTGTTATTTTTATCTCAGCTCACAGGGTGAGAGCTGTTCTTACCTTAGTTCACAGGCTGAGAGCTGTTATCTTATCTCAGCTCACAGGCTGAGACTGTTCTTACTTTAGTTCACAGGCTGAGATCTTTATCTTTTCTCAGCTCACAGGCTGAGAGCTGTTCTTACTTTAGTTCACAGGCTGAGATCTGTTATCTTAACTCAGCTCACAGGCTGAGAGCTGTTCTTTCCTTAGTTTTACAGGCTGAGAGCTGTTATCCCTTTTATCAGCTCACAGGCTGAGAGCTGTTCTTACCTTAGTTCAAAGGCTGAGAGCTGTTATCTTACTCAGCTCACAGGGTGAGAGCTGTTTTAAACCCTTTGTTCACAGGTGAGAGCTGTTATCTTATCTCAGCTCACAGCTGAGAGCTGTTCTTACCTTTGTTCACAGGCTGAGAGCTGTTATCTTATCTCAGCTCACAGGCTGAGAGCTGTTCTTTACCTTAGTTCACAGGCTGAGAGCTGTTATCATATCTCAGCTCACAGGGGGGAAGCTGTTCTTACCTTAGTTCACAGGGTGAGAGCTGTTATTTATCTCACTCACAGGTTGAGAGCTGTTCTTACCTTAGTTCACAGGCTGAGAGCTGTTATCTTATCTCAGCTCACAGGCTGAGGGCTGCTCTTACCTTAGTTCACAGGCTGAGAGCTGTTATCTTATCTCAGCTCACAGGCTGAGAGCTGTTCTTACCTTAGTTCACAGGCTGAGAGCTGTTATCTTATCTCAGCTCACAGGCTGAGAGCTGTTCT
>NC_069477.1:8927667-9000167 GCF_026875155.1 Cherax quadricarinatus | reverse complement strand
TACAACACCTGGGGTAACTTTATTGATGAATAAGACATATGTACAACACCTGGGGTAACTTAATTGATGAAAAAGCCCATGTACAACACCTGGGGTAACTTTATTGATGAATAAGACATATGTACAACACCTGGGGTAACTTTATTGATGAAGTTATTGTTCATTACCACTGTGGTGTTGGTGATTATCACCCACACCACTGTATGTGTACGCTGACTGATGTAAACTGGTGTACACTGATTGGTGTAAACTGGTGTACACTGATTGGTGTAAACTGGTGTACACTGACAGGTATACACTTACTAGTGTAAACTGGTATACACTGACTAATGTACACTGGTGTACACTGACTGGTGTAAACTGGTGTACACTGACTAGCGTACACTGGTGTACACTGACTAGTGTACACTGGTGTACACTGACTAGTGTACACTGGTATACACTGACTAGTGCACACTGGTGTACACTCACTAGTGTACACTGGTGTACACTGATTAGTGTACACTGGTGTACACTGACTCAGTTTAACATTTACATACTGCTCACAAAAGATGTTTACTGCTCTGCCTGACCCACTCACTAACCTACATGGTGCTGCTGCTGCTGCTGCTGCTGCTGCTGCTGCTGCTGCTGTTACTGGTGCTGCTGCTGCTGCTGCTGCTGTTGCTGCTGCTGCTGTTTCTGCTGCTGTTGTTGCTGCTGCTGCTGCTGCTGCTGCTGCTGCTGTTACTGGTGCTGCTGCTGCTACTGCTGCTGCTGCTGCTGCTGTTGTTGCTGCTGCTGTTGCTGCTGCTGTTGTTACTGGTGGTGGTGGTGCTGCTGCTGCTGTTGCTGCTGCTGCTGCTGTTGCTGCTGCTGCTGCTGTTACTGGTGCTATTGCTGTTACTGCCGCTGCTGATGTTGCTGCTGCTGCTGTTACTGGTGCTGCTGCTGTTACTTGTGCTATTGCTGTTACTGATGCTGCTGATGTTGCTGCTGCTGTTGTTACTGGTGCTGCTGCTGTTACTGGTGCTGCTGCTGTTGATGCTGCTGTTACTGGTGCTGCTGCTGCTGCCGCTGTTACTGGTGCTGCTGATGCTGTTACTGGTGCTGCCGCCGCTGCTGCTGCTGCTGCTGCTGCTGCTGCTGCTGCTGCTGCTGCTGCTGTTGCTGCTGTTTCTGGTGCTGCTGCTGCTGCCGCTGTTACCGGTGCTGCTGCTGTTACTGGTGCTGCCGCTGCTGCTGCTGCTGCTGATGCTGCTGCTGCTGCTGCTGTTGCTGCTGCTGCTGCTGTTACTGGTGCTGCTGCTGCTATTACTGGTGCTGCTGCTGCTGTTACTGGTGCTGCTGCTGCTGCTGCTGCTGTTACTGGTGCTGCCGCTGCTGCTGTTGCTGCTGCTGTTACTGGTGCTGCTGCTGTTGCTGCTGTTGTTGTTACTGGTGCTGCTGCTGCTGTTACTGGTGCTGCTGATGTTGCTGCTGCTGCTGTTACTGGTGCTGCTGCTGTCACTGGTGCTGCTGCTGTTACTAATGCTGTTGCTGCTGCTGCTGTTGCTTCTGCTGCTGCTGTTACTGGTGCTGCTGATGTTGCTGCTGCTGCTGCTGCTGTTACTGGTGCTGCTGCTGTTACGGTGCTGCTGCTGTTATGGTGCTGGCTGCTGTTACAAGCTGTGCTGCGTTGCTGTTGCTGCTGCTGGCTGGTTACTGGTGCTGCTGATGTTTCTGCGGGCTGCTGTTATTTAGTGCTGCTGCTGTTGCTGGTGCTGGTGCTGCTGCTGTTACTAATGCTGTTGCTGCTGCTGCTGTTGCTTCTGCTGCTGGGGCTGCTGCTTCTGCTGCTGTTGCTGTTGCTGCTGCAGCTGTTACTGGTGATGCTGCTGTTGCTGCTGTTACTGCTGTTGTTGCTGCTGCTGTTGCTGGTGCTGCTGATGTTGCTGCTGTTGTTGCTGCTGCTGCTGTTACTGGTGCTGCTGTTGCTGCTGTTGTTGCTACTGGTGCTACTGGTGCTGCTGCTGCTGCTGCTGCTGTTGCTGTTACTAGTGGTGGTGCTGCTGCTGCTGCTGTTGTTGCTACTGGTGCTACTGGTGCTGCTGCTGCTGCTGCTGCTGCTGCTGCTGCTGCTGCTGTTGCTGTTACTGGCGGTGCTGCTGTTGCTGTTACTGGTGCTGCTGCTGTTGCTGGTGCTGCTGTTGTTGCTGTTACTGGTGCTGTTACTGGTGCTGCTGCTGTTGCTGCTGCCTGTTACTGGTGCTGCTGCTGTTGCTGTTACTAGTGCTGCTGCAGTTGCTGTTACTGGTGCTGTTGTTGTTGTTGTTGTTGTTGTTGTTGTTGTTGTTGTTGTTGTTACTGTTGTTGTTACTGTTGTTGTTGTTACTGTTGTTGTTACTGTTGTTGTTACTGTTTCTGGTGCTGCTGCTGCTGTTCATCTCTCCCCACTTCCTCCCCATTATATCGTCAACCTTTCCTCTTCCTCAGCATCGATAAATAACAGTACTTTCCTGTTAAACAGTCCCGTTATTAGGGGAAATTCAGTCCCCATAATACAATGTCGACAGTGATCTTCATTTTCCCTGCTGTGTTGAGGCAGATGTCACGATCACCATCTTCACTTTCACTCGGACTGTCCTCAACCCACATACACAACCCCGGGGGACATACACACACACACAGAGCAGGGAGAGAGTGGACCTAGTAGCGACTAGCGGGGCCATGAGCTGTGAATCGACCTCTGCAACCACATATAGATGAGTACAAATGGGTGAGTACATATGGGTGGTACACACACACACACACACACACACACACACACACACACACACACACACACACACACACACACACACACACACACACACACACACACACACACACGCACGCACAAAACGCCCCACACACACACACACACACACAGTTCTGGCTCAGTGCACAGCTTTATCATGACCTTGCCTGTACCCAGAGCGAAACGTTATGACAATGAAAATCATGATCTACAACGTGTTTCTGTATCGTGGTGGGCGAGAGGAGCGTGAGGGTTGTGTTAACACTGAGCATAACTCACAACAAGCCATTAGAGACATAGCAGCCACCAGACAGATGAAATATTACTGAGGTGCGAGTATACAAGGAGAGAGACACAGGACGCCAGAATCAAGATACTGGAACAGTCCGAGAGATCTCCATGGGTAACTGGAGAAGAATTCTTCCTCCGTAAGCCATGAGTGCCGTTAGAGGAGACTAAAATACACTGCTAAATATATACATTAATAACTGTATACATTACTAAATGCCAGGAGTAAGGAGCTAGTAGCCTCTTCTTTGTAAATTAATAGATGTAAACAGTAGAAAATCTTTCATTTCTTCTTTTTCAAGTCATGTTGGCTTGGTAATAGAGTTGTATACATTAACTACACTAAGTAATCTCAATAAATGACACTATTGATTATTTTTTTATGATGTAACTGTGCCTGGCAGAGGTGTGATAAAGACTCACTATGAATGTAATTCGTTTTTATACTAGCCGCTTAGATTTACCAATTTACTGAAAAATAGCACAAATTTACAGTAGGTAAATCTACTCCCGCCTGCTGGAATATAAGCAGAACGACGCAGAAAGTAATGCCAGGCGGGGATACCTTGTCAACCACTCTATTGCAGCTTAGGAAAATCTAGACGACCCATTACTGTTGTTCTTTTGTCATATTTGCTGCTGTTATAAACTCCAGTAAGATCCTGGGACAGAATCCCTAATCTATGAATCCACGTCGATTTCCACTGATGAATCCTCTCTTCTCCAGATGCACCAATACCGAGAAATTTGACGTAGAAGAAAGAGGAGATATTAAGACAATTGATGAAGAGGAGTTGAAGTAGAATATTCCATGAAAGTAGAGTTGAGGTTCAATAGTACCATTGTTCTCAAGGTAAAGGTTGTTCATTACAATGTTCAATGGTACCATTGTTCTCTCAGACTTGTACTCACATAAGGACAAGTTGAACCTTATGTAAGAGTTCAAGTAACTGGAACCCTGGGTTAGAAAAACTAGTCTATAACTATTTAGAAGTAGAAGACAGGAAGAGATGCAGTACTAGAAGTGAATAGAAAGAGATGCAGCACTAGAAGTGAATAGAAAGATGCAGCACTAGAAGTGAATAGAAAGAGATGCAGTACTAGAAGTGAATAGAAAGAGATGCAGCACTAGAAGTGAATAGAAAGAGATGCAGCACTAGAAGTGAATAGAAAGATGCAGCACTAGAAGTGAATAGAAAGATGCAGCACTAGAAGTGAATAGAAAGAGATGCAGCACTAGAAGTGAATAGAAAGAGATGCAGCACTAGAAGTGAATAGAAAGAGATGCAGTACTAGAAGTGAATAGAAAGAGATGCAGCACTAGAAGTGAATAGAAAGAGATGCAGCACTAGAAGTGAATAGAAAGATGCAGCACTAGAAGTGAATAGAAAGAGATGCAGCACTAGAAGTGAATAGAAAGAGATGCAGCACTAGAAGTGAATAGAAAGAGATGCAGCACTAGAAGTGAATAGAAAGAGATGCAGCACTAGAAGTGAATAGAAAGATGCAGCACTAGAAGTGAATAGAAAGAGATGCAGTACTAGAAGTGAATAGAAAGATGCAGTACTAGAAGTGAATAGAAAGAGATGCAGCACTAGAAGTGAATAGAAAGATGCAGCACTAGAAGTGAATAGAAAGATGCAGCACTAGAAGTGAATAGAAAGAGATGCAGCACTAGAAGTGAATAGAAAGAGATGCAGCACTAGAAGTGAATAGAAAGAGATGCAGTAACTAGAAGTGAATAGAAAGAGATGCAGCACTAGAAGTGAATAGAAAGAGATGCAGCACTAGAAGTGAATAGAAAGATGCAGCACTAGAAGTGAATAGAAAGAGATGCAGTACTAGAAGTGAATAGAAAGATGCAGCACTAGAAAGTGAATATGAAAGAGATGCAGCACTAGAAGTGAATAGAAAGATGCAGCACTAGAAGTGAATAGAAAGAGATGCAGCACTAGAAGTGAATAGAAGAGATGCAGCACTAGAAGTGAATAGAAAGAGATGCAGCACTAGAAGTGAATAGAAAGATGCAGCACTAGAAGTGAATAGAAAGATGCAGCACTAGAAGTGAATAGAAAGATGCAGCACTAGAAGTGAATAGAAAGAGATGCAGTACTAGAAGTGAATAGAAAGAGATGCAGCACTAGAAGTGAATAGAAAGAGATGCAGCACTAGAAGTGAATAGAAAGAGATGCAGCACTAGAAGTGAATAGAAAGATGCAGCACTAGAAGTGAATAGAAAGATGCAGCACTAGAAGTGAATAGAAAGATGCAGCACTAGAAGTGAATAGAAAGAGATGCAGTACTAGAAGTGAATAGAAAGAGATGCAGTACTAGAAGTGAATAGAAAGAGATGCAGCACTAGAAGTGAATAGAAAGAGATGCAGCACTAGAAGTGAATAGAAAGAGATGCAGCACTAGAAGTGAATAGAAAGATGCAGCACTAGAAGTGAATAGAAAGAATGCAGCACTAGAAGTGAATAGAAAGAGATGCAGCACTAGAAGTGAATAGAAAGATGCAGCACTAGAAGTGAATAGAAAGAGATGCAGCACTAGAAGTGAATAGAAAGAGATGCAGCACTAGAAGTGAATAGAAAGAGATGCAGCACTAGAAGTGAATAGAAAGAGATGCAGCACTAGAAGTGAATAGAAAGATGCAGCACTAGAAGTGAATAGAAAGATGCAGCACTAGAAGTGATAGAAAGAGATGCAGTACTAGAAGTGAATAGAAAGAGATGCAGTACTAGAAGTGAATAGAAAGAGATGCAGCACTAGAAGTGAATAGAAAGAGATGCAGCACTAGAAGTGAATAGAAAGAGATGCAGCACTAGAAGTGAATAGAAAGATGCAGCACTAGAAGTGAATAGAAAGAGATGCAGCACTAGAAGTGAATAGAAAGAGATGCAGCACTAGAAGTGAATAGAAAGATGCAGCACTAGAAGTGAATAGAAAGAGATGCAGCACTAGAAGTGAATAGAAAGAGATGCAGCACTAGAAGTGAATAGAAAGAGATGCAGCACTAGAAGTGAATAGAAAGAGATGCAGCACTAGAAGTGAATAGAAAGATGCAGCACTAGAAGTGAATAGAAAGAGATGCAGCACTAGAAGTGAATAGAAAGAGATGCAGCACTAGAAGTGAATAGAAAGATGCAGCACTAGAAGTGAATAGAAAGAGATGCAGCACTAGAAGTGAATAGAAAGATGCAGCACTAGAAGTGAATAGAAAGAGATGCAGCACTAGAAGTGAATAGAAAGAGATGCAGCACTAGAAGTGAATAGAAAGATGCAGCACTAGAAGTGAATAGAAAGAGATGCAGCACTAGAAGTGAATAGAAAGAGATGCAGCACTAGAAGTGAATAGAAAGAGATGCAGCACTAGAAGTGAATAGAAAGAGATGCAGCACTAGAAGTGAATAGAAAGAGATGCAGCACTAGAAGTGAATAGAAAGATGCAGCACTAGAAGTGAATAAAGAGATGCAGCACTAGAAGTGAATAGAAAAGATGCAGCACTAGAAGTGAATAGAAAGAGATGCAGCACTAGAAGTGAATAGAAAGATGCAGCACTAGAAGTGAATAGAAAGAGATGCAGCACTAGAAGTGAATAGAAAGAGATGCAGCACTAGAAGTGAATAGAAAGATGCAGCACTAGAAGTGAATAGAAAGAGATGCAGCACTAGAAGTGAATAGAAAGAGATGCAGCACTAGAAGTGAATAGAAAGAGATGCAGCACTAGAAGTGAATAGAAAGATGCAGCACTAGAAGTGAATAGAAAGAGATGCAGCACTAGAAGTGAATAGAAAGAGATGCAGCACTAGAAGTGAATAGAAAGAGATGCAGCACTAGAAGTGAATAGAAAGAGATGCAGCACTAGAAGTGAATAGAAAGAGATGCAGCACTAGAAGTGAATAGAAAGAGATGCAGCACTAGAAGTGAATAGAAAGAGATGCAGCACTAGAAGTGAATAGAAAGATGCAGCACTAGAAGTGAATAGAAAGAGATGCAGCACTAGAAGTGAATAGAAAGAGATGCAGCACTAGAAGTGAATAGAAAGAGATGCAGCACTAGAAGTGAATAGAAAGAGATGCAGCACTAGAAGTGAATAGAAAGATGCAGCACTAGAAGTGAATAGAAAGAGATGCAGCACTAGAAGTGAATAGAAAGAGATGCAGCACTAGAAGTGAATAGAAAGAGATGCAGCACTAGAAGTGAATAGAAAGAGATGCAGCACTAGAAGTGAATAGAAAGATGCAGCACTAGAAGTGAAATAGAAAGAGATGCAGCACTAGAAGTGAATAGAAAGAGATGCAGCACTAGAAGTGAATAGAAAGAGATGCAGCACTAGAAGTGAATAGAAAGATGCAGCACTAGAAGTGAATAGAAAGAGATGCAGCACTAGAAGTGAATAGAAAGAGATGCAGCACTAGAAGTGAATAGAAAGAGATGCAGCACTAGAAGTGAATAGAAAGATGCAGCACTAGAAGTGAATAGAAAGAGATGCAGCACTAGAAGTGAATAGAAAGAGATGCAGCACTAGAAGTGAATAGAAAGAGATGCAGCACTAGAAGTGAATAGAAAGAGATGCAGCACTAGAAGTGAATAGAAAAGAGATAGCAGCATAGAAGTGAATAGAAAGATGCAGCACTAGAAGTGAATAGAAAGATGCAGCACTAGAAGTGAATAGAAAGAGATGCAGCACTAGAAGTGAATAGAAAGAGATGCAGCACTAGAAGTGAATAGAAAGAGATGCAGCACTAGAAGTGAATAGAAAGAGATGCAGCACTAGAAGTGAATAGAAAGAGATGCAGCACTAGAAGTGAATAGAAAGAGATGCAGCACTAGAAGTGAATAGAAAGATGCAGCACTAGAAGTGAATAGAAAGAGATACAGCACTAGAAGTAGAAGATAAGAAAATATACATAACTAAACACAGAAGATAAAAGGAGAAGTAAAACTAGACGAAGAAGACAGTAGTAGAAGGTGAGTGTTGTGGCGAGATAATTATGAGTGAAGGTATGACTGGAGGAACTGGTAAGACGACCATCTCTTCTTAAAGATGCTTCAAGAAGTATTACAAGGAGGTGAGTAGAGAACATCACTCACCAGACAACAATGAGTCAATAACCTTCACAGACTCACTCATCAGGTGAGTATGAGTCAATAACCTTCATAGATTCATCACGGACCAGTTATATCCTCATCTTCATCCTTCACACATTTCACACTCTCGTCTACTGAACTAAACTTGGTAAAATAAAACCCTAGCTCGAAACGTTGTCCAATAAATGTGTCATGACTTAATAAACCACAACTATTACCAAAACATCGTTTAATTAAAACTTTCTCCCAACTACATGTGTTATGCACTGCTAATATAATGTGTACTCAGTATTCAGTACTCACAGTGGTATGTCCTCAGAATTATGTATAAAAATTTAGGTCCGTGTTTGTCTTATCAAGTACTCTGGCCATCTTGTAAGATGATGTCATATCTTCTTTGGGTCTTCTTCTCTCTCAGGTCGTTAGGTTCACTTCTCTTAATTTTCTCTGGCGGGTCATCTCTTATTCTCCCGGCACCAGTCTTGTTGCAGATCTTTGGCTTTGGTTTGGTTTCTTGACGTGTTCAGTCTAACGTGGGCTTCAGGAGGGTGCTGCTGACTCTGTGATAACTCATACTTATGTCGTATATAAGCCTTCTAAAAACCATTCTTATACCTGCTTGATTTATATACTCCTCTGGTGATATGCTAAGTAGTGTGCTTACCCCGAGATCTCTCTCATTCTTCGAAGTTTTCAGCCTCTCCTTCCCAAGCATATATTCCAGTTATCTATCTATCTATCTATCTATCTATCTATCTATCTATCTATCTATCTATCTATCTAGCTATCTATCTATCTATCTATCTATCTATCTATCTATCTATCTATCTATATTCTTCTTCTTTCAGCAATCTGGAAGTATCCCACCCAGGCAGGGTAGCCCAAGAAAGAAAAACGAAAGTTTCTCTTTTTAAATTTAGTAATATGTACAGGAGAAGAGGTTACTAGTCATTGTTCCCGGCATTTTAGTAGCTTCTTACGACACACATGGCTTACGGAGGAAGAATTCTGATCCAATTCTTATTTAAGATTAAGTCCTTTCTGAAATTTTCTCTTATACGTTTAAAGATATACTTTTTTCATTTATGTTAATGTAAAAATTAATAATTTTGTACCAAAAGAACCTTAGAAAACTTATCTAACCTTATTAGAACAAGCGAATTTAATTTAACCTAATCCAACTAAAATATTTTAGATAAGTTTATAATAATTTAATAATAAACAAACAAATTTAAAATATTTTTTTTCGTTACGTCCAGAATGATTTTTGTGAAATTATTGCAAACATAAATTTTTCACTTGTCTTATTCGGCAAGAAGAGCGTTGCTAATTATGCCAAAATCGAAAGATTTACGTATTCGACACGACATACACACACACACACACACACACACACACACACACACACACACACACACACACACACACACACACACACACACACACACACACACACACACACACACAACACAAACACACACACACACACACACACACACACACACACACACACACACACACACACACACAACACACACACACACACACACACACACACACACACACACACATATATATATATATATAAATATATATATAATATATATATATATATATATATATATATATATATATATATATA
Organism: Cherax quadricarinatus; assembly: GCF_026875155.1. Lineage (NCBI taxonomy): Eukaryota > Metazoa > Arthropoda > Malacostraca > Decapoda > Parastacidae > Cherax > Cherax quadricarinatus. The sequence goes on along the minus strand of NC_069477.1, from coordinate 8,990,384 downwards.
TGTCGTGCCGAATATGTAAAACTGGTCAATTAGCAAGAACTCATTTAAAATTAATTCCTTTCTGAAATTTTCTCTTATACGTTTAAAGATATATTTTTTTCATTAATGTTAATGTAAAAATTTTTAATTTTGCACCAAAAGAATCTTAGAAAACTTACCTAACCTTATTATAACAAGAACAATTTATTTTAACCTAACTCAACTAAATACATTTTAGTCTCGTTTACAATAATTTAATACTAAACAAACACAGTGAAATATTTTTTTTTCGTTAGGTTCAGAATGATTTTGGCGAAATTATTGCATACACAAATTTTCACTTGTCCTATATGGCAAGATGAACGTTGCTATTTAAGGCAAGATCGCAAGTTCTGCCTATTTATATATATATATACATATATATATATATATATATATATATATATATATATATATATATATATATATATATATATATATATATATATATATATATATATATATATATATATATATAATATATATATATATATATATATATATATATATATATGTAAGGTAATTGAGGATTCACAAGAGAAAAAAGAATATTGACTGCAAAAAATCAAGACCAAGGCTGCGACAATTACCATTATTAATGTATATACAATTTCTTTATTAACGTTTCGTATGTTTCTCAATCCATCATCAGAATCTAAAATATATTACAAGTAAGGCACGATTTAAAAAAAATTAATTCTCTCTACATCACGAGACGAGTAACTTAACTAATTCAGTTAGTACGACTTACAACAGTACGACTTACACAAACACTTTTAACGTACATTAAACGTACGACTTACAACGTACGACTTTCAAAAAGTACGACTTACAAAAGTAAAAGACTTACAACTCACTTTTCAACATACGACTTTCAAAATATTTTTTTTTTCAAATAAAGAATTTAAGGATTTCTAAAAATTCAGATTCAGAAGGATTAGGAAAGCACAGGTTTGGAAATGGTTGTGGGTGAGTGAACAAACTCCCGAGTACAGTTATTCAGGCTAAAAAAGGTTTTGTAAAACATGAGTGGGGGTGAGTTGGACCCGACCTTTTGCTGCTGACTGGTGCCGTGTTCCTTCCTCATGGGGTGACCAAATGGGGGGGGTCATTGGGCTAAACCGGGGGGGGGGGCATGGGCCTGCTCGCAGGGGCGTAGGCCGTTTTCATTGTTTCCTTCTTTCTTATGCTTTTAAAAATTTAGTCAGAAAAACTCAAAGAGGAACCTGTATTAGTAATGTTAATTAAAAAGGGAAAAACCCGGAAATAACTCACTTCTTCATGACATTGTACAAATGCTTTAATTGTAAACATATTTTTAAAATTTGGAGGGGAACCAGTGGAAGTTCCCCCTTTCAAGCCAAAAAGCTCCAGTGGTGGGTATCATCTAAGACCCCCGTCAGGAAAAACTTTTTCTGTTCCTGACAAAAATTTTATTTTCTTATGTATAAAACCAGTTTAAGTCGGGCGGATTACTATAAGCCAAAACCCCGGGCCCATAATTTGGAGGAGCTCCAACAACGACTTTTGTCCCAAATTTTTTTAAATGTTGAATCTACTGTATAGAAGCAGTTTTAAAATAATAATAATAAAAATAATAATAATAATAATAATAAAAATAATAATAAAATATAATAATAATAATAAAAAATAAAAAAAAAAATAACAATGATAAAAATAATAATAATAATAATAATAATAATAATAATAATAAAATAATAATAATAAAATAAAAAAAATAATAATAATAATAATAAAATAATAAAATAATAAAAATAATAACAAAGATAATAAAAAAATAATAATAAAAATAATAAAATAATAATAATAAAAAAAATAAAAAAATAATAATACAATAATAAAAATAATAATAATAAAAAAATAATAATATAAAATAATAATAAAATAAAAAATAATAAAAATGAAATAATAATAATAATAATAATAATAATAAAAATAATAATAATAATAATAATAATAAAAATATAAAATAATAATAAAATAACAATAATAATAATAATAATAATAATAAAATAAAATAATAATTAAAATAATAAAAATAATAAAAATAAAATAATAAAAATAAAATAAAAATATAAAAATTATAAATAATAATAATAATAATAATAAAATAAAAATAAAATAATAAAAATAATAATAATAATATAATAATAAAAAAAATTTAAAAATAAAATAATATTAATAAAATAAAAAATAATAATAATAATAAAAATAATAATAAAATAATAAAATAAAAAATAATAATAATAATAATTAAAATAAAAAATAAAAATTTTAAAAAAATAAAAAATAAAAAAAATAATAATAATAATTATAAAATAATAATAATAATAAAATAAAAAATAATAAAAAAATAATAATAATAATAATATAAAAAATAAAATAATAATAACAAAAATAAAAATAATAATAATAATAATAATAATAATTTAAAAAAATAATAATAATAAAAATAAAAATAAAAAAATTAATAATAATAATAAAATAATAATAATAATAATAATAAAATAAAAAAATAATAATAAAAATAATAAAAATAATAATAATAAAAATAATAAAATAATAATAATAATATAATAATATAATAATAATAAAATGAATATATAATAATAATAATAATAATAATAATAATAATAATAATAATAATAAAATAATAATAATAATAATAATAACAATAATAATAATAATAATAATATAATAATAATAATAAAATAATTAATAATAATTTTAATATACAGTGTAATTCAAGCAAAATAAAAGTTAAAATAGAAATTTAAATGATTGTCAAAAATCATGTGATACCGATGGTTACCATGGTAACCCTAACAGTTAAGTTCAGGACCATAACAGTTCAGTTCAGAGCCCATAACAGTTCAAGCTTCGAGACCCATAAAAGTTCAAGCTTCAGAGACCCAAAAACAGTTAAACTTCAGAGACCCCTAACTTCAAGCTTCAGAACCCATAAAAAAAGTTCAAGCTTCAGAGACCCATAACAGCTCAAACTTCGGGACCCATAACAGTTCAAGCTTCGGGCCCTAACATTCAAGCTTTAGGACCCATAACGTTCAAGCTTCCCGAAACCCATAACATCAAGCTTCCCGGGCCAAACTTTAAGCTTCGGACTCTAACATTCAAGCTTCGAGACCCATAACGTTCAAGTTCGAGACCCTAACGTTAGCTTAGGCACCCTAAAGTTCAAACCCCCATGCACCCCTAACAGTTAAGCTTCAGGGACCCCTAAAAAAGTTTAGCTTCAGGCACCCCTAAAATTTTAAAACTTCACACCCGTAACAGTTCAAGCTTCAGGCACCCAAAAACGTTCAGCTTCAGGCACCCATAAAGTTCAAAATTCAGGGCCCCCCAAAAGTTCAAGTTCAGGCACCATAACAGTTCAAGCTTTAGGGACCTAACAGTTCAAGTTCAGGGACCCCTAAAAGTTCAAACTTCAGGGGCCCATAACAGTCAAGCTTCAGGGACCCATAACGTTTAAGATTCAAGGGCCCCCTAACAGTTCAAGCTTCAGGCACCCAAAAAACAGTTCAAGCTTCGGGGCCCTAAAAGTAAACTTCAGGTACCCTAAATTTAAGCTTAGGGACCCATAACAGTTCAAGCTTCAGGCCCCAAACAGTTCAACTTCGGCAACTAAAAATTCAAAGCTTTAGGCCCCATAACAGTTCAACTTCAGGGACCCCTAAGTACAAACTTCAGGTACCCATAACGTTCAAGCTTCAGGGACCCATAACGTTCAAGCTTCAGGGGGCCCCTAATTTTTAAGCTTCAGGCACCCATAACAGTTCAAGTTTTAGGGACCCTAGCGTTCAAGCTTCAAAAAACCCATAACAGTTCAAGCTTCAGGGGGGCCCTAACGTTCAAGCTTCAGGGACCATAACAGTTAAGCTTCGCACAATAACAGTTCAAGCTTTAGGCACCCAAAAGTTCAAAAACTTCAGGGGACCCTAACAGTTCAAGCTTTGGCACCCCCTAACAGTTCAAACTTTAGGACCCATAAAGTTCAAGCTTTTGGACCCAAAAACAGTTCAAGATTAGGCCCGAAATTCAGTTTAAACTTCAGGCACCCATACAGTTCAAGCTTCAGGCACACTAAAAGTTCAAGCTTCAGGACCCATAACAGTTCAAATTCGGCACCCATAACTGTTCAAGTTTAGGGGCCCATAACTTTAAGCTTAGGACCCATAAAAAATTTCAAGCTTCAGGCCCATAAAGTTCAATTTCAGGGCACCCATAAAATTAAACTTCGGCACCCATAACAGTTCAAGCTTCAGGCACCCTTTAAAAGTTCGCTTTAGGGACCCGAACACTTTAAGTTTCAGGGGGCCCCAACAAATTTAAGTTTAGGGACCCGTAACACTTCAGTTCAGGACCCGTAACACTTCGCTTCATGACCCCTAAAACTTCAAGCTTTAGGGGGCCCCATAACAGTTCAAGTTTCAGGGACCGTAACATTCAAACTTCGGGGCCGAAAAAAATTCAAACTTTGGGGCCCGTAACACTTCAAAGCTTCAGGGGCCGTAACACTTCAAGCTTAGGGGACCCCTAACGTTTGAGCTTCGAGACCTAAAAGTTCAAACTTCGGGACCCGTAAAAACTTCAAGCTTTAGGGGGCCCGTAACAGTTCAAGTTCAGGGCCAATAACGTTAAACTTCGTGCCCGTAACGTTCACTTCGGGGACCCGTAACGCTTCAACTTCAGGGGGCCCTAACAGTTAACTTCAGGGGTCCATAAAAGTTTAAGCTTCAGGCACCCATAACAGTTCAACTTCAGGGACCCGTAACAGTTTTAGCTTCAGGGGGGCCCCTCAGTTCAAGCTTTTAGGGACCCCGTAACGTTTTTAAGTTCGGGACCAATAACAGTTTAAGCTTCAGTGCCCATAACGTTTAGCTTTAGGGACCCTAACACTTTAAACTTCAGGGGCCCTAACATTTTAAGCTTTAGGGGCCCATAACAGTTCAAACTTCAGGGCCCCCCTTTAAAAGTTAAAACTTCAGGCACCCTAAAATTCAAGCTTCGGGACCCCGTGACAGCTCAAGCTTCAGGGACCCCGTAACAATCAAGCTTTTTGAACCCCTAACGTTCAAGCTTCAGGCCCCATAAAAGTTCAGCTTTAGGGCCCCCTAAAAGTTTTAGCTTTAGGGGGGCCCCATAAAAGTTCAAACTTTAGGGGCCCTTAACGCTCAAGCTTAGGGGCCCCTAACAGCCAAGCTTTGGGACCCCTAAAAGTTCAAGCATCAGGGACCCCATAAAAAAATTTAAGTTCAGGGCCCCCTAAAATTCAAGCTCCCGGGAACGTAATAGTTCAAACTTCAGCCCCCCATAACAGTTTAACCTTCAGGGACCCCTAACAGTTCACGTTTCGGGACCCAAAGATTCAAGCTTCAGGGACCCCATAAAATTTCAAACTTCAGGGACCCATAACAGTTCAAGCTTCAGGGCCCATAAAAGTTCAAGCTTCAGGGATCCATAACGTTCAAGCTTCAGTGACCCCATAACAGTTTAAGCTTCAGGACCCCCAACAGTTCAAAACTTAGGGACCCATAACGGTTCAAGCTTCAGGGGCCCGTAAATTTAACCCCCCCCCCCCCCCCCCCCCCCCCGTTTAAGCTTCAGGGACCCAAAAAACAGTTTAAGTTCAGGGGCCCCTAACAGTTCAAACTTCGGGACCCAAACAGTTCAACCCTTTAGGGACCCTAACAGTTCAAGCTTAGGGACCATAACATTCAACTTAGGGGGACCCTAACAGTTCAAGCTTCAGGGACCCAAAAAGTTCAATTTGGGAACATAACATTAAAACTTCGGGACCATAACAGTTCAACTTAGGGGCCCTAACGTTCAAAACTTCGGAAACCCTACGTTCAACTTCGGGTCCCTAAAGTTAAGCTTCGGGGGCCTAAAGTTCAAACTTTAGGGTCCCATAACATTCAAGCTTTAGGGCCCCCCAAAGTTTTAAGTTTAGGGGCCCCTACAGCTCAAACTTTTAGGGACCATAAAGTTCAACTTTAGGGCCCCATAAAGTTTTAAGCTTAGGGCCCCATAAAACAAGCTTAGGGACCCTTTTTGTTTAAGCTTAGGGGCCCATAACAGTTCAACCTTTAGGGACCTAAAGTTTTAAGTTTTAGGGCCCCCTAACAGTTCAAGCTTCAGGGACCCCTAAAAGTTCAAGTTCAGGCCCCCTAACGTTCAAAATTCAGGACCCTAACAGTTTTGTTTTCAGTGACCCCCTAACAGTTCAAGCTTAGGGACCCATAACAGTTCAATTTCCCCCCCCCCCCCCCCCCCCCCCCCCCCCCCCCCCCCCCCCCCCCCCCCCCCCCCCCCCCCCCCCCTTTCCCCCCCCCCCCCCCCCCCCCCCCCCCCCCCCCCCCCCCCCCCCCCCCCCCCCCCCCCCCCCCCCCCCCCCCCCCCCCCCCCCCCCCCCCCCTCCAACTTTTCCCCCCGCACCCCCCCCCCTTTTAAAAACAGGGCCCCCCCCTCCCCCCCCCCCCCCCCCCCCCCAAAAACCCCCCCCCCCCCCCCAAACCCCCCCCCCCCCCCCCCCCCCCCCCCCCCCCCAGGGGAACCCCAACATTCAAGCTTGGGACCCCTAACAAATTTTAACTTCGGACCCTTTAAAAATTCAAGCTTAGGGGCCCTAACGTCAAGCTTTAGGGACCAAAAACAGTTCAAGTTCAGGGGCCCTAACAGTTCAAGCTTCGGGACCCTAAAAAGTTCAAGCTTCAGGGCCCAAAAACAGTCAAGCTTAAGGGACCCCTAACAGTTCAAACTTAGGGAACCTAACAGTTTAAGCTTCAGGGCCCAAAAAAGTTTAAGTTCAGGGAACCCCTAACAGTTCAACTTCAGGGACCCTAAAAGTTCAAGCTTCAGGGACCCTAACATTCAACTTCAGGGACCTAACAGTTCAAGTTCAGGGACCCCTTTAAATTTAAGCTTTAGGGACCCATAAACGTTAAATTCAGGGACCAAACGTTCAAGCTTCAGGGACCCAAAAAGTTCAAGCTTAGGGGGCCCATAAAGTTCGCTTCAGGGGGCCCATAACATTTTAAAACTTCAGGGGCCCCAAAAAGTTCAAGCTTCAGGGGCCCAAAAGTTTAAGCTTCAGGGACCCCTAAACAGTTTAAGGGGCCCCCTTTTTTTTCAGGTTCTTCCTTCCCCTTCTTCCTTTTTTCCCCTTTTTCCTTCCCCTTTTTCCTTTTTCCCCCCTTTTTCCTTCCCTCTTCCTTTTTCTTTTTTTCCCCCCCTTTTTTCTTTTCAGGGACCCATAAAAGTTCAAGCTTTAGGGACCCCCAAAAAGTTTAAGCTTCGGACCCCAGAAAAGTTCAGCTTCAGGGACCCCTAACAGTTCAAGCTTCAGGGACCCAAAATTCAAACTTCGGGACCCAAAAAAGTTTAAGCTTCGGGGCCAAAAACAGTTCGCTTCAGGGAAAAAACAGTTCAGCTTCAGGGGGCCCAAAAATTTTTAAACTTCAGGGACCCATAAAGTTCAATTCAGGGACCCTAACATTTTAAACTTCAGGGACCCCTAAAGTTTAAGCTTCAGGGACCCCTAACAGTTCAAGCTTCAGGGATCCATAACAGTTTAAACTTCGGGACCCCCTACAGTTCAAGCTTTAGGGGCCCAAAACAGTTTAAGCTTCAGGGGCCCCCCAAAAAGTTCAAGCTTTAGGGGGCCCTAACAGTTTAACTTCAGGGGCCCAAAACAGTTCAAGCTTTGGGCCCCAAAAATTCAAATTCAGGACCCCAAAAAGTTTCAACCCTTTAGGGACCCCCAACATTCAAGCTTCAGGGACCATAACAGTTCAAGCTTCAGGACCCATAAAGTTTTAATTAGGGACCCTAACATTTAAGCTTTAGGGACCCCCAAAAAAGTTCAACTTCAGGGGCCCCTAACAGTTTAAACTTTAGGACCAAACAGTTCAACTTCGGGACCCAAAAAAATTCAAACTTCAGGGCCCCCACAGTTCAACCAGGGGCCCCTAAAATTTAAGTAAGGGACCCCTAACAGTTCAAGCTTCAGGACCCTACAGTTCCAAACTTAGGGGCCTAAAGTTTAAGCTTTTAGGGTTCCCGGGGAAATAACAGTTCAGCTTCAGGGACCCTAAAAGTTTAAACTTTAGGGACCTAAGTTCAAGCTTCAGGGACCCATACAGTTCAAACTTCAGGGACTCCATAACAGTTCAAGCTTCAGGGACCCAGAACAGTTCAAGCTTCAGGGACCCCATAACAGTTCAAGCTTCAGGGACCCATAACAGTTCAAGCTTCAGGGAACCATAACAGTTCAAGCTTCAGGGACCCATAACAGTTCAAGCTTCAGGGACCCATAACAGTTCAAGCTTCAGGGACCCATAACAGTTCAAGCTTCAGGGACTCCATAACAGTTCAAGCTTCAGGGACCCAGAACAGTTCAAGCTTCAGAGACTCCATAACAGTTCAAGCTTCAGGGACCCATAACAGTTCAAGCTTCAGGGACTCCATAACAGTTCAAGCTTCAGGGACCCAGAACAGTTCAAGCTTCAGGGACCCCATAACAGTTCAAGCTTCAGGGACCCCATAACAGTTCAAGCTTCAGGGACCCATAACAGTTCAAGCTTCAGGGACCCATAACAGTTCAAGCTTCAGGGACCCATAACAGTTCAAGCTTCAGGGACCCATAACAGTTCAAGCTTCAGGGAGCCATAACAGTTCAAGCTTCAGGGACTCCATAACAGTTCAAGCTTCAGGGACCCAGAACAGTTCAAGCTTCAGAGACCCCATAACAGTTCAAGCTTCAGGGACCCATAACAGTTCAAGCTTCAGGGACTCCATAACAGTTCAAGCTTCAGGGACCCAGAACAGTTCAAGCTTCAGGGACCCCATAACAGTTCAAGCTTCAGGGACCCATAACAGTTCAAGCTTCAGGGCATCAAAAATGTAAGTTGGCTAAGGTTAAGCGTATTAGAACATTTACTCTAAATGTTAAAAGTTACTAGAATTTAACAGGTGACTTAAAGCAAATGATGAATGTTCCTGACTCTCAGAGTGAGATGGATGTTCCTGACTCTCAGAGTGAGATGGATGTTCCTGACTCTCAGAGTGAGATGGATGTTCCTGACTCTCAGAGTGAGATGGATGTTCCTGACTCTCAGAGTGAGACGGATGTTCCCAACTCTCAGAGTGAGATGGATGTTTCTGACTCTCAGAGTGAGATGGATGTTCCCAACTCTCAGAGTGAGACGGATGTTTCTGACTCTCAGAGTGAGATGGATGTTCCCGACTCCCAGAGTGAGATGGATGTTCCCAACTCTCAGAGTGAGATGGATGTTCCTGACTCTCAGAGTGAGATGGATGTTCCCGACTCCCAGAGTGATGGTTCCCAACTCTCAGAGTGAGATGGATGTTCCTGACTCTCAGAGTGAGAGGATGTTCCCAACTTCAGAGTGCGATGGGATGTTCCGACTCTCAGAGTGAGATGGATGTTCCCGACTCCCAGAGTGAGATGGATGTTCCTGACTCTCAGAGTGAGATGGATGTTCCCAACTCTCAGAGTGAGATGGATGTTCCCGACTCCCAGAGTGCAGATGGATGTTCTGACTCTCAGAGTGAGACGGATGTTCATGACTCTCAGAGTGGATGTTCCCGACTCTCAGAGTGAGACGGATGTTCCTAGACTACTCAGAGTTGAGATGGATGTTCCTGACTCTCAGAGTGAGACGGAATGTTCTGACTTCAGAGTGAGTGGATGTTCCCGACTCTCAGAGTGAGACGGATGTTCCTGACTCTCAGAGTGAAGGATGTTCTGACTTCAGAGTGACATGGATGTTCCCAACTCTCAGAGGTGATCGTTCCCGACTCCAAGTGAGACGGATGTTCCTGACTTCAGAGTGAGATGGATGTTCTGACTCTCAGAGTGAGATGGATGTTCCCAACTCTCAGAGTGGAGATGGATGTTCGACTCTCAGAGTGAGACGGATGTTCCCAACTCTCAGAGTGAGATGGATGTTCCCGACTCCCAGAGTGAGATGGATGTTCCTGACTCTCAGAGTGAGATGGATGTTCCCAACTCTCAGAGTGTATGGATTTCCTGACTCTCAGAGTGAGATGGATGTTCCAACTCTCAGGTGAGATGGATGTTCCATGACTCTCAGAGTGAGATGGATGTTCCCAACTCTCAGAGTGATGGATGTTCCTGACTCTCAGAGTGGATGGATGTTCCCAAACTCTCAGAGTGAGTGGATGTTCCTGACTCTCAGAGTGAGATGGATGTTCCCAACTCTCAGAGTGAGATGGATGTTCCTGACTCTCAGAGTGAGATGGATGTTCCCAACTCTCAGAGTGAGATGGATGTTCCTGACTCTCAGGTGAGATGGATTGTTCCCAACTCTCAGAGTGAGATGGATGTTCTGACTTCAGAGTGAGACGGATGTTCCCGACTCTCAGAGTGAGATGGAGTTCCCACTCTCAGAGTGAGATGGATGTTCCGACTCTCAGAGTGAGATGGATGTTCCTGACTCTCAGAGTGAGATGGATGTTCCCAACTCTCAGAGTGAGATGGATGTTCCTGACTCTCAGAGTGAGATGGATGTTCCCAACTCTCAGAGTGAGATGGATGTTCCTGACTCTCAGAGTGAGACGGATGTTCCCAACTCTCAGAGTGAGATGGATGTTCCTGACTCTCAGAGTGAGATGGATGTTCCCAACTCTCAGAGTGAGATGGATGTTCCTGACTCTCAGAGTGAGACGGATGTTCCAACTCTCAGAGTGAGATGGATGTTCCTGACTCTCAGAGTGAGATGGATGTTCCCAACTCTCAGAGTGAGATGGATGTTCCTGACTCTCAGAGTGAGACGGATGTTCCCAACTCTCAGAGTGAGATGGATGTTCCTGACTCTCAGAGTGAGACGGATGTTCCCGACTCTCAGAGTGAGACGGATGTTCCCAACTCTCAGAGTGAGACGGATGTTCCCGACTCTCAGAGTGAGACGGATGTTCCCGACTCTCAGAGTGAGACGGATGTTCCCAACTCTCAGAGTGAGATGGATGTTTCTGACTCTCAGAGTGAGATGGATGTTCCCAACTCTCACAGTGAGACGGATGTTCCCAACTCTCAGAGTGAGACGGATGTTCCCAACTCTCAGAGTGAGACGGATGTTCCCGACTCTCAGAGTGAGACGGATGTTCCCAACTCTCAGAGTGAGATGGATGTTCCTGACTCTCAGAGTGAGATGGATGTTCCTGACTCTCAGAGTGAGACGGATGTTCCTGACTCTCAGAGTGAGATGGATGTTCCTGACTCTCAGAGTGAGATGGATGTTCCTGACTCTCAGAGTGAGACGGATGTTCCTGACTCTCAGAGTGAGATGGATGTTCCTGACTCTCAGAGTGAGACGGATGTTCCCAACTCTCAGAGTGAGATGGATGTTCCTGACTCTCAGAGTGAGACGGATGTTCCCAACTCTCAGAGTGAGATGGATGTTCCCAACTCTCAGAGTGAGACGGATGTTCCTGACTCTCAGAGTGAGACGGATGTTCCCAACTCTCAGAGTGAGATGGATGTTCCTGACTCTCAGAGTGAGACGGATGAGTTAAAAACTAGATCTGTGACACAAGTATGTACAGGCAAGTTCTGATTTGGAAGTTTTGCGAAGAGCTGCCAATAAACAGCAACTAATATTTCTGACATTTATAGCGATATACAATACGTTCACGACACTGTTTTGCTCTTCGATAATCAAGAATAATTTACGATGCTCAAAGATTATCTAAATTCACAATACAAACACATTACATTAACTGTAGAGGTCAGAAGGAAGATTTTTTTTTACATTTCTGATTTCTAGATACAGTGGAACCCCAGTGTTTGAACTTAATTGATGTGTGACTTTGTAAATGGTCCAAGTCGGACCGATACGTCGTCTTGGGCTCCTCTCTTCTATGTGCGGGTTATTTGTGTATTAATTGGTTCCTAGGTGGTGTGAGAACTGCGATAAGTTGGATGTGGGAAACAGTATTTGCCAGACTTTAAATTATCAGCCTCACACACTGGAGGAGGTTGAACTGACTCATCCAATAGTCTCGGAGAGTCAGGTCAGTGTCAGAGGTCACCTCAAAGCACTTTTGAAACACGGCTTTCTCTCAAGTTTTATACAACTGTAATATCAACAAGTCATCGTGTTCTCATTCCAGAAAAAAAAAACGTCCAAAGACCGGGTCAGTTTTTTCTGAACAAATTTCTTTGGACTCCAGTTTGTTCGACAACCAGGACGTTCGAACACCGAGGTTCTAATGTATATTAATTGCGAACAATGTTAATAGCTTTGAATTTTCTGTACATTGTTAACTAATATTCTCTGATCAACGCTTGAATTATGTATCCTTTCATTTTAAACCGGTTTAAATTTAATACCTTAATATGAACAAATTACTTTCAGTACTGGTGAAAGTTACTTTGAGTACCGCTGAAAGTTACTTTTAGTACTGCTGAAAGTTACTTTCAGTACGCTGAAAGTTACTTTCAGTACTGCTGAAAGTTACTTTCAGTACTGCTGAAAGTAACTTTCAGTACTGCTGAAAGTTACTTTCAGTACCGCTGAAAGTTACTTTCAGTACTGCTGAAAGTTACTTTCAGTACTGCTGAAAGTTACTTTCAGTACTGCTGAAAGTTACTTTCAGTACCGCTGAAAGTTACTTTCAGTACTGCTGAAAGTTACTTTCAGTACCGCTGAAAGTTACTTTCAGTACGCTGAAAGTTACTTTCAGTACCGCTTGAAAGTTACTTTCAGTACCGCTGAAAGTTACTTTCAGTACTGCTGAAAGTTACTTTCAGTACGCTGAAGTTACTTTCAGTACTGCTGAAAGTTACTTTCAGTACTGCTGAAAGTTACTTTCAGTACTGCTGAAAGTTACTTTCAGTACTGCTGAAAGTTACTTTCAGTAGTACTTCATTTTCTTTAAGTTTCAAAATGCTCACTAACGTTTATGGTCATAAATTTTATATAGATATAAATGTTTCAAGTTTCGTCGCAGTGTTGATAATTCCTCATGAAACTTACAGATCACAATGTGAGAGTTTTGACATAGAACTAGTTTCACTTTGATCACCATCTTGCATTACTTCCATTCTCTGTCTCCATACTGTCTGGTTTTCTTGTCTCCATCATTTTCTGTATTCTGTCTGTATCTCTGTTTTCCATCTATTTTCTGTGTCTCTGTCTCCATTCTTTTCTGTATGCTGGTCTTCTATCATTTTCTGGTTCTGTACCATCATTTCTGTATCTCTGTCTCCATTTTTCTGTATCTCTGTCTCCATTCTTTGTCTGTGTTCTGTCTCCATCATTTTCTGTATCTCTGTCTCCATTCATTGTCTGTATTTCTTTCCACTCTTTTCGGTTCTTGTTCCATCACTGTTCTGTATCTCTGTCTCCATCACTGTCTATATCACTGTCTCCATCACGTCTGTTTCTTGTCTCCATCACTGTCTCTATCACTGTCTCCTTCAGTGCCCGGTGCTCTATGTTATTACCAGTGTTCTAACTCACCTTGATCCGGTGGTAATAACTTGCCAATATTCCATGCTTGTGTCACGGCACTTGTTATTGCCTTGATTCACGTATCAGCCTCATGCTGATATATTTATATATATATATATATTATATATATATTATATATTTTTTTATATATATATATTATATATATATATTATATATATTATATATATATATACAAGGAATTCGCGAGAGCATGCGAAATATACACAAACACTGATCTTGGCTGAAGGAGACTCGAACCTACGAACTTAGGACAAGGTACGCAGTGCTTTACCAATCTAACCCACATGGACAATTCCTTGGCGTGTAGCTTGCGCTACACGCTGATGCATGCAGGGGATGAGATGAAAGCTGTAAGCCTTCTCCCTGAAGCTGGCTCCCTTGGATCAAATGTCTAGAGCAAGCTGGACTCGAAGTTATTGTCAGTGTTGTAGTTTTGTTTTGTATGCCTGCGTACCTTGTTCCAAGGTTCGTAGGTTCGAGTCTCCTTTCAGCCAGAGATCAGCTTTGTGTATTATTTCGCTGCTCTTGCGAATTTCCTTGTAATCATATATATATATTTTTTATATATATATATATATATATATATATATATATATATATATATATATATATATATATATATATAATATATATATATATATATATAATATAATATTTTATTATCACACTGGCCGATTCCCACAGGCAGGGTGGCCCAAACAAGAGAAAAACTTTCACCATCATTCACTCCATCACTGTCTTGCAGAAGGGTGCTTACACTACAGTTTTTAAACTGCAACATTAACACCCTCCTTCAGAGTGCAGGCATTTGTACTTCCATCTCCAGGACTCAAAGTCCGGCCTGCGGTTTCCCTGAATCCTTCATAATTATTACTTTGGTCACACTCCAACAGAGTCAAGTATTTAAATACCATTTTATATATATATATATATATTATATATATTATATATATATATATATATATATATATATATATATATATAATATATATATATATATATTTATATATATATATATATATATATATATATATATATATTTCAACAAACCGACCGTCTCCCACCGAGGCAGGGTGGCCCAAAAAGTAAAACGAAAGTTTCTCTTTTTACATTTAGTAATATATACAGGAGAAGGGGTTACTAGCCCCTTGCTCCCGGCATTTTAGTCGCCTCTTACAACACGCATGGCTTACGGAGGAAGAATTCTGTTCCACTTCCCCATGGAGATAAGAGGAAATAAACAAGAACAAGAACTGGCAAGGAAATAGAAGACAACCCAGAGGGGTGTGTATATATATGCTTGTACATGTATGTTTAGTGTGACCTAAGTGTAAGTAGAAGCAGCAAGACGTACCTGAAATGTTGCATGTTTATGAGACAATAAAAGACACCAGCAATCCTACCATCATGTAAAACAATTACAGGCTTCCTTTGTACACTCACTTGGCAGGATGGTAGTACCTCCCTGGGCGGTTGCTGTCTACCAGCCTTTCTGCTGAAGAGGGCCTCAGTAAGAGGGCAAAATATAAAGACAGGTATTATCTGCTGTCCTCTTCATGCTGGGAACATCTTGTCACTTTCATCACTTCCACTTTTTCACAGGAGCTGCGACTCGGGGCCAGGAGCTACGACTCGGGGCCAGGAGCTACGACTCGGGGCCAGAAGCTACGAATGGAACCCTGCATTCACAAATAGGTGGTTGGTAATATGTACAGATACCAGAGTCTTTATTTACAATATGTACAGGTACCAGGATCTCTGGTCATAGAGCATACAAGTACCAGAGTCATTGGTTGTAATATGTACAGGTACCAGTATCTTTGATTGTAATATGTACAGGTACCAGAGCCTTTGATTGTAATATGTACAGGTACCAGAGCCTTTGATTGTAATATGTACAGGTACCATAGTCTTTGGTTGTAATATGTACAGGTACCAGAATCTTTGGTTGTAGCGCGTACAGGTATCCGAGTCTTTGGTGGTAGTCGTCTTGCTCTAGTGGTAACCTCCAGTGAAGATTGTGACCCGCAGGTTCAACGTCCCTGGGTAAAAACTAAGGTTGAGGTGTCTGAGCAGTCTGTGGTTGGATCCAAATTCCTTGTGACTCACCAGGACCACAAGTTAAGGAATGACGGTGAGTTGAACACGTTCAATTTCCTTCTTGTGTCTAAGACTTCCAACTTTCATAAGAAATGTTGATTTTCCTGTTCTAGTCTAACGGAGTATGTGGTGTCTTGGACTACTGGAAGGTGCACATAGCACCTTCCAGTAAGGGCGGACCTATTATGAAACTAATAAAGCTTAAGCTTAAGGGCCCCTAATCCCGGTGGGGCCCTAGAAACCACTTTAGTCCACATTGCTAAAAAATTTAGATCACATTGCTTAAAAATTACTGTATGAGAAGGTTTTTTTTTAGATAACATGCTATGTTGAGAACATCATGATCATGCAACAAAGCGTAAGAAATTGAGAGTCTTAAGTAATGCAATAAGATCACAGTAAACAGGCGATATCACAATATGCAAAACATCCACTCTGATAATGTGAAAAATCATCGAAAGCGATTGGAATTTCACTAATTTTTTAGTGGTTGTTTTGCATTCTTCTTGTTTTGTGGCGAGGCCTGGTCATGGACAGAGCCGCGGGGGCGTTGACCCCCGACACGCTCTCCTGGTGTACTCCAGCTATGGTCCATCCATTTGTTTGCAGGATGATAAACAACAAATACGTTAAATAAACAGTTTCTTATGAATATTTAAACTAATGTGTAAAATGTTACAATGTATAGAAAAATATACTAAAAAGTGGCTCTATGTTGAAGTGAAAGTATTAATTAGGTTTAGAAGTGGATTAATCCGGACGTTAAATATCGTGGGAGTGAGAACTCCTCCCTGTGGTGTGCCTAGAGACATTTCCTTGTCACTTCTAAAGCCTTGGTAGAGAACAGAGGAAACTGTTTGACTGGTAATCTGTTATCCAACTAATTAGCTTATCACCCATGTTAATCTTGGCTACTTTATGTAGGATAACTCTTGCTTGCTGGATCAAATGCAAATTTTATATCAAGAAATATAGTAAACTGGTTGTATTATAAAATTCTACACAGAGAGAAATGTCGTCGCAGTAAAAGCTTATTTTGAAACGTGTTTTGTCTTCACTATGTCTCTAGTAAGCTAGTTAATTCAACAGTACACTTCTGGATGTAACTTGAGTCAAAAAGGTAAGCCGTGAGTCAGGCAGACAGGGTGGGGCGTGGGTCACGGGTCACACACAAAGGTTGACGGGGCTGAAGTTAAGGAGGACCCTCGTCTATCACTGCTCTGTCTTGGAGCTATATGTCAGACAGTGACAGTCACTGCGTCCTTCAGTAGCTCAGTGAGCATCCTCTTCACAACTGGTCCAGTCACTGACAGTGTTAGTATAACCCCCATACTCTGAGATATTCTGTATCACGCTCACACACACACACACACACACCACACACACACACACACACACACACACACACACACACACACACACACACACACACACACACACACACACACACACACACACACACACACACGTCCTACGAAGAAAGGTTAAGGGAAATTGGCCTGACGACACTGGAGGGGAGAAGGGTTAGGGAGACATGATAACGACATACAAAATACTGCGAGGAATAGACAAGGTGGAGAGAGACAGGATGTCTCAGAGATGGGACACAGAAACAATGGATCACAGTTGGAAGCCGAAGACTCAGATATCTGAGTCAAAGGGATGTTAGGAAGTATTTCTTCAGTCACAGAGTTGTCAGAAAGTGAAATAGTCTGGCGAGTGATGTAATGGAGGCAGGAACTATACATAGTTTTAAGATGAGGTATGGTAAAGCTCATGGAACAGGGAGAGAGAGGACCTAGTAGCGATCAGTGAAGAGATGGGGACAAGAGCTGAGTCTCGACCCCTGCAACCACAAATAGTTGAGTCACACACACACACACACACACACACACACACACACACACACACACACACACACACACACACACACACACACACACACACACACACACTGCTCCTATAGTAACACATGAGAAATTACAAATCGGTAATTTATATACAGGAGATCGTTGATTATCCATGACTTTGGGAGACTTAAGGAAGAACAACTGATGAGATATGGTCAGCAGATGACAGGGAGAATCATAACATCATTGAACAGATAAATGGTGAGGCTGAGGTGGCAAATTTTTAGAGAACTGAAAAGTACACAAGGGCCAAAATACGACCAGTCAAACTGACTCTTGCATCAGAAATGACTCGAAATATGCTCTAGAGGCGCAAACCATTGTCGAGGAGGCTGGACCGATATCATCTTGTGTTCCTGAATCGGGAGAGAACGTTACAGGAGAGGAAGCAACCAAACGAGAGAATAAGAAACAGCCAGAGACAGGGAGAACTAGAGAGCAAAACAGGTGCTGAATGTCAGTATCCAGGTGAACACTGAACTATGAAATAGAGAATCCCTTGAACCCCACTCCCCTTCCCACTCATACACCAAAACGCAAAACAAATCATACAAACCCTGTCTCTGTACTGGACTGAGGAAGGCGCTTGTTGGCGGAACGTTTCCACAATAAAGATTCCCAAGTGTTGCACAAGTGTCTCAATCATCAACTTATCGGTTCTCTGAACCATTTATCAACAAAACCATTCCTTCCCTCTCATCCTTTTCCTATACCCCATTCCTATCCCCTACAAAAACAACTTTCCCACAACCAACCCTCATCCAAAATTTCCCCAACCCCTTTTCCCTTGTTTTCCCACCTTTTCCCCATCCCCCATCCAATCCGAGTCCCCTCCCCTTTCCCTGCAAATCTAAAAACCCTTTAAGAGAGCAGGAACCCCCAAAAAAAAAAACACAAAAGAGGGAGGGGAGAATGAAAGTGCGACAAAAAAAGCAGATGGAGACAAATAAGAAGATGAAAAAAGAGAGAAAAAGGAGGGATTTCCCGAATCGAAACAATAACAAGACCAACTCACAAAGGGCACAGATGCAATCTTCCCCGGGGATTCAAATAATAAAAAAAAAAAAAAAAATACAAGGAGGGGAACAGTAGATTGTAATGGGGGACCATGGACTTTTAAGATGAGTTTAATAAGCTGAGGTAGGGGAAAGGGCTGAAAATAAGTCATTCAGGCGGGAAACCAAAAAAGGCAACAAAATAATGTACAAACCCCCCACTAAGAAACAGGAGACCCAAAAAAGGAAATGTTTGAAAACACAAAAGGGGGGCTTTGGACACATAACGGGGGAGCTAGAAAAATCCACGTGTAATCAAAAATACTGACATGGAAAAATTCACCCCCAAAAAAATACTGTGGGAACGTCTAGAATTCAGGGAACTGGATAGAGGGGAACTAAGTTGCGGAGGGGATGATGGGATCTTCAGAGCAATACTCAGGGGACAAAAACCTACAAAAAGAGAGACGATAGACGACAGGGCAGACAGAAGGGAGAAGAGGGGACAAACCCGGAGGCTGGACCGTGTTTTTTCCTAAATAACCCGATATAGAGGACATGAACATAAAGGTCCCCGGTGCAGCGACCAAAAGTGCGGCTTCCGTACCTTTTGGGAAGGGGGAAAATGAAGCAGACAGTGAAAGCAAAAACAACTTTTAAAATGAACAAAAGAAAATCCAGACAATGAAGAATTTATAAGAGGAGTACGAATTGGACGTGCGGGGAAAGGGAAAAAAGAAATTCTACCCCGGAAGCAGAAAAGCATGAGCAGAATAAAATGAAGCCAGTTGCTCGGTTGGCGCGTACCGGCTCACACATTGATGTCCGTGGGTTTATCCCCCCGGACCGAACCACCGACACTCAGTATGTAGCATGTTTTTCCTTACACCACTGTCTCGTTTACCTAGCTAAGTATTTCCCGGGGGTTATCACCTTTTTTAACTGCTGTCATTGTTTACCTGGCAGTAAGTAGGGACCGGGTGTTAGTGACGGTTGGGGTGGGATCCCGGGGGGGGGTTTTATACCTGATAGGGCTGAGCCTTTAAAGAGCTGAGGGGCGTAAAAACTTTGATACTGTAAATTTTTTTGTAAAAAAGGTGCGGGGCGCACTAAAAATTCAAAAATAGGAGAATAAGAAAAAGAAATCTGATGAATAGGGAAATAAAAAAAAGAGCCAGAAATGAAATTTCGGGGGAAGAAAGAGATGAATGAAATTTTTATAGTCATAGTTTTTACCGAGCCATGTCAGAAAAACACAACTGTGAAAAGGACCAGATAAGAGGGTGAGGGAAGAAAGGGTAAGATGGGGTAAAAATTAACTTTAGATAGTGTAACACTAAAAATCCAGATGGTGGTAAACTAAGTTCAGATGGTGGGAGAACTAACTTCAGATGGGGTGCACTAACTTTTAATAGTGGGAAACACTGACTTCAGATGGTGTACAACTAATTCAGATGGTGGTAAACTAAATTCAAGGGGTGAACTAACTTCAATGGTTAAAAACTAATTCAGATGGGGGTAGAACAACTTCAGATGGTGGTAAACTAACTTCAGGGTGGTAGCACTAACTTCAGATGGGGGAGAACAACTTCAATTGGGGGTAAAAATAACTTAGATTTTTGGTAGAACTAAAATTCAATGGTGGTAGCACTAATTCAAAGGTTGGAGAACTAACTTCAGATGGTGGTAGAACAACTTAGATGGTGGAACACTAACTTCGTTTGGTGGTAAATAACTTCAGATGGTGGTAAACTAATTTAGAGGTGGTAAGGGTAAATTCGATGGGGGTATACTAGCTTTTTGATGTGGAAGTACTAACTTTTGATGTTGGTAGTACTAACTTCAAGGTGGTATACTAAATTCAGATGGGGTGTACTAACTTCAGATGGTGGATATTTCTTCAATGTGGGAGCACTAAAAAAATAGTGGTAAACAACTTCAATGGTGGACCTAATTCAGATGGTGGTAAACTACTTTGATGGGGGAAAAACAATTCAGAGGGGGTAAACAACTTCAGATGGTGGGAACTAACTTCAATGGTGGGAGAATAAATTTTAATGGTGGGAAACTAATTTCAGATGGTGGAATTTTTCTTTAAAGGTGGTAAACTCTTTTAGATATGTAGAACTAACTTTAGATGGTGGTAGAACAACTTCAATAGTGGTAGAACTAACTTCAGATGGGGTAGAACTAACTTCAGAGGTGGTAGCACTACTTAGATGGTGGTAGAACTAACTTCAGAGGGGTAAAAACTTCCAATTTGGTTGTAGCACTAACTTCAGATGGGGGACCCTAACTTCAATGGGGTAGCACAACTTTTAGATGGTGGGAACTAACTTCAGATGGGGGGTAGTACTAACTTCAGAGGTGGGAACACTAACTTCAGTTGGGGGTAGAACTAACTTTAATGTGGTAGAACTAACTTCAGATGGGGGTAGAACTAACTTCAGATGGGGTAAACTAACTTCAATGGGGGTAGAACTAACTTTAGATGGTGGTAACACTAAATTCAGATGGGGGAGAACTAACTTCGATGGTGGAGAACTTTTCAAAAGGGGGTAAGCTAACTTCAGATGGTGGTAGTATAGTTCAATGGTGGAAGTACTAAATTTAGATGTTTGGGAACTAACTTCGATGGTGGGAGTATAAATTCAGATGGTGGGGTACTAACTTCAGATGGTGTAGTACTTACTTAGATGGTGGTAGCACTAACTTTAGAAGTGGTAGAACAACTTCAGAGGGGTAGCACTAAAATTTAATGGGGGTAGAAAAAACTTCAAATGGGGTAGAAATAACTTAGAGGTGGTAACACTAACTTAGAAGGTGGGAGAACTAAATTCGATTGTGGTAGAACTAATTTTAATGGGGTAAACTAATTTCAGTGGGGGAGCACTAACTTCAGATGGTGGAGAATTAACTTCAGATAGTGGTAGAACTAACTTCAGTGGGGGTAGAACTAACTTCAGATAAGGTAGAATAACTTTAAGGTGGGGAAAATAACTTCAGATGGTGGTACACTAATTCAGATGGGGGAGCACTAACTTCAATAGTGGGAGAACTAAATCAGATGGTGGTACAAACCCAACTTTTGACGGTTTAGTACAAACTTCAGAGGTGGTAGAGCTAACTTAGATGGGGGTAACAGCTTCAATGGTGGAAGTACTAACTTTAATTTTGGGATACTCTTCAGATGGGGGGTATACTAACTTCAATGGTGGTAGTATAACTCAGAGGTGGAGTATTACTTCAGATGGGGACACTAACTTCAATAGTGGTAGAACAACTTTAGTGGTTTCACAACAACTTTGATGGGGTTTGTACTAACTTCAGATGGTGTAAACTAACTTCAGATTTGGGGGTTTGTACTAACTTAGATGGGGTAGAATAACTTCAAATTTTTGAACTAACTTCAGATGGGGGTACAAATAATTCAGATGGTGTTATAAAAACTTCAATGGTGGGTAAGCTAACTTAGATGGTGGTAGTACTAGCTTCAGATGGTGGAAGACTAAAATTTTGTGTTGGAGTCTAACGTCAATGGTGGTAAGGACTAACTTCGTGGGGGAAGTACTAAATTCAATTTGGGTTAAATATAACTTCAGATGGGGGTATCTAACTTAGATGGTGGTAGACTAATCAATGGGGGTAGTACTAATTCAGAGGGGGTAGTACAAATTTAGATGGTTTTTAGTACTACTTCAATGGTGGAATACAACTTTAGATGGGGTAGTATAATTTCAGATGGTGGGGTACTAACTTCAATGGTGGTAGTACTAACTTCAGATGGTTTTTAGTACTAACTTAGATGGTGGGGTACTAACTCAGAAGGGGGTAGTACAACTTCAGATGGTGTTAACTAGCTCAGAGGGGAAATAAAACTTCAGAGGGGGTAGTACTAACTTAGGTGGGGGAAGTACTAACTTCAGATGGTGGAACTACTTCAGATGGGGGATACTAACTTCAGATGGGGTATACTTACTTCAGATGGGGGTGCACAAAATTTTAGATAGTGGTAGAACTAACTTCAGATGGTGGGCACTAACTTTAAGGTGGTTTGAACTAACTCAGATGGTGGTAGAACTAACTTCAGATGGTGGTCAACTAACTTCAGATGGGGAGGAAAATAACTTCAGATTTTGGAGAACTAATTTCAGATGGGGGGAGAACTAATTTCAGATGGTGGTACCTCATCAATGGGGGTGTACTAAATTTGTGGTGGGAGACTAACTTCAATGGTGTTAGTACTAGCTTCAGATAGTGGAAGTCTAAATTAGATGGTGGGAGAACTAACTTCAGATGTGGGAGAATAACCAGATGGGTACACTAAATTCAGATGGGGTAGAAAATAACTTCAGAGGGGGTAGAACTAACTTCAATGGTGGGAACACAACTTCAGATGGGGGTAGAAATAACTTTTAAGGGGGGTAGAACTAATTTCAGATGGTGGAGAGCAACTTTAGATGGTGGAGTACTAGCTTCAATGGTGAAGTACTAACTTTTTGATGTTGGAGTATAACTTTAGGGTGGGGTGTACTAAATTCAGATGGGGTAGTAAAACTTCAGATGGGGTAGTACTTACTTAGAGGTGGTAGCACTAACTTCAGATAGTGTAAACTAATTCAATGGGTTTTGGAAGCACTAAACTTTTAGATTGGGGGGTAGCTAATCAGATGGGGGTAAAATAACTTTGATGGTGGGAACACAACTTCAGAGGGGGAAAAAAACTTCAATTTTGGGAGAACTAATTTCAGATGGTGGTAGAACTAATTTCAGATGGGGAGCACTAATCGATGGTGGTAAACAAAATTTAGATAGTGGTAAACTAACTTCAGATGGTGGTAGAACAACTTCAGATGGTGGAGCATAATTCAGATGGTGGTAGAACTAACTTAGATGGGGTGAAAAAACTTCAAAGGGGTAACACTAACTTCAATGGTTAAAACTAACTTTAGAGGTGGGTAAAACAATTTAGTGGGGGTAGAACTAATTTTTAGATGGTGGGAGCCTAACTTTTAGGGGGGTAAAATAATTCGATAGTGGTGAAATAACTTCAGAGTGGAGAACTAATTCAGATAGTGGAAACTAACTTCAGATGGGGGTAGAACTAATTCAGATGGTGGTGCACTAATTCAGATGGTGGGTAGAACTAACTTAGATGGTGGTAGAACAACTTCAATGGGGTACACTAACTTCAGATGGGTACACTAACTTTAGATGGGGTAGCCCACTAACTTCAGATGGTGGTAGAACTACTTTAAAGGGGGAAGTACAAAATTCGATTGGTAACACAAATTCAGAGGGGGTGAACTAACTTCAGATGGTGGTAGAATAATTCAGATGGGGGGAGCCTAACTTCAATGGGGTAAACTAAAATTCAGTGGTGTAGAACTAACTTCAGATGGTGGGAAACAACTTTGATGGGGGTAAACTAACTTCAGATGGGGGTAGAACTAATTTCAAAGGGGGTAGAGCTAACTTCAATGGTGGTATACAGTTCAGATGGTGAAGTCTAACTTTTGTGTTGGTATAATAAATTCAGATGGGGGAGTACTAATTCGATGGGGTAGTACTAACTCAGAGGGGTAGTACTTACTTCAGATGGTGGTGCACTAAATTTAGATGGGTAGAACTAACTTCAGATGGTGTAGCACTAAAATTCAGATGGTGGGAGAACTAACTTTGATGGGGGAGAACTAACTTTTAATGGTGGGAAAACTAACTTTAGATGGGGGTAGAACTAACTTCAGATTGTGGTAGAAAATAATTTTTAGATGGTGGTAGAAAAATTTCAGATGGTGGAGCACTAACTTCAGATGGTGGGAGAATTTTCTTAGATAGTGGTAGAACTAAATTTAGATGGTGGTGAACTAACTTTAGATGTGGTAGAACTAACTTCAGTGGGGTAGAAATACTTCAATGGGGTAGCACTAACTTTAGATGGTGGGAGCACTAAATTCAGATAGGGTAAACTAACTTTTTAATGGGGGACAACTAACTTTCAGACGGTGTTATACTAAATTTAATGGGGGTTTTAAACAACTTCAGTGGGGATACTAGCTTCAGAGGGGGAATACAACTTTAGATGTTGGGAGTACTAACTTCAGATGGTGGTAGTACAACTCAGATGGTGAGTACTAACTTAGATGGTGGTAGTACTTACTTCAGATGGTGGGACACTAAATTAGATAGTGGTAGAACAACTTCAGATGGGCTACAAATAACTTCAGATGGTGTTGTCTAACTTTAGATGGGGTACAATAACTTCAGATGGTTTTGTACTAACTTCAGTGGTGGTAGAACTAACTTCAATTGGGAGAACTAACTTCAGAGGGTACAACTAACTTCAGATGGGGTTAGTACTAACTTTAAGGTGGTAAGTAACTTTAATGGGGGTAGTCTCTTCAGATGGGGGAAATACTAACTTTAGATGTTTGGGAGTATAAATTTTAGATGGTGGTAGTATAAATTCAGTGGGGGAAGTACTAACTTCAAGGTGTTGTACAAATTCAGATGGGGGTAGTACTAACTTTAATTGGGGGTGTACAATTCGATGGTGGGATACTAACTTCAGATGGTGGTATACTCTTCAGATGGTGTTAGTATACTTCAATGGGGGAAACAAATTCAGATGGTGTAGTACAACTTCAGATGGTGGAAGTACTAACTTCAGATGGGGGAGTACAACTTTAGAGGTTTTTAGTACTAAATTCGATGGGGTATATAACTTCAGAGGGTGGAGTACTAACTTCAGATGGTGTTTTGTCTACTTCAGATGGGGGAATCAACTTCGATGGGGGTAGACTAACTTCAGGTGGTGGAAGAACTAACTTCAGATGGTGGTAGCACTAACTTCAGATGGTGGTAGAACTAACTTCAGATGGTGGTAGAACTAACTTCAGATGGTGGTAGCACTAACTTCAGATGGTGGTAGAACTAACTTCAGATGGGGTAGAATAATTTTTAGATGGTGGTTTGAGCTAACTTCAGATGGTGGTAGTACAGCTCAATGGGGGAAGTACTCTTTTGTTTTGGTATACTAACTTTTAGTGGTGGGAACTAACTTCAGATGGTGGTGTACTAACTTCAATGTGGTAGTACTTACTTCAGATGGGGGTACACTAATTCAGATAAGGTAGAACTAACTTCAGAGGGGTCATACTTCAGATGGTGGGAGAACTAACTTCAATGGGGTAGAAAACTTCAGATGGTGGTAACACTAACTTCAGATGGGGGGTGAAAAACTTCAGATTGTGGTGAAATAATTTCGTGGTGGTAAAACTAAATTTCAGATGGTGGTAGCACTAACACAGTGGTGGGAGTAATAACTTCAATGGTGGTAGTACAACTTCAGATGGGGTTAGTACTGCTTTTAGATGGGGAAGTACAACTTCAAGGGGGTAGAACTAATTCAGTGGTGGGAGAAAACCAGTGGTGGGAACATAACTTCAGTGGTGGTAAACTAACTTTTAGATGGTGGTAGAACTAAATTCAGATTGGGGGGTAACACTAACTCAGTGGGGTAGAACTAACTTCGATGGGGGGTGAAACTAATTTTTAGATGGTGGAGAGCTAACTTAGATGGTGGTAGTCTACTTCAGATGGTGGAAGTACTAAATTTAGATGTGGGAGTACAACTTTAAAAGGGTAGTACAACTTCAAAGGTTTGGGAGACTAAATTCAGATGGTGGTAGACTTACTTCGATGGTGGTAGCACTAAAATTCAGAAATGGGAGAACAACTTAGATGGTGGTACACTAATTTAGATGGGGGTAGAACTAACTTCAATGGGGGGTAGAATAACTTTAATGGTGGTAAAACTAACTTCAGATGGGGAAGAACAACTTTAGATTGTGGTAGAACTAATTTCGAGGGGAGAATAATTTCAGATGGTGGAGCATAATTCAGATGGTGGTAAACTAACTTCAGATAGTGGTAGAAATAAATTTAATGTGGGAGAACAATTCCGATAGTGGAGAACAACTTCAATGGGGTAGAACTAACTTCAATGGTGGTAGCACTAACTTTAAGGGGGGTACACAACTTCAAAAAAGTGGTAAACTAACTCAATGGGGTACAAAAAACTTCAGACGGTTTAGTCTAAACCCGATGGTGGTAGAGCTAAATTCAAAGGGGGTAGTAAGCTTTAGATGGGGAATCTAACTTTAGATTTGGAGTATAACTTCAATGGTGGAGTACTAACTTAGATGGTGGGAGTACTAAATTCAGATGGTGGAGTACTTTTTTAGATGTGGTAGCACTAACTTCAGATGGGTAGAACTATTCAGATGGGGCTACAACTAACTTCAGATGGTGTTAGTACTAAAATTCAGAGGTGGTACAACTAACTTAAAGGGGTTTTGTACTAACTTTAATAGTGGGAGAAAACTTCAGATAGGTAGAATAAATTCAGATGGTGGTACAATAACTTCAAAATGGTGTTAGTACAACTTTCAATGGGGGTAAACTAACTTCAGATGGGGGTATAAAGCTTCAGATGGTGGAAGTATAACTTTGATGTTGGTAACTAACTTCAGTGGGGTGTACTAACTTAAGGCGGGAATCTAACTTTAGATGGTGTTAGTACTAACTTCAGATGGTGGTAGTAAAAACTTTAATGGTGGGAGTACTAAATTCAGATGGGGGTAGTACTAACCAATGGTGGTGTTTCTAACTTCAGATGGGGGTTGTCTACTTCAGATGGTAATATAACTTTAGAAGGGGAGTACAACTTCAGATGGTGGAAATACAAAATTCAGATGGTGGAGACTAACTTCAGATGGGTTTTAGTACAACTTCAGATGGGGGTATACTAACTTCAGGGGGTAGTACAACTTCAGATGGGTTTGTCTACTTTAGATGGTGGAAGTACTAACTTCGATGGTGGTAGTCTAACTTAAAGGGGGTGGAAGTACTAACTTCAGTGGGGTAGTAAACCCGATGGGGGTAGTACTAACTTCAGATGGTGGAAGACTAACTTCAGATGGTGGAAGTCTAACTTGATGGGGGAAGAAATAACTTCAGTGGTGGTGTACTAACCCCGATGGGGGTAGACTAAATTCAGATGGTGGGAGTACTAACTTCGATGGTGGGAAAAACTAACTTCGTGTGGGAAATATAACTTTTAGATGGTGGAAGTACTAACTTCAGATGGTGTTAGTACTAGCTTTAGATGGTGGAATACTAACTTTAGATGGGGGGTTTACAAATTTAAGGGGGTGGGATACTAACTTCAGATGGGGGTTACTAAATTCAGATGGGGGAATACTAACTTCAGATGTGGTATACAACTTCAGATTTGGGGTACTAACTTTAGATGTGGAGTACTAACTTCAATGGTGGAGTATAACTTCAGAGGTGGAATACAACCCAGATGGGGGAAGTACAACTTAGAGGTACAGCATAACTTCAGATTTGAAAGAGGTAACTGAAGAGATGATAGTGTTTTAACAAAAGCAAACAATTACCCACCTTAAGTGACCCATCAAACATCATAACACTCAGCCGACTCTCCTCACTGATACTTTGTTCTTTAATTTTACCAACGAATTTTACCACAAAAGGGCAACAGAAAACCCCTTTTTTTAGCCCAGAGTTCATAGATGAATAAATAACGAAGATATAAAATAGATAAATCTAAACCCCAAAAAGTTCCATTAACAATTTTTAAAAATTGCCATTTTACAACTCCCAAAAAAGTACAGAGAACAACATCAACCAAGAACATGTTGGTTTTCCCCCTCCGATTTTTTGTTCAAAAATCCAAAATCAAAATTGTATTAAAAAAATTTTGGCCCCTAAAAAATTTAAGACCTCTTACGAAATGCTCATGGTACGTCTACAAGATTCCCTACAAGGGTAATAAATATGGGGGAAAAGGAAAAATATTGACCGTAAACGCAGTCTCAAACCGACAATTTTTTAATGATTGTTTATTCAAGTGAGAATTTACCCCGTTTATTCACGAAATTGCAAAACACAAATGTAAACAATTTAGAAACAAGTGAGGATTTTGAACCCCTGGCGATGAATCACAAGACTCAAAATGGATCAGATCCCCTCCGTTTTTGTGTAATTTCATCAATTGGTTTTCAAAAGGCCGGAAAAATTGCATCAAGTGAATTCATGGTTTTAAGGGGATGTAATAGTATCACCCTTTATAAAAAAAACGTAGTCTCAGTGCAATTTTTAGATAAGCCAGGTTTGTAAAGCGGGATTAATCCCCTAATCTCAGGGAAAATGGGATTTCCGTGTGTTTACTAACACTGCAAGAAGCTGGCACTGTAAGAAACCCGGCAAAGAAGAACCTGGACACTGTAAGAACCTGGGCACTGAAAAAAAACCTTTTTTCACTGTTAAGAACCTAAAAATTTGAAACCAGGAAAAAACAAATAACCCCCCAAAAATTAATAAATTTAATCAAAACTCTTTTGATAAAAAAACGTATGTGCATGAGGAGTAAGATGACAGAAAGGAAAGGGGGGGAGGGGGAGAAAGAAGAGGAAAAGGGAAGAAGAAGAAGAAAAAAGGGGGGAGGACAGGAAAAAGGGAAAAGGAAAAAGAAGGAGGGGAATAGAGAAAAACTGCTTGAAAATAAAGTGTTTTACGGGAAACAAAAGAAAAAGACATAGCGAACAGTGACACCACACCCCAACACACACCACACACCACACACACACTTACGTAAGGTCCATGACACAACCAGGTTAAAATTAGACAGGTATTTTATCCTAAACAGATCATCGGCTATTTATCCCACCTGGATGCTGTGGAAATGATGCTGATTCCATCTTCCTTTGAAGTTTCAAGCCTAGCGGTGAAACACTGCTTGTGCTTGTTAGTACACACCCATACACTGTGTCTACCTGGTGTATTGATGTATTTATTATCTCCTGGTGTATACTGAAGCAGTATACCCTGTCTCCTGGTGTATACTGAAGCTGTATACACTGTCTCCTGGAGTATCCTGAGGATGTATACACTGTCTCCTGGTGTATACTGAAGCTGTATACACTGTCTCCTGGTGTATCCTGAGGCTGTATACACTGTCTCCTGGTGTATGCTAAGGCTGTATACACTGTCTCCTGGTGTATGCTAAGGCTGTATACACTGTCTCCTGGTGTATGCTGAGGCTGTATACACTGTCTCCTGGTGTATGCTAAGGCTGTATACACTGTCTCCTGGTGTATGCTGAGGATGTATACACTGTCTCCTGGTGTATGCTAAGGCTGTATACACTGTCTCCTGGTGTATCCTGAGGCTGTATACACTGTCTCCTGGTGTATGCTAAGGCTGTATACACTGTCTCCTGGTGTATGCTAAGGCTGTATACACTGTCTCCTGGTGTATGCTGAGGCTGTATACACTGTC
This sequence comes from Cherax quadricarinatus, assembly GCF_026875155.1. Classification (NCBI taxonomy): domain Eukaryota; kingdom Metazoa; phylum Arthropoda; class Malacostraca; order Decapoda; family Parastacidae; genus Cherax; species Cherax quadricarinatus. Next base: position 8,960,435 of record NC_069477.1, on the reverse strand, counting down.
TCCTGGTGTATGCTAAGGCTGTATACACTGTCTCCTGGTGTATGCTGAGGATGTATACACTGTCTCCTGGTGTATGCTAAGGCTGTATACACTGTCTCCTGGTGTATCCTGAGGCTGTATACACTGTCTCCTGGTGTATCCTGAGGATGTATACACTGTCTCCTGGTGTATGCTGAGGATGTATACACTGTCTCCTGGTGTATGCTAAGGCTGTATACACTGTCTCCTGGTGTATGCTAAGGCTGTATACACTGTCTCCTGGTGTATGCTGAGGCTGTATACACTGTCTCCTGGTGTATCCTGAGGATGTATACACTGTCTCCTGGTGTATCCTGAGGCTGTATACACTGTCTCCTGGTGTATCCTGAGGATGTATACACTGTCTCCTGGTGTATGCTGAGGCTGTATACACTGTCTCCTGGTGTATCCTGAGGATGTATACACTGTCTCCTGGTGTATCCTGAGGCTGTATACACTGTCTCCTGGTGTATACTAAAGCTGTATACACTGTCTCCTGGTGTATGCTAAGGCTGTATACACTGTCTCCTGGTGTATGCTGAGGCTGTATACACTGTCTCCTGGTGTATCCTGAGGATGTATACACTGTCTCCTGGTGTATCCTGAGGATGTATACACTGTCCCCTGGTGTATGCTAAGGCTGTATACACTGTCTCCTGGTGTATCCTGAGGATGTATACACTGTCTCCTGGTGTATGCTGAGGATGTATACACTGTCTCCTGGTGTATCCTGAGGATGTATACACTGTCTCCTGGTGTATCCTGAGGATGTATACACTGTCTCCTGGTGTATCCTGGGGATGTATACACTGTCTCCTGGTGTATCCTGAGGATGTATACACTGTCTCCTGGTGTATGCTGAGGTTGTATACACTGTCTCCTGGTGTATCCTGAGGATGTATACACTGTCTCCTGGTGTATCCTGAGGATGTATACACTGTCTCCTGGTGTATCCTGAGGATGTATACACTGTCTCCTGGTGTATCCTGAGGATGTATACACTGTCTCCTGGTGTATCCTGAGGATGTATACACTGTCTCCTGGTGTATGCTGAGGCTGTATACACTGTCTCCTGGTGTATCCTGAGGCTGTATACACTGTCTCCTGATGTATCCTGAGGCTGTATACACTGTCTCCTGGTGTATCCTGAGGATGTATACACTGTCTCCTGGTGTACACTAAAGCTGTATACACTGTCTCCTGGTGTACACTAAAGCTGTATACACTGTCTCCTGGTGTACACTAAAGCTGTATACACTGTCTCCTGGTATATACTAAAGCTGTATACACTGTCTCCTGGTATATACTAAAGCTGTATACACTGTCTCCTGGTATATACTAAAGCTGTATACACTGTCTCCTGGTATATACTAAAGCTGTATACACTGTCTCCTGGTATATACTAAAGCTGTATACACTGTCTCCAGGTGTACACTAAAGCTGTATACACTGTCTCCTGGTGTACACTAAAGCTATATACACTGTCTCCTGGTATATACTAAAGCTGTATACACTGTCTCCTGGTATATACTAAAGCTGTATACACTGTCTCCTGGTATATACTAAAGCTGTATACACTGTCTCCTGGTATATACTAAAGCTGTATACACTGTCTCCTGGTATATACTAAAGCTGTATACACTGTCTCCAGGTGTACACTAAAGCTGTATACACTGTCTCCTGGTGTACACTAAAGCTGTATACACTGTCTCCTGGTGTACATTAAAGCTGTATACACTGTCTCCTGGTGTATCCTGAGGATGTATACACTGTCTCCAGGTGTACACTAAAGCTGTATACACTGTCTCCTGGTGTATCCTGAGGATGTATACACTATCTCCTGGTGTACACTAAAGCTGTATACACTGTCTCCTGGTGTATCCTGAGGATGTATACACTGTCTCTTGGTGTACTCTAAAGCTGTATACACTGTCTCCTGGTGTACACTAAAGCTGTATACACTGTCTCCTGGTGTACACTAAAGCTGTATACACTGTCTCCTGGTGTACACTAAAGCTGTATACACTGTCTCCTGGTGTACACTAAAGCTGTATACACTGTCTCCTGGTGTACACTAAAGCTGTATACACTGTCTCCTGGTGTACACTAAAGCTGTATACACTGTCTCCTGGTGTACACTAAAGCTGTATACACTGTCCCCTGGTGTACACTAAAGCTGTATACACTGTCTCCTGGTGTACACTAAAGCTGTATACACTGTCTCCTGGTGTACACTAAAGCTGTATACACTGTCTCCTGGTGTACACTAAAGCTGTATACACTGTCTCCTGGTGTACACTAAAGCTGTATACACTGTCTCCTGGTGTACACTAAAGCTGTATACACCGTCTCCTGGTATACACTAAAGCTGTATACACTGTCTCCTGGTATACACTAAAGCTGTATACACTGTCTCCTGGTATACACTAAAGCTGTATACACCGTCTCCTGGTGTACACTAAAGCTGTATACACTGTCTCCTGGTATACACTAAAGCTGTATACACTGTCTCCTGGTATACACTAAAGCTGTATACACCGTCTCCTGGTATACACTAAAGCTGTATACACCGTTTCCTGGTGTACACTAAAGCTGTATACACCGTCTCCTGGTATACACTAAAGCTGTATACACCGTCTCCTGGTGTACACTAAAGCTGTATACACCGTCTCCTGGTATACACTAAAGCTGTATACACCGTCTCCTGGTATACACTAAAGCTGTATACACCGTCTCCTGGTATACACTAAAGCTGTATACACCGTCTCCTGGTATACACTAAAGCTGTATACACCGTCTCCTGGTGTACACTAAAGCTGTATACACTGTCTCCTGGTGTACACTAAAGCTGTATACACTGTCTCCTGGTGTACACTAAAGCAGTATACACTGTATTCTTCAGTCTCATAGACATTATTTGCTTACAGTAAACACCTGGCACTGTTTACTAGGTGTTAAACAAAGGTGCAAAGCAGAGGTATCAAACAAAGGTATCAAATGTGTTAAACAAATGTGTCAAAGGTATCAAAGGTGTCACACAAAGGTGTCAAAAGTGAAAATAGTGTCAGACAAAGAAAATAAGAATGGAGGAACACTACAGAAGGCCTACTGGCCACACGAAGGTGTCAAATGTGTCAAACGAAGATGTCACACAAAGGTGACAAACAATCTAGCGCTTGGTTAGACACATCTACGGTCACTGTCTACAAGAGACAGCAGATCTTACAGTTAGACATAACCTAGTCTACTCCCAGATCTTTGGAACTGTTCCGGCCACATGTCAAAACAGGACATTAATATGAAAACGTTTCGACCAGTAGGGACTCCATCAGTTCACCTGACAATAACTGAACTAGGACGACTTCGAATCTGAAAGTGAGTTGAATTGTAGATGAATGGTTCAGACAACCGACACGTTGATAAATTAGACACATGTTTCTAATTTATCAACGAGTTGGATTGTAAAGGATCTGCCCAGTATGGGCCAACAGACCTACTGAAGTGGTCCTCCTTTCTTATGTTGAGGGGAGACCTGATCGAAGTGCTGAGGGGAGACCTGATCGAAGTGTATAAGTGGAAGATAGGTATTAATAAAGGGGATATTAATAAGGTCTTGAGGATGTCTCTCCAAGAGAGAACCCGCAGTAATGGATTTAAATTAGATAAGTTTAGATTTAGAAAGGACATAGGAAAGTATTGGTTTGGAAATAGGGTAGTAGATGAGTGGAACAGTCTACCTAGTTGGATTATTGAGGCTGGGACTTTGGGTAGTTTCAAATTTAGGTTGGATAAGTACATGAGTGGGAGGGGTTGGATTTGAGTGGGACTTTCATACCAGAGCTTATTTCTTGGGTGGCATTGAAAATTGGGTTGGGCAAATGTTTTGTTAGTGGGATGAATTGTAAAGGACCTGCCTAGTATGGGCCAAGAGGCCTGCTGCAGTGTTACTCCTTTCTTATGTTCTAAGCCAGAATGTGACTTGTAAATGGTCAAAGTAGGACCGAAACGTCGTGGTAAGTTTCTCTCACCTTTGTATATTGTTCCATTCATGGTATTGTACGTTCTTGTTCTTTAAGTAGCGTGTTATTCCATACTCGCCTGTCCTTGATTCTGAGGTGAGGATCTGCGGTGGGCTCTAAGTGGGTTATGCTAATAGGTCTCCAGAGTTGTGTAAGATGTTTTGCTGATAGAGGAGCTAGTTAATGTGGAGCACTGGTAGTGCCTGAGGCTTCGCTTGTCATTGGGATCTCTGTTCGTGTTTGCTGGTCTCAGTGTGAAAGGAATCAGTTGGAAAAACTATTTCCTCACTTCTGATTTTCTAAGGACAGATTTGTTACCGAGGCAAAGAAATTGTTTGTTAGGTAAGACACATATGCAACAGTTAGGTATCTTTATTATGAAACGTTTCGCCTACACAGTAGGCTATGGAACAATGGAACAATGCTCTTCTCCAGACTGAGGGACTGACCACCTCAAAACTTTAAGGGTGATGGACTGATTACATCGTCTTCAAGTATCTTCTGCTTCTATCAACTTTTCTGTACTCGACTGAAGAAGCCTACTGTGTAGGCGAAACGTTTCATAATAAAGATACCTAACTGTTGCATATGTCTTACCTAACAACCTGTCGGTATTTTATACCATTTTAATGTTCAAAGAAATTGTTTGCATGAGTATACGGTCGGTATATTCTACCGTTGATAAGACACATGTGCAATAGTTAGGTACCTTTAATCCGAAACGTTTCGCCTACACAGTAGGCTTCTTCAGTCGAGTACAGAGATGTAAAGACAATGTCTTCACGTCTCTACAAGACAATAAGTAAGACAAATGTTGCACATACGTCTTACGTATGTACTTGTCGCTATTGTATATTATTTTCACAATCACAGTCACAGTGGTGGCCTATGCTAACCTTCCTATGGTGAATAAATATACCTAGCTGGATGAGTCTTGTAATAAAGTTGGTAGAATTACCGACAATATGTAAAGTAAAAGGACACAAGTGCAACTAATGTGACATTTATTGTGGCAACGTTTCGCTCTCCAAGAGCTTTATCAAGCCACTACAAACAATACATGGACACAGAGGGTATATAAAGGCTCAGAGTGAGGTGCAATACTAGTGAGGTACCATTTCGATGTTCACTAGTGGTAGTAGTAGTAGTAGTAATAAAGTTGGTAGAATTACCGACAATATGTAAAGTAAAAGGACACAAGTGCAACTAATGTGACATTTATTGTGGCAACGTTTCGCTCTCCAGGAGCTTTATCAAGCCATTACGCTTGATAAAGCTCCTGGAGAGCGAAACGTTGCCACAATAAATGTCACATTAGTTGCACTTGTGTCCTTTTAGTAGTAGTAGTAGTAGTAGTAGTAGTAGTAGTAGTAGTAGTAGTAGTAGTAGTATTTAGTAGTAGTAGTAGTAGTAGTAGCAGTAGTAGTAGTAGTAGTAGTAGTAGTATAGTAGTAGTAGTAGTAGTAGTAGTAGTAGCAGTAGTAGTAGTAGTAGTAGTAGTAGTAGTAGTAGTAGTAGTAGTAGTAGTAGTAGTAGTAGTAGTAGTAGTAGTAGTAGTAGTAGTATATAGTAGTGACAAAAGTAATACAATATGGTAGAGCAATTAATTCGTACATGAGTAAAAGGATATAAAAGCTATTACTTGGGTAACATAAAAATAGGTTGGACAAATATAGAGTGGATAGAGGCAGCTTGTTTCAGTGTTCACTCTCTGTGCTTTGTGTAGTATAACAGGAGAGACTATGTGATGGCAGGGTTTACTGTTTTCAGGAGGATTCTTGCTAAGACTTCGGAGATGGTGAAGCTATTACAAACAACAGTATATAAGCCACGTCTACGGCCCTATGCTGTACATTCTACAAGATTGATGGACTGAACACATCGACTCCAGGTTGAGGGACTGATTACCTCATACTCCTCCTCTCCTTACGCCTTTCTACTTTGTATCGGACTGATGAAGCCATTGTGTGGCGAAACGTTTCCTGAATAAAGATTCCCATATGCTGCATAAGTGTCTCAATCTTCAAATGTCACATTAGTTGCACTTGTGGATGAGTCTTATTGTAGCTGGTCCAGTGGTTAACGCGCCGGTCTGGAGTTTTATGACTCTCTGACCGCGGGTTCTAACCCCCACCCGTCTGCTCGCAATCGTGTCATTACGATTTCGTGAGTCACTCTACCATTGGTTTACCAAGTATTGTTTCACTCGTTTTCTGGCCAATGATATTACATCTATTTTAGGGTAAGTTTGTGGTGCTGGTTCAGAATATATTACGGGTTTGGCTGGAGTGGCTCTGGATTTTTGATGATTTTGGTATCCCATTGAAAAACGTAAAAGATGTGAAAAATATATTGATTAGGCGGGACTAACTTACAAATAGCATTGAAATTATTTGTTACCTGGAGTCTACCTGGAGGGCATTCCGGGGATCAACGCCCCCGCGGCCCGGTCCACGACCAGGCTTTGGATCCTCACGTCCACCACAAATATAAGAAGAATTTAAAAAAAAAAAACTGAGAATAACAAAAAACACCTGAAAATAACAAAAAACACTTGGCAATAACAAAAAAACACCTACACAGTAACAAAAACACCTGACAATAACAAAAAACACCTGACAATAAAAAAAACACCTGACAATAACAAAAAACACCTGACAATAACAAAAAAAACTGAGAATAACAAAAAACACCTGAAAATAAGAAAAAACACTTGGCAATAACAAAAAAACACCTATGCAGTAACAAAAACACCTGACAATGAAAAAAAACACCTGACAATAAAAAAAACACCTGACAATAAAAAAAACACCTGACAATAACAAAAAACACCTGACAATAACAAAAAACACCTGACAATAACAAAAAAACATCTGCGCAATAAAAAAACGCACTTACCTATCATTCCTTATCATGCAGGTGTGTATCGTGTATACATGTGTGCCTGTGACGGCTGGTGTGACATGTGTGTCTGTGACGGCTGGTGTGACATGTGTGCCTGTGACGGCTGGTGTGACATGTGTGCCTGTGACGGCTGGTGTGACATGTGTGCCTGTGACGGCTGGTGTGACATGTGTGCCTGTGACGGCTGGTGTGGTATATCCAGTCATGGAATTGTTATGCATAACACAAGCCACACACATACACCTTTATCAATGTGTGCCACAGTGGTTGGTCCACTTACCTCTGTTCCCCCTTCTCCTAACATCCCCCACACACCCCCTCCTTCATATTCCATCCTGACCTATCCTTCTTCCACCCCCCAGCTGAATAATAGCAATACAAATAATAATAATAATAATAATAATAATAATAATAATAATAATAATAATAATAATAATAATAATAATAATAATAATAATAATAACAGCAATCTTTCTTTTTCAGGTACATGTACAAGGTATATAGACCATAGCTGACATCAATGACATACTACTATATAGAAAGTCCCGTGTTATGCAGAGCATTTCGGGCAAATTGGGTCAGTTTTGTCCCCAGGATGCGGTCCACACCAGTCCACTAACACCCAGGTACCTATTTTACTGCTAGGTGAACATAGACAGCAGGTGTCTTAAGGAAACACGTCCTAATTTTTCCACCCGTGCCTGGGATCGAGCCACTAACCTCAGATTGTGAGATGAGTGAGCTAGCAATCGAGCTACGGGACACCTGACCAAAGCTCAAGCCAAAGCTTCTTCTCCTTCCTGCTCATCTGCATTCTCCTGTAAACGCCAGTACCTGGTGAGCTTCGACCCGCAGGTTCTCGCGTCAGTCAGCCGCGACCAAAACAAAAGCCTCCGTTAATTCGTCTGTACAAACTGGTCACACAGCGATGGTGTCAGTGAATGGCCCAGCAGGACTCTCTGTTGACTCTCTGATGCATCGCCAACACTGGCGATTGACAATGATTGCAATGCATTGTGGGTTAAATTGACACAAACGAAAAAGAAAGAGGTTGATACAATTGTTGCCATTTTTTCGCAACGGTACCTCGTAAGACAAGGAACTTTCAGTGGTATTCAGGGTGAGAGCCCATTAAAAAGTGTTAAATACTCTTCTGAAGACGCCGTGGTGTTGAATGCTCTTGGAGATAGATGTTGAACACTATTATATCATCTTATGCACTAGTTATAGGTTCACTAGCTATGGGCTTACTAGTTATAGGTTCACTAGTTATAGTGTAGGCGAAACGTTTCGGAATAAAGTTGTCTAACTGTTGCATATGTGTCTTACCTTACAACCTGTCGGTATTGTATACCATTTTGATGTTCATCCTGTCAGACACTGCAACACATGGCATCTTGGTACAGAAAACACCTTGGACAAGTTTTTCAAGTGAAAAAGGGTTGGATCTGAGAGGGACATGACCTCTCAGTGGCTACATTTTCACTACTACTACTACTACTCTGCACCTCTCCTTCCGACAGTATTTAAGTCTCTGCACTGTCGCTTGATCTTCAGATAGTTCCTGACTATGGAACTGAACTTCTCCAGGCTGAGGGACTGACAACCTCAAATTCTACGACTTCAAGGGTGATGGACTGATTACATCGTCTTCACATCTCTACTGTTCCTGCCTACTTTCTGTATTCGACTGAAGAAGCCTACTGTGTAGGCGAAACGTTTCGGAATAAAGTTGTCTAACTGTTGCATATGTGTCTTACCTTACAACTAGTTATAGGTTTACTAGTTATAGCTTCACTAGTTATAGGTTCACTGGTTATAGGTTTACTAGTTGTGATGAATGGTTTGAAAAACCGACAAGTTGAAGATTGAGACACTTATGCAGCATATGGGAATCTTTATTCAGGAAACGTTTCGCCATACAGTGGCTTCATCAGTCCAATACAAAGAGGAAGGCGTAAGGAGAGGAGGATTATGAGGTAATCAGTCCCTCAACCTGGAGTCGATGTGTTCAGTCCATCAATCTTGTAGAATGTTTACTAGTTATAGGTTCACTAGCTATATGTTTACTTGTTATAGCTTCACTAGTGATTGGTTCACTAGGTATAGGTTCACTAGTCATAGGTTCACTAGTCATAGGTTCACTAGTCATAGGTTTACTAGTCATAGGTTCACTAATCATAGATTCACTAGTCATAGGTTCACTAGCCATAAGTTCACTAGTTATAGATTCACTAGTCATAGGTTCACTAGACATAGGTTCACTAGTCATAGGTTCACTAGTTATAGATTCACTAGTCATAGGTTCACTAGTCATAGGTTCACTAGTCATAGGTTCACTAATCATAGGTTCACTAGTCATAGGTTTACTAGTCATAGGTTCACTATTTATAGATTCACTAGTTATAGGTTCACTAGTTATAGATTCACTAGTTATAGGTTCACTAGTCATAGGTTCACTAATCATAGGTTCACTAGTCATAGGTTTACTAGTCATAGGTTCACTAGTTATAGATTCACTAGTTATAGGTTCACTAGTCATAGGTTCACTAATCATAGGTTCACTAGTCATAGGTTTACTAGTCATAGGTTCACTAGTTATAGATTCACTAGTCATAGGTTCACTAGTCGTAGGTTCACTAGTTATAGATTCACTAGTCATAGGTTCACTAGTCATAGGTTCACTAGTCATAGGTTCACTAGTCATAGGTTCACTAGTCATAAGTTCACTAGTTATAGGTTCACTAGTCATAGGTTCACTAGTCATAGGTTCACTAGTCATAGGTTCACTAGTCATAGGTTCACTAGTTATAGGTTCACTAATCATAGGTTCACTAGTCATAGGTTCACTAGTCATAGGTTCACTAGTCATAGGTTCACTAATCATAGGTTCACTAGTCATAGGTTTACTAGTCATAGGTTCACTAGTTATAGATTCACTAGTCATAGGTTCACTAGTCATAGGTTCACTAGTTATAGATTCACTAGTCATAGGTTCACTAGTCATAGGTTCACTAGTCATAGGTTCACTAGTCATAGGTTCACTAGTCATAAGTTCACTAGTTATAGGTTCACTAGTCATAGGTTCACTAGTCATAGGTTCACTAGTCATAGGTTCACTAGTCATAGGTTCACTAGTCATAGGTTCACTAGTTATAGGTTCACTAATCATAGGTTCACTAGTCATAGGTTCACTGGTCATAGGTTCACTAGTCATAGGTTCACTAATCATAGGTTCACTAGTCATAGGTTTACTAGTCATAGGTTCACTAGTTATAGATTCACTAGTCATAGGTTCACTAGTCATAGGTTCACTAGTTATAGATTCACTAGTCATAGGTTCACTAGTCATAGGTTCACTAGTCATAGGTTCACTAGTCATAGGTTCACTAGTCATAGGTTTACTAGTCATAGGTTTACTAGTCATAGGTTCACTAGTCATAGGTTTACTAGTCATAGGTTCACTAGTTATAGATTCACTAGTCATAGGTTCACTAGTCATAAGTTCACTAGTTATAGGTTCACTAGTCATAGGTTCACTAGTCATAGGTTCACTAGTCATAGGTTCACTAGTCATAGGTTCACTAGTCATAGGTTCACTAGTTATAGGTTCACTAATCATAGGTTCACTAGTCATAGGTTTACTAGTCATAGGTTCACTAGTTATAGATTCACTAGTCATAGGTTCACTAATCATAGGTTCACTAATCATAGGTTCACTAGTCATAGGTTCACTAGTCATAGGTTCACTAGTCATAGGTTCACTAATCATAGGTTCACTAATCATAGGTTCACTAGTTATAGGTTCACTAATCATAGGTTCACTAATCATAGGTTCACTAGTCATAGGTTCACTAGTCATAGGTTCACTAATCATAGGTTCACTAATCATAGGTTCACTAGTCATAGGTTCACTAGTCATAGGTTCACTAATCATAGGTTCACTAATCATAGGTTCACTAGTCATAGGTTCACTAGTCATAGGTTCACTAGTCATAGGTTCACTAATCATAGTTCACTAATCATAGGTTCACTAGTCATAGGTTCACTAATCATAGGTTCACTAATCATAGGTTCACTAGTCATAGGTTCACTAATCATAGGTTCACTAGTCATAGGTTCACTAGTCATAGGTTCACTAATCATAGGTTCACTAGTCATAGGTTCACTAGTCATAGGTTCACTAATCATAGGTTCACTAGTCATAGGTTCACTAATCATAGGTTCACTAATCATAGGTTCACTAGTCATAGGTTCACTAATCATAGGTTCACTAGTCATAGGTTCACTAATCATAGGTTCACTAGTCATAGGTTCACTAGTCATAGGTTCACTAATCATAGGTTCACTAATCATAGGTTCACTAGTCATAGGTTCACTAGTCATAGGTTCACTAGTCATAGGTTCACTAATCATAGGTTCACTAATCATAGGTTCACTAGTCATAGGTTCACTAATCATAGGTTCACTAATCATAGGTTCACTAGTCATAGGTTCACCTAAATATAAGCTTTACGGTCCCAGAAACACTTTCTAAGACAGGACACAGGAAAACATTTGCTTGACAATAGAGTTGTAGATGAGTGGAATAAACTCCCGAGCAGCGTCACTGAAGCGAGAGCTTTAAGCAGCTAACTTCAGGTGTAAGAGTAGGTATGAGTTGGTCCTGCCTAGTATGGGCCAGTAGCACAGTATAATGGTATATAATACAGACAAGCTTATGATTAACACACATGTGCAATACGTGGCTATCTCTGTTTTGATTTTTTTTTTTTTGGAGTTTGGGAGATTATTAGCCGGCGACAGGAGTAGATGGGGTAATCAGTCCCTCAATCTTGGTGGAAGGTGTTTAAATATAGATTGTCATGTTCCTTTATTACGAACAGAAGTCTATTGGTCTATATACCTGGCTGTAGCACAATAACCAATGTATGTAATATATACAGAGGTTACGTACAATAAGGCAAATTTAAGCAAGAGACTTAGTGAGAAGTGTAGCCACCAGACTGGGAGGTAAGTCTGCCAACATTGATTCACAAGTGTACCACATCGCTTGTCGATAGAATGAAAGATATAACAGCGAAATAGCCAAGAATTTGGGCAATTGCTAGTGATCTAAAATATCCAAAAATTTTGATAAATGCTTTAACATTGCTAGAACTACATTTTACATATTCGAGAAAGCACAAACATTATTACTCAACCAAGAATATGTTAGTTCTCCCAGGATACAATGATCAGTTGCACTGATCAACCATACCCACCCTCTTAACTGCACCAAGTGATATATTTACTTGTCTAACCCTTTATATTTCCCTAGACCTGGTATCTCTACAGTGTATGTACTGTATCTAGACCTGGTATCTCTACAGTGTATGTACTGTATCTGGACCTGGTATCTCTACAGTATATGTACTGTATCTAGACCTGGTATCTCTACAGTATATGTACTGTATCTGGACCAGGTATCTTTACAGTATATGTACTGTATCTAGACCTGGTATCTCTACAGTATATGTACTGTATCTGGACCTGATATCTCTACAGTATATGTACTGTATCTGGACCTGGTATCTCTACAGTATATGTACTGTATCTAGACCTGGTATCTCTACAGTATATGTACTGTATCTAGACCTGGTACTTCTATAGTATATGTACTGTATCTAGACGTCTCCCCATTACGTCATAACCACGTCTTCAAGGGTGATGGACTGATTACATCTTCTCTACATCTCCACTGCTTCTGCTGCCTCCTTTATTTTCAACTGCAGCCTACTGTGTAGGCGAAACGTTTCGGAATAAAGATACCTAACCGTTATCAACTTGTCGGTATTGTATATTATATATTATATTCACACTTGAGTACTACTGTACTCTAACTGTACTCAAGACAGAGAACCTTCACTGCTTTCAATGGATTTAACTGAGTACCTAAACTACTGTGAATGTCTGAAGTCTCTAGTTCTGTACTCCTTGAAACGTAGGCGAGAGAGATACCTTAAAATCTACACCTGGAAAATTTTAGAAGGGTTTGTCCCAAATCTACACACACATATATCGTTCCCAATGAAAGTAAAAGGCTTCTGAAGACGGTGCAAAATACCCCAGAGAAAAACAGGGCAAACTCAATAAGTGTGAAGGGACCAAGACTTTTCAGTGGTCTCATTAATTCATGAAGGGGGTTGCCACCAGACTCCTGGTCACCACCAGTCTCTAAGCTCACTTCCTGATTAGCTGGGCTGTGGTGTTTTCTATGAAATTCCCGTGGCTAGTACCAACAGCCTGTTTGATCAGGCAAAACATCTGATCTTGGACCCTGTAAGGAAGATGCCAAATAAAGCCCAGAGGGCAGGGGGAGGGTACCCTACCCTGAGTGAAGACATGGGCAGGTCAAGGTCTACTCCCCCACCGGGTCATTCCAGGTCACTCACTCCTTGTCCCACACTAAAACAACAGTCAGACTCCTAGTCATGGACAGGCCACGGGGGCGATTTACCCCTGAATACCTCCAGGTATTACCCTCGTGACCGTCATTGTTACCCAGGACAGTGCAGCGAACACAAGCAGGAAAACCCACCTAAATCCAGACCTGAAGTTTTTAAACCACAGGGTCTAGCGCTTCATATAGTTTAATAAAAAATACTGTAATACTAACTATGCTACTACTAACTGACTACTTAATGCTACTACTCTTACTACTGTGTAATTACTGACTACTACTATCTACTACTACTATACTTACTGTACAAACTAAACTACTACTTACTACTACTACTTTACTACCTACTACTAATACTACTACTACTGCTTCTTACTAATTACTATACTACTACTACTTACTACTGCTACTACTAATCTATATACTATACTACTAATGCTATTACTACTACTTCTACTACTACTACTACTGCTATTACTACTACTACTACTACTACTACTACTATAATAATAATAATAATAATAATAATATAATAATAATAATAATAAACAATAATAATAACATAATAATAACTATAATAATAATAATAATAATATTAATAATTATAATAATTAATATTAAATAATATAATAATAATAATAATAATAATAATAATTAATAATATATTAATAATAATAATAATTAATTATTATTATATTATTATATAATAAAAAATAATAATTAATAATGATAGTGATGCAAGGTAAGGTGCTGAGAATGTTATCTCAGAGCTTCCTGAGTGGAGATTCTCTTGAACATGACCAGACGTGACCTAGTGTATTGCTCGGGGTTGACCATACAGTCCCTCTCCTGCTTACTCTCACAATCTTGCCTCTTCACCCTCCTCTATCTTAATAATAATAATTCCAGTATAATAATAAATAATAATATTGTTATTATTATTATTATTATTATTGTTATTATTATTATTATTTTTTTTAGTTATTATTATTATTATTATTATATTTTTATTATTATTTTATCATTATTATTATTATTTATTATTATTATTATTATTATTTATTATTATTATTATTATTATTATTGTTATTTATTATTATTATTATTATTATTATTATTATTATTCATTTTTATTATTATTAATTATTATTATTATTATTATTTTTGTTATTTTTATTATTATTATTATTATTATTATTATTTTTATAATATGATTAATATTATTATTATTATTATTTATTAGTAGTCGAAGTAGTAGTAGAGTCGTAGTAGTAGCAGTAGTAGTAGTAGTAGTAGTAGTAGTAGTAGTAGTAGTAGTAGTAATAGTAGTAGTAGTAGTAGTAGTAGTAGTAATAGTAGTAGTAGTAGTAGTGTAGTAGTAATAGTAGTAGTAGAAGTAGTAGTAGTAGTAATTAGTAGTAGTAGTAGTAGTAGTAGTAGATAGTAGTAATAGTAGTAGTTAGAAGTAGTAGTAGTAGTAATAGTAGTAGTAGTAGTAGTGTAGTAGAATAGTAGTTGTAAGTAGTTGTAGTAGTAGTAATAGTAGTAGTAGATGTAGTAGTAGTAGTAATAGTAGTAGTTTAGTAGTAGTAGTAGTAGTAGTAGTAGTAGTAGTAGTAGTTAGAAAGTAGTAGTAGTAGTAATAGTAGTAGTAGTAGTAGTTAGTAGTAGTATAGTAATAGTAGTAGTATCATTTTATATGAATAGCGCTTCAGTGATTATGTTCTCGATTGCATGTCTCAGTGTAGTCATAACGATCTATAAGTTAGTATCACAACTCTCTCAGTGTAGGTCGCCCTTCCTGCTCGACATATCCTCACGCATTTACACACCCACAACCATCACCTACGAAAGCTCACACTAAGGACATAGTGATTAATAATGAGCTCAAGTTGAGGATATGTAGTAACTCACAATACATCATGTCTGTGGTCGGTAATATAATCATGAGATGTTCACAACTCTCAGTGTTATATACACTGAGATGCTACACGAAGCTCTCGAGTGTATATAACTGAGGATGGTACCACACTTCTACAGTGTGATATAGCACTGAGATGTACACAAACTTCGATCAGTGTATATACACTGAGAATTACACAAAACTCTCAGTTGTTATATTACACTGAGATGTACACAACTCTCAGTGTATATACATGAGATGTAGCATACTCTCAATGTGTTTATACACTGAGATGTAACAACTATCAGTGTGTATAACAATGAGAGTTGTACCACAACTCTCAGTGTCATATACATGGAGATGACTAACAAACTCTCAGTGTATATATCACTTGAGATGTACACTAACTCTCAGTAGTATATACACTGAGATGTACCAACTTCAGTCGTTTATATACACTGAGATGTTACACGCTGTGATGTACTTCTCAGTGCTATGTATATCTATGTTTGAGGTACTTGTACACAGATATCTCAGTTTATATACACTGAGATGTACCACGCATCTGTCAGATTGTTATGATCACTGAGATGTGGACCACACTCTTCAGTGTGCTATACCACTGAGATGTAGCACAAGCTTCTCGCAGTGTATTATACACTGGAGATGGTGCATTGACTCGAAACGCTTCTCGCACAGTCTTTGTTTTAGTACAGACTTTGAGGATGTACACAATCTCAAGTTATATATCACTGAGGATAGTAGCACACTCGAATCTCAGTGGTATATACCTGAGATTTAAACATCTCTCAGTGTATTTGACACTGTAGGATGTACACAAACTCCTCAGTGTATTTACCACTGAATGATGTTCTCACAACTCTCAGTGTATATACACTGAGAATGTGAAAACAACTATCAGTGTACTATACACTGAGATGTACACAACTCTCAGTGTTTATTACACTGAGATGTACAACCCATTACTCTCAGTTGTATATACACTGTGATGCTACACAAGACTCTCAGTGTAATGATAGCACTGAGATGTATCACACTCTCAGTGTATAGACACTGAGATGTAATCAACTCTCAGTGTGATAGATTACTATGGAGAGTGTACACAAAAACCTCATCAGATGTATAATACACTGAGATGTACGACAAACTCTGCAGTGTATATACGAACTGAGAATGTACCACATCGTCTCAGTGTATATAACTGGAGATGTGACACAACTCTCTGTGTAGATTACCACTGAAGATGTACAAAACTATCAGTGTATATACACTGTGATGGTTCACAACTCTCAGTGTTTATAACACTGAGATTACAAAACTTGTTCTTATCAATGGTGTATAATATCGAGACTGAGATGTACACAATTCTCTAGTGTATATGTGTTATACAATGAGATGTACTACAACTGCTACAGTGTATATACCACTGAGATGTACATCCAACGTTCAGTGGATAATACACTGGAGATGTACAAATCTCGTGTATATACCTGAGAGTGTAACACTAACTCTCATGTGTTTATCACGGAGAGTAACACAACTCCTCAGTGAATTTACCTGGATGTACACAACTCTCAGTGTATATACACTGAGATGTACACGCCAACTCTCAGTGTATATACACTGAGATGTACCAACTCTCAGTGGAATGTTACAATGAGATGTACCAACTCTCAGTGTTTATATACCTGAGATGTACACCAAAACTCTCAGTGGTTATAGGATTTTTCACTGTAGTTGTACACAACCTTCAGTGTATATACACTGAGATTGGTTACACCAACTCTCAGTGTATATTACACTGAGATGTACAAAAATCTCAGGGGTATATACACTGAGATGTACACGCAGAACTTCAGTGTATGATATTCACTGAGATGTACACAGAAACTATCGCAGTGTATTATACACTGAGATTGTTAACAAAAGCGGCGGATACTCAGTGTATATCACTGAGATGTACACAACTCATCAAGTGTCATATTTACACTGAGATGTTACACAACTTCTCTAGTGTATATTACACTGATGGAGGTGTACACAAACTTCTCAGTGTATATAACTGAGATGTACACTAACTATCAGTGTATATACACTGAGATGTACACAATATCAGTGTATATACTCTGAGATGTTCACAAGGTGCTGCAGTGTCATATACAATGAGATGTTCACTACTATCAGTGTATATACACTGAGATTGTTATCACTCTACTCTCAGTGGGTATAGGAACCACTGAGAATGTACAAAACTCTCTGATATGTTATATTCACTGAGATGTACACATAACTCTCAGTGTATTTATTACTGCTGAGATGTACACAACTCTCTGTGTATATACACTGAGATGTACACACTTCTGTGTATAATAGCACTACTAGGTTTGTATCATCAGACTTCAGTGGTATATAACTGATGTTATGGTTACACAACTTATAGTGTATTTTACACTGAGATGTACACTACTCTCAGTGTATATACACTGTGAGTACTAACTCTCAGTGTATATATCAACTGTGATGTTGAGACATACTCCTCAGGTTGGATATTCAAATGACACTGAGAAAATGTGTTTTTACCCTCCACAAACTCTCAGTGTATATTACACTAGAGACTGTACACAACTTCTGTGTATTTACACGAGATTGTAGCACCAACTCTCAGTGTAATATACACGATGAGATGTAAAAACCCCCCTCAAGCTTCAGTGTATATTTCACTGAGATGTACACAACTCTCAGTGTATATACCACTGAGATGTACACTCAAATCTCAGTGTATCATATTACTCTGGGATTGGCTACACAATCTCTCAGTGGTAATATACACTGTAGGATGTACACAATCTCGTAATTGTGTGTATATACACTGTGAGATGTACGACAACCTGATAGTGAGTGGTTTAGAGGGTATTCGTTATACCCTAGCTACTGTAGAGATGTGTTACTGGGAGAGATATGCAACTCTCATCTCAGTGTATAGTACACTGAGATGTTACACAACTCTCAGTGTAATACCACTGAGTATTGTACAACAACTTCAGCCCTCACCAAGAATTGTATATACACGTCGGTGAGATGTACACAACTCTCAGTGTATATACACTGAGATGTACACAACTCTCAGTGTATATACACTGAGATGTACACAACTCTCAGTGTATATACACTGAGATGTACACAACTCTCAGTGTATATACACTGAGATGTACACAAATCTCAGCGTGTAGGTCTACAACTGAGGATTGTCGCATGCTATTCTACTAGTTCTAAAGGTTGTCTATTACACTGAGAGGTACCACAAACTCTCAGTTGTATATTCACTGAGATGCACACGCAAGTCTCAGTGTATATACACTGAGATGTTACACAACTCTCAGTGTATAGTACACTGAGATGCCCTACAACTCTTCGCATTGTTGTATACACTGAGATTTTACACATACTGTCTCTAGTGTAAAGTACACTGAGATGTAACAGCTCAACTCTCAGTGTTATACACTGAGATGTACAGAACTCTCTGTGTATATACCACTGAGATGCACAGACCAATCTCAGTGTATTACACTGAGATAGTACACAACTCCTCAGTGTATATCACACTGAGATGCACACAACGTGTTAGTGTTATACACTGAGATGTTACACAATCTCTGTGTATATACATTGTGATCGCACACTAACTCTTCAGTGCATATACACTGGATGTAACACAACTCCGTAGCGCACTATACACTGAAAGATGCAACAACATGCCTTCACTGCATATAGCACTGAGATGTACACAACTCTCAGCGCATATAAACTGAGATGCACCAAGCTCTCACTGCATATAACACTGTGAATGTACAACAACTCTCAGCGCATTATCAGCACTGGAGATGCATACTCACAATACTCTCATCTGCATTTAATATTACACTGAGATGGTTACATCAACTCGCAGTCGCATATAGTCACTCGTGATGTCACACATACTCTCACTCGCATATAAACAACTGGTGATGTACACAAACTCTCTCAGCGCATATACATGAGATGCACACAACTTTTCTCACTGCATATACACTCGGAGTTGTCCACAAACTCCTCAGCGCATATACACTGAGAAGCACATACAACTCTCACTGGCAATTGATACTACTGAGATGTTAGTACACACAAATCTCTCGTCGCATATTCACTGAGATGCACACAACTCTCATGGCAATTTATACACTGAGAGTGTAAACACAACTCTCAGCGCGATATAACACCTTGAGATGAATGCACTCAACTCTCACTGCATTTAAACTTGGAGTATGTACACCAACTCTAGCGCTTATACATGAGATGCACTCAACTCTCAATGCATATACACTGAAGTATGTACACAAAACTCTCAGCGCATATACACTAGAGATGCATCACAACTCTCCTGCATTTACACTGAGATGTCACATAACTGCTAAGCGCACTATTACACTGAGATGCACTCACAAGCTAATCACTGGCATATACACTTCGAGATGTATGACACAATCGCTCTCATGCGCAATTCATACACTGAAAGATGGCACACACCTCTCAGACTGCATATACACTGAGATTGTTGATCACTAGACTCTCAGCGCATTATACACTGAGATGGCACACAATTCTCACTGCATATTCATGAGATGTACACAAACTCTCAGCGCTTATACAACTGATATGTCACACAACTCTTCACTGCTTATAACGGATGTACACAACTTCGCGCATATAGTACACTTGTGCAGGCACACAAACTCTCAACTGCATTACATGAGGATGTACAACAAATCTAGCGCACTATATCACTGAGATGCACACAAACTTCACTGCATATTACACTGAGATGACTCAACTATCAGGCATATACACTGTGTTGCATAGCTAACCAGAACCTCTCACTGCATATACACTGAAGATGTACACAACTTCTTCCGAGCGCATTATACACTGGAGATGCAGCACAATCTCATGCATATATCACATGAGAGTGTACACAATCTCAGGCATATACACTGAGAATGCACAACAAATTCTCACTGAAATATGCACTGATATGTTACACAACTCTCGGTGTCTACCACTGTGATGCACACAACTCTCACTGCATATACACTGAGATGTACACAACTCTCAGCGCATATACACTGAGATGCACACAACTCTCACTGCATATACACTGAGATGTACACAACTCTCAGCGCATATACACTGAGATGCACACAACTCTCACTGCATATACACTGAGATGTACACAACTCTCAGCGCATATACACTGAGTTACACACAAATTCTCCTCTCCTGCTCATAGCCACTGGATGTACACATAACTCTCAGCGCATTACACTGAGATACAACACAACTCTCACTGATTAACTGGAGTGTACACAAACTTCAGCGCATATACCACTGAGATACTCACAACTCTCATGGAATGATACCACTAGAGATGTACACAACTCTACAGCGATTATACACATGAGATTCACACAAACTCTCACTGCATATTCACTGAGATGTACACAACTCTCAGCGCATTATTACCACTGAGTACACACAAACTCTCACTGCATATTAGACCACTTGAGATGTACACTAACTTCTCAGCGCATATAACTGAGATACACACAACTCTCACTGCATATACACTGAGATGTACACAACTCTCAGCGCATATACACTGAGATATACACAACTCTCACTTGCATAATACACTGAGATATACACAACTCTCAGCGCCATTTAGCACTGAAGTTATACACAACCTCTCACTGCATATACACTGATAGATATACACAACTCTCAGCGCCTTCCTGAGATAGTTCACAACTCTCACTGCATTATACACTGACGATTATACAACAACTCTCAGCGCATTACGACTGAGATATACCACAACTCTCAGTGCATATACACTGAGATAATACTCAACTCTAAGCGCATATACACTGTGATATAACAACTCAAAGTGTCATATGACCTGTGATATACACAACTATCAGCGGCAATATACATGATGATATACACAACTCTCAGTGCTTTTTTACAATGAGATATACACAGAACTCTCTGACGCATATACACTGAGATATCACAACTTCTCTCAGTGCAGTATACACTGAGATATACGACAACTCTCAGCGCCATATACACTGAGATATATCACAACTCCTCAGTGCATATTCACTGAGATTTACACAACTCTCTTGCGCATATACACTGGAGTATACACAACTCTGTCAGTTTGCATAATTCACTGAGAATATACACAACTTCTCAGCGCATATACTCTGAGGATATACACCAAACTCTCAGTGCATATACACTGAGATATACACAAGATCTCTCAGAGCGTATATAAACTGAAGATATAACAAAGACTTCAGTGCCTTATACACTGAAGATATACACAACTCTCAGTGTCTTTATACTGAAGGTTGATATATAAAAAAATTACTAGCTGAACAAACAATAACCGTTAAAAAACAATTAAAGGTAATAGAATTGAGCACTCTTTGATTGACTTGTGGAGAAGAAGACTGCTCACACTGGATCACCAAGTTCGAACCCCACAGCGAGGCAGAAAGTATGAACATCGTCTCCTAACAATTTACTGTTCCATTATTGAATTAATTAATCTTAGTATTAATATGATTTTATATATATAATATAATATATTGATAATCGTTCATAAAAGCAGCACGACATATATACTTTGTCTAATTTACTACACAGAAAAGAAAATAAATTTCTGACTGGACGTGTGGACAGTGACAAAAAAAGAAAGAATATAACCGATAAAAAGTAAATCCGTCTGAATCAGCATTAATAAATTTTAAAGTTGGTTCATTAATCATGTGATATATTTGCTGGTGGGATACGACACTGTGAAGACGAATTGTGTATTTTGTCTTCCTGGGCAGATTCAATATTTTCTTTCGAGCGGTGGGTGAACGGGTCTCCCGTCCGGTGGCGTACTCTGCTGACATATCATTCACTCCACTACTGAGGGCGTGTACAGGTGGGTTTTGTACCTGCTTGGACACACTCACTCCACATGAGTGGGCGTCAGGTGGGTGTACCTGCTGAACACTCACCCTCCACACTGAGGGCGTCAGGTGGTGTACCTGCTGTACCACTTTCACTCCACAACTATGAGAGGCGTACAGGGGTGGTTGGTACATGGCGACACACTCCTTCCACACCTGAGGGCGTCGGTGGTGTACCTGCTGGACAAATTCACTCACACTGTGGGCGTCAGGTGAGGTGTTACCTGATGACACACTCACCCACCTGAGGGCGGTCAGGTGGTGTACCTGCTGACACACTCAGCTCCATTATCGAGGGGGTCAGGTGGTGTTACTGCTGAAACCACTTCACTTCACACACTGAGGGCGTCAGGTGGTTGTAACGCTGCTGACACACTCACTCCACACTTGAGGTCGTCAGAGGATGTGTATAACCATGCAGGACACACTCACTCCACACTGAGGGCGTCAGTCTGGATGTTGTTCGTACCTGCTGACTCACAGCTCTAGTGTCTACACTCTGAGTGGGTCGTTCAAGGTGGTGTACCTGCTGACATTCTCAATGACTCACTCCACCACTGAGCGGCGATCAGTGTTGGTTGTTACCTGCTTGACACTCTCACTCCACCCATACTTGAGGTGTGCTCCTCGGTGGAAAGTACCTCTGCTTGACAACAAATTCAGACTGTACCACACTGAGGAGCGATCTAGGTGGTGTGTACACTGTCTTTTGCACTTTCAATCACCTCCTCACACTGAGGGCGTTCAGGTGGCGTACCTGCTAGACACTACTCATCCATCACGGAGGGCTGTAGGTGGTGTACCTGCTGGACACACCTCACTCCACACTGAGTGGCCTTGTCAGGTGGCTGTACTGCTGACTCAAGCACTCACTCCACATGAGGGCGTCAGGTGGGTCTGTACCTGCTGACACACTCACTCCACACTGAGGGCGTCAGGTGGCGTAATAGTCTGATCACACTCACCTCCGCACACTGAGGGACCGTCGGTGGGGTACTGCTGAACACACTCACTCCACACTGTTGTAGAAATCTTGGTCGAACTTCACGTGGAATAACACACGATAGTTGTGTTTAATAAATGTATAGAGTGTTCATGGAGAGTGTTCAAACGACCCTGCGGCCCTGTCCATGGGGCATCAGGCCGGATTTAAAACCCAGGATTGTTTACTGGTGGTTCCGCTCATAAACCGAAGTACGGAAACCACAGCCCTGGGCTGGGTCAGGTTACTGTACTTCTGGTGCCTGTCCCTGTTAGTACCTTCTTAAGACTGCCAGGGGTCTATGATAATCCCCTTGTGTAGGCAGATTGAACATAGGTCTTTGGACTCCAAATCACTTATTGTGTTGTCCTATTAGCATACCATGGAAGTCGCTCTACTTTTCTTTGGGGGAATTTTCGCCACCTAACGCCTGTCGAGTCATTTCTCTTTAATAGGGAGTGATTTGTACTGTGCAAGTTATAGGGTAACTAATCCATCTATGATTTGTCCAAGTTATATTGATCGGGATACATTTGTCACGATCGCGTTCGACAGGGAAGTTACAGGTAAGGAACTTCTCATACGTTCTCCATGTAATATAGGTGCTTATATGGATACGTATATGTGTCGTGAAAGTTCTTCTGTACATTCTCCATGGTGCTTGCAATTTTCGCTGCTTGTTGAAAAGGGGCATTTGTGTACAGCAGCTTTCCAGTCTAGAGAGGAACAAAACGGATAATGTAAGAGAATCTTCATGGGTTTGATCTCATCCGCCTAGTTTTTGAAGGTTACTACATTATTGCTACCAGGTCCCTTAACATTATAATTGTTTCCGCTGCTTTTGTGTGATTGTGAATTTGCATTTTATACTCGAACACTTTTAATTTCCTAGAGTTTCTCTTTAGTCGGTGTAATTGCACAATTTCTCTTAACTGAACTTTCATTATTGTTTCGAGGCTCTTGTAATAATTTGGCTTGATTGTCCGCTTGGTGTTGTTCTCATCTGTCGTCAATGGTGGACATGTGGTGCAGAAAGATTGGGCTATCATCGGAAAAAGAAAGACCCTCGGGTGCTGGTGGGCTTACAATCTGTCTGTGTCAGATATGAGGATAAGAGAATAGGACGTGGAGCGAGTTCTGTGCTTGTGGAACAGAGCTTTTACCTGTAGCGCCTCTTGTCTTTACTCTTGTTTCCTATTGCTCTTTGTGTTCTATTTGTTAGAAAGTTATAGATCCAACAACCAACCTTTCCTGTTTTTCCTTTATCACGTATTTTGTGTGCTGTTACACCTTTGTGTCAACATCCTGCCGAAAGTTTTTCGCTCCAAAGAGTCTTGTGTATACTACATGCTGCATTTTGTTTGTCCTCCAATGACGATACCAGAACCTTGTTCATAGTGGTCCAGTAGCTGGGACAGGCAGGAGCGATCTGCTCTGAACCCACGTTGCCCTGGGTTGTGTAAGTGATGGGTTTCTAAGTGTGTGTCGATCTTTTTTCTTAGAACCGTTTTAAAGATTTTTATGATGTGGAACGATAGTGCTATCGGTCTGTAGTTCTTTACAATTGCTTTACTACCACCTTTGTGGAATGGGGTTATGTCTGTTGTCTTTAGTGAGTGTGGGATGACCCTTGTGTTCATGCTCCCTCTCAATAGAATGCTGAAGGCACCTGACAGGGGCTTCCATGAGTTCCACGAGTCTGGGTCTGGGGAAGAGTGCATGGCCATGTCAAGTACTGCTTTTTCAGAGTCTTATGGTATTAGAATTATATTAGAAATTTGAACATTAAAATGGTATTTATAAAATACGACAGGTTGTTAGGTAAGACACATATGCAGCAGTTAGGTATTTTTATTTCGAAACGTTTCGCCTACACAGTAGGCTTCTTCAGTCGAGTACAGAGATGTTGATAGAAGCAGAAGAGACTGAAGATGATGTAATCAGTCCATGCACCCTGATGTTTTGAGGTTGGTCAGTCCCTCAGTCTAGTAGAACGAGTATTGGTCCTTGAGTCTGAAAACAATATGCTCACACACCGCGCCGCGCCGTGATCATGGTCTGTGTTATGTGTACTGGTTTGTGTTGATATAGTTAGTACGGTAGCGTTTGTTAGTGTTGGACTCCGCTGGAATTCGCCTTTTTCACATTGATGGTTATGGTGTTGAATACGAACAAGTTGAAATGAGTTTGGACGCATCGGTGAATGGCGACTCTGAGTAAATTCTTCAATGTCCAATTTCGTTTCACCACACAACAGAAATACCTTCAGAGTTGGTATGCAGGCGAGTGTAAACACTGAGGACAGAGGATGAATTGTTTTGAAATATCGTCCCTCAATTTAGAAAGGGACTGACCACATATCTAGATAGTATATCTGTACTTTACCTCCTAGAAAGACTGATCACCTCTTTAGAAAGACTGACCACCTCCTACAAGATCTGGGGACTAACCACTAGATTACCGAGGGACTGGCAATGGACTCTGCTTGTCGCAGTGGGCTCTGTAAGGGCCATCTTGCTGGTGGTTCCTTCTTTCTTTTATGTTCTTAGTGTTTTAAGACCTGAGGAGAATGACCCCACTATTACCAAAGACTTAGATGAACGAAGACGCCCCTACTATCTAAAGACTGATAGGGAAAAGTCTCAATACCTCAAAACAAACTTCTGTCTGTATTTCTTCTAGTATTATAGTCTCCTACATTCGAACTGAACCCCCCAAGCCTGACTGATGCAGGCGATCGCTTTCTCTGCAATAAAAAAAAAATAAGAGTTTAGCCTAATGTAGCACCAAATCGTACGTATCCTTTATCATCACAAAAAACTAAGCTCTCTTAGCGTCTCAAAGACTTTTGTTCTATCAATGACTAGTCAATTTTTTTACGATCTTGCATGCCGGTGATGTGGATCTGAGAGAGTAACTCAAGAATCTGCATATTATTTTTGCTTTGTTTCTGAACTGCTAAAAGGTGCTTAGGCCTTTATCTAGTGAAGTCTGACACACTGTTCAAAGCCTTTCACTGAAACATTGCACTTAGGACGAGGGGTGCTTTTATGGCGGTGTTTCGCGGTCCCTCCTGCACCATTGTCTGCGAAAAGAGTTAAGAAGACACAGTACAGTGACTGGAGCAATACACAAATAACCAACACACAGTTTCAAACTAAAGTTATTGAAATTCTGGGCTCTGGAAAAGCGACCCTGGAAAAGCTTTTAATGGCTAATCTGTATTATTAGCTCAAATGCCATTTACTTCCAATCTGAATTAGGGATCCCCAATCCTGTGGCCCACGGGCCGGATGTGGGCTCCTTCTAGGAAATGTATGTGGCACCTTCTGGAATGGAATGTGGCCCTCACTTGAAATTATGAATTCATTTGAGCAGGTTTCTACAATGCTCAGTGTCAACAGGCCCGTACGGCCCTCATCACACATTGTGTCCAGTAATTAGTGACCACTTGTGTATGGAAAGTTGAGGTGTACCAGTGGTTTTTAGAACTTGACACATAAACACATGTCCTCAACCACCTGAGTATTTTTACTGTGAGACCCGACGCTTCGCTACACAGAAGCTTTATCAGTCTAATGCAGAGGGCTGGTGGAAGACACGGGGACGATGCAGCAGTTAAAGACAGGGTCACATGTAGGTGGGGGCCCACTAGTGAAAGGTAGGTCTGGGCTAACCAGCTTGAACGGCTATTATTCCTTTCATTTAACGACATTTATCTGACGCAGCAATTAACGGTAAAATATTTTCTGCAGTCTATTGCTGATCTCTGTCCCATCTGATGGGGCTGACTTTACGTCCTCTAGTAGACCCCGCCACATGTTGACGCGTTCTTCAACCTGCTGCGCCTCTTTCTTGTCAGTGGAGACACCAGATTTATAATCCTAGGGTGCAAAACTTAACTACAATAATCAATGTTTCTAACAGTTGCATGCATTGTTGGTTATAATGGTGGATGGATATTAAGCCAGTGGGAAAGGTCTCTGTCAGATGTCCATAAGGACCCGAGTCAGGAAACAACTCGGTCCTGTTTTCCTGACAAACCTTACCTAACCTAATCATCAGTGATGGCGCGCCTGACACCGGAAAGAGTCTATCGTTCAAACCTGTTGGTTGACGGTGTTGGGAATGTTTGGTTGAGGGAATGTGGTTTGGTGGATGTGAGTTGATGTGAATGTTTGGTTGAGTGAATGTGGTTTGATGTGAATGTGATTGAGTTGAATGTGGTTAAAGTGAATGTGGCTGACGAGTGGATTGTGATTGAGAGTGTTGTGGAATGTGGTTGGCGAATGTGGTTTGAGCGGAATGTGGTTGAAGTGAATGTAGGTTGAGTGAATGTGGTTGAAGCGTATATGTGGTTGAGTGATGTGGTGCGTGGAATGTGGCTGAGTGGGATGGAATTGAGTGAATGTTAGAGGAACTCACTCATGACGGAAGACGAACCTTTACAACATGAGCAATTTAATGCGGGAAAAAAAACGAGGAAGAATGATATTAAGCGGTTTTAGGTGTGGTGGATGTGGCCAGAGGGAGGGAGGGTAGTGAGCCACCTTGGACTTTTTTATAACTCCTGGTCAGGAACACAGGGGGCACACATGGTCAGGAAAAACACACGGGGGCAACCTGGTCAGGAACACACGGGGGCACACCTGGTCTGGAACAACAGGGGCACACTGGTCTGGACACCACTCGGGGCCACATGGTCGGGCTGGAACACACGGGGGGCACACCGTGGGTCAGGAACACAACGGGGGTCACACTGGTCAGGAACACACGGGGGCACTACATGGTACCAGGAACACACGGGGGCACACCTGGATCAGGAAACACACGAGGGCACACCTGGTCTGGAACACAACGGGGAGGCACACCTGGTCTGGAACACACGGGGGCAACTGGTCAGTAACACACGGGGGCACACTGGTCTGGATCACACGGGGCACACTCCCTGGTCTGGAACACACTGGTGGGCACACCTGGTCAGGAACACACGGGGGCCACACCTTGGTCTGGAACACTCACAGGGGCACAACTGGTCTGGAAACACACGGGGGCACACCTGGTCAGGAACACACGGGGGCATTCACCTGGTTCTGGAACACACGGGGGGCACACCTGGTCTGGAACACACGGGGGGCACACCTGGTCTGTAAACAACGGGGGCCACACCTGCTCAAGAAACACGGGGGGGACAAACAATATGCTCAAGCGAACACACGGGGGGCACACTGACTCAAGAAGAACACCACAGGGGCACAACCTGCTCAAAGATTCACACACGCGGGGCCCACAGCTATGGTCAAGGAACACACGGGGGCTCACACCTGCTCAAGAACAACCCGGGGGGGCACACTGCTCAAGAACCAAGGGGCCACACCTGTCAGAAACACATCGTGGGGCAAACTGCTCAAGAACACACGGGGGCCCACACTGCTCAATAACACGACGGGGGCACGCACTGCTCAAGAAACACAACGGGGGACACTCCCTGCTTCAGCAAGAACTCACGGGGGTTGCCACACCTGCCAAGATATCACTACAGGTTGGGCACACCTGCCATAGAACGAACGGGGTCACACACCCTGCCCAGAAAAACACACGGGGGAACACCTGGTCTCAATAGACACACAGGGGAAACACACTCTGCTCAAAGAACACACGGTTGCGGCAACCTGCTCAAGAACACCGGGGGCACACGATGCTCGAAAACGCATCACGTGGCACACATTGTTGGTCAGGAACACACGGGTGGCAACACTCTTGAGTCTGGAGAACACAAAGCGGAGTAGGGCACGAGCTACTGCTCAAGAACACATCTTGTGGTTGCATCATGCACGCCTGGCCTCGATCTCTGATAGACCGGACTACACACGCGGGGGCACACCTGCTCAAAAAACACTACGTGGGGCACAATCCGTGACTCATAAAAACAACACGGGGGACACCACTGTCTGCTTCAAGAAACATCACGGGGCGGTCACAAACCTGTACTCAAGTTAAAACACTACGTGGGGGACTCATCACTCTCTGCTCAAAATAACTCAGGGGGCCCACAACCCCTGGCGTCAAAAACACCATGAGGGGGCACACTATTCAGTGGTCTCATTAATTCAGAGGGGGTTGCCACCCAGACTCATGGTTCACCACCAGTCTCTAAGCTCACTTCCTGATTAGTGGGCTGTGTTTGTTTTCTATGATCCCGTGGCTAAGTACCAACAGCCTGTTTGATAGGCAAAAAACCTTCTGATCTTGGGACCCTGTAAGGAAGATGCCAAATAAAGCAAGAGGGCAGGGGGGAGGGACCCTACTGAGGTGAAGACATGGGGCAGGGTCAAGGTCTACTCCCCACCGGGTCATTCCTGGTCACTCACTCTTTGTCCCACACTAAAACAACAGTCAGACTCCTAGTCATGGACAGGCCACGGGGGCGATTTACCCCTGAATACCTCCAGGTATTACCCTCGTGACCGTCATTGTTACCCAGGACAGTGCAGCGAACACAAGCAGGAAAACCCACCTAAATCCAGACCTGAAGTTTTTAAACCACAGGGTCTAGCGCTTCATATAGTTTAATAAAAAATACTGTAATACTAACTATGCTACTACTAACTGACTACTTAATGCTACTACTCTTACTACTGTGTAATTACTGACTACTACTATCTACTACTACTATACTTACTGTACAAACTAAACTACTACTTACTACTACTACTTTACTACCTACTACTAATACTACTACTACTGCTTCTTACTAATTACTATACTACTACTACTTACTACTGCTACTACTAATCTATATACTATACTACTAATGCTATTACTACTACTTCTACTACTACTACTACTGCTATTACTACTACTACTACTACTACTACTACTATAATAATAATAATAATAATAATAATATAATAATAATAATAATAAACAATAATAATAACATAATAATAACTATAATAATAATAATAATAATATTAATAATTATAATAATTAATATTAAATAATATAATAATAATAATAATAATAATAATAATTAATAATATATTAATAATAATAATAATTAATTATTATTATATTATTATATAATAAAAAATAATAATTAATAATGATAGTGATGCAAGGTAAGGTGCTGAGAATGTTATCTCAGAGCTTCCTGAGTGGAGATTCTCTTGAACATGACCAGACGTGACCTAGTGTATTGCTCGGGGTTGACCATACAGTCCCTCTCCTGCTTACTCTCACAATCTTGCCTCTTCACCCTCCTCTATCTTAATAATAATAATTCCAGTATAATAATAAATAATAATATTGTTATTATTATTATTATTATTATTGTTATTATTATTATTATTTTTTTTAGTTATTATTATTATGTCTCTCAAAAGACTTTCACAAGCAACAAAGAGCGCCACGTTCTCACAATAAAGGATCTAACCCAGGACAAAATCCAAGCACCACGAACCAGTCAATGCAGGAGTTTACACTATACCCTGTGGAGGCTGTGACAAGATTTCGTGGGTGAAACAGCAAGAAACCTCGACACCCGCCTCAATTTTATATTTTTTTAAATTTATTTTTTTATTTATTTATTAACAATTTGAGCATACATACAGAGGTACAAAAAAATACAGATAAGAGCAGCATGCCAAACCCACTTATACTATGCATAGCATTTCGGGCTGGCTTTTAAAATTAACTAAGCAATGATGAAATCAGTGATAATACATTATTGTAAACAGATAACTATAAAGCAAAAATGAGTATTACAAAGACAGGTCATATGGTTGCATGCATTGTTGTACATTCAGTGTATGGAGTATTCTGTTAGGTAGTGAAATTAAAAAAATAATAAAGTTAGATTGGGTTTTAGGTTTAACATTTATGTGATATAATTGTGAGAAACATTTAAGATATACAATTTATAAGGTTCATTTTATTCAGTATTTATTTGTTTTGGGTGAGTAAGTGATCTTTGGAAGAAGACTTGAATTTATAAACAGGTAGTGTTTCTTTTATATTTACAGGTAATGAATTCCAGATTTTAGGGCCTTTTATGTGCATTGAGTTTTTGCATAGCGTGAGATGGACACGAGGAACATCAAAGAGTGATCTGTGCCTTGTGTTATGGTCATGTGTTTCTGTTGAGGTTGGAAAGGAGAATGTTTGAGGGGAGGGTTAATATCAGAGTTAAGTGTTCTATGTTGTAATAAGTGCAATAATAAGTATGGAGTTTTGTATGGTGAGTAGGGTTTAGTGTATTGAATATTGGTGGAGGTGTGTTGCCTGTAGTGAGAATTTGTTATCATTCTAACTGCAGCCTTTTGTTGGGTAATTAGTGGTCTGAGATGGTTAATTTTTTGTTGAGCCCCATGCACAAATTCCATAGGTGAGATGGGGGTAAATAAGAGAGTGATATGGGGCCAGGAGGCTGACTGTGAACATAGTACCGTATCTTCGATAGTATTCCTACAGTCTTGGAAATTTTCTTAGAAATTTGTTGTATATGTGTATGAAATTTGAGTCTATTATCAAGGTGGATTCCTAAGAATTTTCCCTCTGTTAGCTTTGTGATAGGTGATCCGTTTATCATTATGTTAAGAGGAAACATCTGTAGCTCTGTTACCAAACTGAATGAAGTAGGTTTTGTCAGTGTTTAGTGTAAGTTTGTTAGTCCTCATCCAGGTAGATATTTTCTGTAATTCGGTAAATGAACGCATTTACGCATGTAGGAACGATAACTTGAACAACGCCTGTGTACAACACCGAAATTCCACCAATCATCTCATGAAATTCAGAGACGCCCAATTAGTGATCAAAGAAACTAATTTCCGCAGACGCAAGTGCCTTGAATCAGCACTGATCGCTGTTTCGAATACAATTAAACAAAACAACGGCAGCTTCACCATCTCTGAAGTCTTAGCAAGAATCCTGCTTGGAAAACAGTTAAACCCTGCCTCCACATAGTCTCTCCTGTTATACTACACAAAGCACAGAGAGTGAACACTGAAACAAGCTGCCTCTTTCCAGTCTATTTTGTCCAACCTATTTTTATGTTACCCAAGTAATAGCTTTTATATCCTTTTTACTCATGTTTCGAATTAATTGCTCTACCATATTGTATTACTTTTGTCACTACCAAATATACTACTACTATACTACTACTACTACTACTACTACTACTACTACTACACTACTACTACTACTACTACTACTATACTACTACTACTACTACTACTACTACCACTAGTGAACATCGAAATGGTACCTCACTAGTATTACACCTCACTCTGAGCCTTTATATACCCTCTGTGTCCATGTATTGTTTTGTAATGGCTTGATAAAGCTCCCGGAGAGCGAAAAAGTTGCCCAATAAAAAAGTCACATTAGTTGCACTTGTGTCCTTTTACTTTACACATTT
>NC_069477.1:8919792-8927167 GCF_026875155.1 Cherax quadricarinatus | reverse complement strand
AAGAACCTAGACACTGTAAGAACCTAGACACTGTAAAACCCTGGACCTGTAAGAACCGGACACTGTAAGCCCCTGGAACTGTAAAAAACCGGGACATTTAAAGACCGGACACTGTAAAAAACCTAACAATGTGAAAACCGGAGAAAATACTAACCTGCACTTGTAAGAATTAAGGGGAAATTCTAGATAAGGAACTCGTTTTGAAAAGAAAAACGTAGGGGCATAGGAGAAAGAGACAAGGAAGGGGAAAAGGGGGGAGGGAAAGTGAGGGGGAGGGGGAGGAAAAAAGAAAAGAGAAAGATGGGGAAAGGAGGACGGAAATAGGAAAGGGAGAAATAAAAGGAGGAGGATATGAAAAAGCTGCTTAAAAAATAGTTGTGTTTTCGGGAAAAACAAATGAAAACGACATGGAACATGACCAACACACACACACACACACACACACCACAACACACACACACACAAACCACACACAAACACAAAACCACACACACACACAACCATCACACCACACACACAAACCCAACCACACACAACACACACACACACAACTTACGTAAGGTCCTGACAAAAACCATTTTTAAATTAACAGGATTTTCCTAAACAGATCCGGCTATTTTCCCCCGGATGCGTGGAAATGATGTGTTTCCTCTTCCTTTGAAGTTTAAGCTAGCGGTAAAAACACTGCTTGTGCTTGTTATCCCAAACCCATTACACTGTGCTACCGGTGTATTGATGTATTTATTATCTCCGGGTGAAACTAACAGTATACCCTTTTTCCCTTCCTGGTGTATCTGAAGCTGTATACACTGTCTCCTGTTTTATACTGAGGTTGTATCACTGTCTCCTGGTGTTATGCTGGGGCTGTATACACTGTCTCCTGGTGTATGCTAAGGCTGTATACACTGTCTCCTGGTGTATGCTGAGGCTGTATACACTGTCTCCTGGTGTATGCTAAGGCTGTATACACTGTCCCTGGTGTATGCTAAGGCTGTTTTACACTGTCTCCTGGTGTATGCTGAGGCTGTATACACTGTCTCCTGGTATATACTAAAGCTGTATACACTGTCTCCTGGTATATACTAAAGCTGTATACACTGTCTCCAGGTGTACACTAAAGCTGTATACACTGTCTCCTGGTGTACACTAAAGCTGTATACACTGTCTCCTGGTATATACTAAAGCTGTATACACTGTCTCCTGGTATATACTAAAGCTGTATTACACTGTCTCCTGGTATATCTAAAGCTGTATACACTGTCTCCTGGTATATACTAAAGCTGTATACACGTCTCCTGGTATATACTAAAGCTGTATACACTGTCTCCAGTGTACACTAAAGCTGTATACACTGTCTCCTGGTGTACACTAAAGCTGTATACACTGTCTCCTGGTGTACAATTAAAGCTGTATACACTGTCTCCTGGTGTATCCTGAGGATGTATACACTGTCTCCAGGTGTATCACTAAGCTGTATACACTGTCCCTGGTGTATCCTGAGGATGTATACACTGTCTCCTGGTGTACACTAAAGCTGTATACACTGTCTCCTGGTGTATCCTGAGGATGTATACACTGTCTCTTGGTGTACTCTAAAACTGTATACACTGTCTCCTGGTGTACATAAAGCGTATACACTGTCTCCTGGTGTACACTAAAGCTGTATACACTGTCTCCTGGTGTACACTAAAGCTGTATACACTGTCTCCGGGTGTACACTAAAGCTGTATACACTGTCTCCTGGTGTACACCTAAAGCTGTTATACACTGTCTCCTGGTGTACACTAAAGGCTGTATACACTGTCTCCTGGTGTACATATAAGCTGTATACACTGTCCCTGGTGTACACTAAAGCTGTATACACTGTCTCCTGGTGTACACTAAAGCTGTATACACTGTCTCCTGGTGTACACTAAAGCTGTATACACTGTCTCCTGGTGTACACTAAAGCTGTATACACTGTCTCCTGGTGTACACTAAAGCTGTATACACTGTCTCCTGGTGTATACTAAAGCTGTATACACTGTCTCCTGGTGTATGCTAAGGCTGTATACACTGTCTCCTGGTGTATGCTGAGGCTGTATACACTGTCTCCTGGTGTATCCTGAGGATGTATACACTGTCTCCTGGTGTATCCTGAGGATGTATACACTGTCCCCTGGTGTATGCTAAGGCTGTATACACTGCCCTCCGGGTGTATCCTGAGGATGTATACACTGTCTCCTGGTGTATGCTGGGGAGGGTATACACTGTCTCCTGGTGTATCCTGAGGATGTATACACTGTCTCCTGGTGTATCCTGAGGATGTATACACTGTCCCCTGGTGTATCCTGGGATGTATACACTGTCCCGGGGTATCCTGAGGATGTATACACTGTCTCCGGGTGTATGCTGAGGTTGTATACACTGTCTCCTGGTGTATCCTGAGGATGTATACACTGTCCCCTGGTGTATCCTGAGGATGTATACACTGTTCCTGGTGAAATCCTGAGGATGTATACACTGTTCCCTGGTGTACCCTGGGGATGTATACACTGTCTCCGGGTGTATCCTGGGGATGTTACACTGTCTCGGGTTTGTATGCTGAGGCTGTAAAACACTGTCTCCGGGTGTATCCTGAGGCTGTATACACTGTCTCCTGGTGTATTCCTGAGGCTGTATACACTGTCTCCTGGTGTATCCTGAGGATGTATACACTGTCTCCTGGTGTACACTAAAGCTGTATACACTGTCTCCTGGTGTACACTAAAGCTGTATACACTGTCTCCTGGTGTACACTAAAGCTGTATACACGTGTCTCCTGGTATATACTAAAGCTGTATACACTGTCTCCTGGTATATACTAAAGCTGTATACACTGTCCCCTGGTATATACTAAAGCTGTATACACTGTCTCTGGTATATACTAAAGCGTAAACACTGTCTCCTGGTATATACTAAAGCTGTATACACTGTCTCCAGGTGTAACACTAAGCTGTATACACTGTCTCCTGGTGTACACTAAAGCTGTATACACTGTCTCCTGGTAATATACTAAAGCGTATACACTGTCTCCGGGATATACTAAAGCTGTATACACCTGTCTCCTGGTATATACTAAAGCTGAAATACACTGTCTCCTGGTATATACTAAAGCTGTATACACTGTCTCCTGGTATATACTAAAGCTGTATACACTGTCTCCAGGTGTACACTAAAGCTGTATACACTGTCTCCTGGTGTACACTAAAGCTGTATACACTGTCTCCTGGTGTACATTAAAGCTGTATACACTGTCTCCTGGTGTATCGGGATGTATACACTGTCCCCATGTGTACAACTAAAGCTGTATACACTGTCTCCTGGTGTATCCTGAGGATGTATACACTGTCTCTGGTGTACACTAAAGCTGTATACACTGTCTCCGGGTGTATCCTGAGGATGTAAAACAACTGTCTCTTGGTGTACTCTAAAACTTTTATACACTGTCTCCGGGGTGTACACTAAAGCTGTATACACTGTCTCCTGGTGTACCTAAAGCTGTTACACTGCCCTTGGTGTACACAAAAGCTGTATACACTGTCTCCTGGTGTACACTAAAGCTGTATACACTGTCTCCTGGTGTACACTAAAGCTGTATACACTGTCTCCTGGTGTACACTAAAGCTGTATACATGTCTCCTGGTGTACACTAAAGCTGTATACACTGTCCCCTGGTGTACACTAAAGCTGTATAAAACTGTCTCCTGGTGTACACTAAAGCTGTATACACGTCTCCTGGTGTAAACTAAAGCTGTATACACGGGTCCCCTGGTGTACACTAAAGCTGTAACACTGTCCCTGGTGTACACTAAAGCTGTATACACTGTCTCTGGTGTACACTAAAGCTTTTATACACCGTCTCCTGGTATACACTAAAGCTTTTAAAACCCCACTGTTCCCGGGTATACACTAAGTGTATACACTGTCTCCTGGTATACACTAAAGCTGTATACACCGTCTCCTGGTGTACACTAAAGCTGTATACACTGTCTCCGGGTATACACTAAAGCTGTATACACTGTCTCCTGGTATACACTAAAGCTGTATACACCGTCTCCGGGTATACACTAAAGCTGTATACACCGTCTCCTGGTGTACACTAAAGCTGTATAAAACCTTCCCCGGGTATACACTAAAGCTGTATACCCCGTCTCCTGGTTTTCACTAAAGCTGTATACACTGTCTCCTGGTATACACTAAAGCTGTATACACCACTCCTGGTATACACTAAAGCTGTATACACCGTCCCCTGGTGTACACTAAAGTGTATACCCGTCTCCTGGTGTACACTAAAGCTGTATACACCGTCTCCTGGTGTACACTAAAGCTGTATAACACCGTCTCCTGGTGTACACTAAAGGCTGTATAAAAAACCGTCTCCTAGTATACACTAAAGCTGCATACACTGTATCCTGGTATACACTAAAGCTGCATACACCGTCTCCTGGTATACACTAAAGCTGTATACACCGTTCCCTTTGGTGTACACTAAAGCTGTATACACCGTCCCTGTATACACTAAAGCTGTATACACCGTCCCCTGGTATACACTAAAGCTGTATACCCCGTCTCCTGGTATACACTAAAGCTGTATACACCGTCCCCTTGGTATACACTAAAGCTGTATACACCGTCTCCTGGTGTACACAAAAGCTGTATACACTGTCTCCTGGTGTACACTAAAGCAGTATAAAACTGTCTCCTGGTTTTACACTAAAGCAGTATACACTGTATTCTTCAGTCTAAATAGAACATTATTTGCTTACAGTAAACACCTGGCAACTGTTTACTAGGTGTTTAAACAAAGGTGCAAAGCAGAGGTATCAAACAAAGGTATCAAATGTGTTAAACAAATGTGTCAAAGGTATCAAAGGTGTCACACAAGGTGTCAAAAGTGAAAATAGTGTCAGACAAAAAAAAAATTTAAAATGGAGGAACACTACAGAAGGCCTACTGGCCACACGAAGGTGTCAAAATGTGTCAAACGAAGATGTCACACAAAGGTGACAAACAATCTAGCGCTTGGTTAGACACATCTACGATCACTGTCTACAAGAGACAGCAGATCTTACAGTTAGACATAACCTAGTCTACTCCCAGATCTTTGGAACTGTTCTGGCCACATGTCAAAACAGGACATTAATATGAAAACGTTTCGCCCAGTAGGGACTCCACCAGTTCACCTGACAATAGCTGAACTAGAACGACTTCGAATCTGAAAGTGAGTTGGATTGTAGATGAATGGTTCAGACAACCGACACGTTGATAAATTAGACACATGTGTCTAATTTATCAACGAGTTGGATTGTAAAGGATCTGCCCAGTATGGGCCAACAGACCTACTGAAGTGGTCCTCCTTTCTTATGTTGATGGGAGACCTGATCGAAGTGCTGAGGGGAGACCTGATCGAAGTGTATAAGTGGAAGATAGGTATTAATAAAGGGGATATTAATAAGGTCTTGAGGATATCTCTCCAAGAGAGAACCCGCAGTAATGGATTTAAATTAGATAAGTTTAGATTTAGAAAGGACATAGGAAAGTATTGGTTTGGAAATAGGGTAGTAGATGAGTGGAACAGTCTACCTAGTTGGATTATTGAGGCTGGGACTTTGGGTAGTTTCAAATTTAGGTTGGATAAGTACATGAGTGGGAGGGGTTGGATTTGAGTGGGACTTTCACATCAGAGCTTATTTCTTGGGTGGCATTGAAAATTGGGTTGGGCAAATGTTTTGTTAGTGGGATGAATTGTAAAGGACCTGCCAAGTATGGGCCAAGAGGCCTGCTGCAGTGTTACTCCTTTCTTATGTTCTAAGCCAGAATGTGACTTGTAAATGGTCAAAGTAGGACCGAAACGTCGTGGTAAGTTTCTCTCACCTTTGTGTATTGTTCCATTCATGGTATTGTACGTTCTTGTTCTTTAAGTAGCGTGTTATTCCATACTCGCCTGTCCTTGATTCTGAGGTGAGGATCTGCGGTGGGCTCTAAGTGGGTTATGCTAATAGGTCTCCAGAGTTGTGTAAGATGTTTTGCTGATAGAGGAGCTAGTTAATGTGGAGCACTGGTAGTGCCTGAGGCTTCGCTTGTCATTGGGATCTCTGTTCGTGTTTGCTGGTCTCAGTGTGAAAGGAATCAGTTGGAAAAACTATTTCCTCACTTCTGATTTTCTAAGGACAGATTTGTTACCGAGGCAAAGAAATTGTTTGTTAGGTAAGACACATATGCAACAGTTAGGTATCTTTATTATGAAACGTTTCGCCTACACAGTAGGCTATGGAACAATGGAACAATGCTCTTCTCCAGACTGAGGGACTGACCACCTCAAAACTTTAAGGGTGATGGACTGATTACATCGTCTTCAAGTATCTTCTGCTTCTATCAAGTTTTCTGTACTCGACTGAAGAAGCCTACTGTGTAGGCGAAACGTTTCATAATAAAGATACCTACTGTTGCATATGTGTCTTACCTAACAACCTGTCGGTATTTTATACCATTTTAATGTTCAAAGAAATTGTTTGCATGAGTATACGGTCGGTATATTCTACCGTTGATAAGACACATGTGCATTAGTTAGGTACGTCTCTACAAGACGATAAGTAAGACAAATGTTGCACATATGTCTTACGTATGTACTTGTCGCTATTGTATATTATTTTCACAATCACAGTCAGTCCCTCAACCTTGAGTCGATGTGGTCAGTCCACATCGACTCAAGGTTGAGGGACTGATTACCTCATTCTCCTCCTGTTCTTCAAGTTTCTCCTATGTATGGACTGATGAAGCCACTGTGTAGCGAAACGTTTCCTCAATAAAGATACCTAAGAGTTGCACATGTGTCTAATTTATCAAAAAACACCTGACAATAACAAAAAAACATCTGCGCAATAACAATAAACGCACTTACCTCTCATTCCTTATCATGCAGGTGTGTATCGTGTATACATGTGTGTCTGTGACGGCTGGTGTGACATGTGTGTCTGTGACGGCTGGTGTGACATGTGTGTCTGTGACGGCTGGTGTGACATGTGTGTCTGTGACGGCTGGTGTGACATGTGTGTCTGTGACGGCTGGTGTGACATGTGTGTCTGTGACGGCTGGTGTGACATGTGTGCCTGTGACGGCTGGTGTGACATGTGTGCCTGTGACGGCTGGTGTGACATGTGTGCCTGTGACGGCTGGTGTGACATGTGTGCCTGTGACGGCTGGTGTGACATGTGTGCCTGTGACGGCTGGTGTGACATGTGTGCCTGTGACGGCTGGTGTGACATGTGTGCCTGTGACGGCTGGTGTGACATGTGTGCCTGTGACGGCTGGTGTGACATGTGTGCCTGTGACGGCTGGTGTGACATGTGTGCCT
>NC_069477.1:8869792-8917292 GCF_026875155.1 Cherax quadricarinatus | reverse complement strand
TCAGGTACATGTACAAGGTATATAGACCATAGCTGACATCAATGACATACTACTATATAGAAAGTCCCGTGTTATGCAGAGAATTTCGGGCAAATTGGGTCAGTTTTGTCCCCAGGATGCGGTCCACACCAGTCCACTAACACCCAGGTACCTATTTTACTGCTAGGTGAACATAGACAGCAGGTGTCTTAAGGAAACACGTCCTAATTTTTCCACCCGTGCCTGGGATCGAGCCACTAACCTCAGATTGTGAGATGAGTGAGCTAGCAATCGAGCTACGGGACACCTGACCAAAGCTCAAGCCAAAGCTTCTTCTCCTTCCTCCTCATCTGCATTCTCCTGTAAACGCCAGTACCTGGTGAGCTTCGACCCGCAGGTTCTCGCGTCAGTCAGCCGCGACCAAAACAAAAGCCTCCGTTAATTCGTCTGTACAAACTGGTCACACAGCGATGGTGTCAGTGAATGGCCCAGCAGGACTCTCTGTTGACTCTCTGATGCATCGCCAACACTGGCGATTGACAATGATTGCAATGCATTGTGGGTTAAATTGACACAAACGAAAAAGAAAGAGGTTGATACAATTGTTGCCATTTTTTCGCAACGGTACCTCGTAAGACAAGGAACTTTCAGTGGTATTCAGGGTGAGAGCCCATTAAAAAGTGTTAAATGCTCTTCTGAAGACGCCGTGGTGTTGAATGCTCTTGGAGATAGATGTTGAACACTATTATATCATCTTATGCACTAGTTATAGGTTCACTAGCTATGGGCTTACTAGTTATAGGTTCACTAGTTATAGGTTTACTAGTTATAGCTTCACTAGTTATAGGTTCACTGGTTATAGGTTTACTAGTTGTGATGAATGGTTTGAAAAACCGACAAGTTGAAGATTGAGACACTTATGCAGCATATGAGAATCTTTATTCAGGAAACGTTTCGTCATACAGTGGCTTCATCAGTCCAATACAAAGAGGAAGGCGTAAGGAGAGGAGGAGTATGAGGTAATCAGTCCCTCAACCTGGAGTCGATGTGTTCAGTCCATCAATCTTGTAGAATGTTTACTAGTTATAGGTTCACTAGCTATATGTTTACTTGTTATACTTCACTAGTGATTGGTTCACTAGGTATAGGTTCACTAGTCATAGGTTCACTAGTCATAGGTTCACTAGTCATAGGTTTACTAGTCATAGGTTCACTAATCATAGGTTCACTAGTCATAGGTTCACTAGCCATAAGTTCACTAGTTATAGATTCACTAGTCATAGGTTCACTAGTCATAGGTTCACTAGTCATAGGTTCACTAGTTATAGATTCACTAGTCATAGGTTTTACTAGTCATAGGTTCACTAGTCATAGGTTCACTAATCATAGGTTCACTAGTCATAGGTTTACTAGTCATAGGTTCACTAGTTATAGATTCACTAGTTATAGGTTCACTAGTTATAGATTCACTAGTTATAGGTTCACTAGTCATAGGTTCACTAATCATAGGTTCACTAGTCATAGGTTTACTAGTCATAGGTTCACTAGTTATAGATTCACTAGTTATAGGTTCACTAGTCATAGGTTCACTAATCATAGGTTCACTAGTCATAGGTTTACTAGTCATAGGTTCACTAGTTATAGATTCACTAGTCATAGGTTCACTAGTCATAGGTTCACTTGTTATAGATTCACTAGTCATAGGTTCACTAGTCATAGGTTCACTAGTCATAGGTTCACTAGTCATAGGTTCACTAGTCATAAGTTCACTAGTTATAGGTTCACTAGTCATAGGTTCACTAGTCATAGGTTCACTAGTCATAGGTTCACTAGTCATAGGTTCACTAGTTATAGGTTCACTAATCATAGGTTCACTAGTCATAGGTTCACCTAAATATAAGCTTTACGGTCCCAGAAACACTTTCTAAGACAGGACACAGGGAAACATTTGCTTGACAATAGAGTTGTAGATGAGTGGAATAAACTCCCGAGCAGCGTCACTGAAGCAAGAGCTTTAAGCAGCTAACTTCAGGTGTAAGAGTAGGTATGAGTTGGTCCTGCCTAGTATGGGCCAGTAGCACAGTATAATGGTATATAATACAGACAAGCTTATGATTAACACACATGTGCAATACGTGGCTATCTCTGTTTTGATTTTTTTTTTTTTTTGAGTTTGGGAGATTATTAGCCGGCGACAGGAGTAGATAGGGTAATCAGTCCCTCAATCTTGGTGGAAGGTGTTTAAATATAGATTGTCATGTTCCTTTATTACGAACAGAAGTCTATTGGTCTATATACCTGGCTGTAGCACAATAACCAATGTATGTAATACATACAGAGGTTACGTACAATAAGGCAAATTTAAGCAAGAGACTTAGTGAGAAGTGTAGCCACCAGACTGGGAGGTAAGTCTGCCAACATTGATTCACAAGTGTACCACATCGCTTGTCGATAGAATGAAAGATATAACAGCGAAATAGCCAAGAATTTGGGCAATTGCTAGTGATCTAAAATATCCAAAAATTTTGATAAATGCTGTAACATTGCTAGAACTACATTTTACATATTCGAGAAAGCACAAACATTATTACTCAACCAAGAATATGTTAGTTCTCCCAGGATACAATGATCAGTGGCACTGATCAACCATACCCACCCTCTTAACTGCACCAAGTGATATATTTACTTGTCTAACCCTTTATATTTCCCTAGACCTGGTATCTCTACAGTGTATGTACTGTATCTAGACCTGGTATCTCTACAGTG
Organism: Cherax quadricarinatus; assembly: GCF_026875155.1. Taxonomy (NCBI): domain Eukaryota; kingdom Metazoa; phylum Arthropoda; class Malacostraca; order Decapoda; family Parastacidae; genus Cherax; species Cherax quadricarinatus. Next base: position 8,914,547 of record NC_069477.1, on the reverse strand, counting down.
TATGTACTGTATCTAGACCTGGTATCTCTACAGTATATGTACTGTATCTGGACCAGGTATCTTTACAGTATATGTACTGTATCTAGACCTGGTATCTCTACAGTATATGTACTGTATCTGGACCTGATATCTCTACAGTATATGTACTGTATCTGGACCTGGTATCTCTACAGTATATGTACTGTATCTGGACCTGATATCTCTACAGTATATGTACTGTATCTGGACCTGATATCTCTACAGTATATGTACTGTATCTAGACCTGGTATCTCTACAGTATATGTACTGTATCTAGACCTGGTACTTCTATAGTATATGTACTGTATCTAGACGTCTCCCCACTACGTCATAACCACGTCTTCAAGGGTGATGGACTGATTACATCTTCTCTACATCTCCACTGCTTCTGCTGCCTCCTTTATATTCAACTGCAGCCTACTGTGTAGGCGAAACGTTTCGGAAATAAAGATACCTAAACCGTTATCAACTTGTCGATATTGTATATTATATATTATATTCACACTTGAGTACTACTGTACTCTAACTGTACTCAAGACAGAGAACCTTCACTGCTTTCAATGGATTTAACTGAGTACCTAAACTACTGTGAATGTCTGAAGTCTCTAGTTCTGTACTCCTTGAAACGTAGGCGAGAGAGATACCTTAAAATCTACACCTGGAAAATTTTAGAAGGGTTTGTCCAAATCTGCACACACATATATCGTTCCCAATGAAAGTAAAAGGCTTCTGCAGACGGTGCAAAATACCCCAGAGAAAAACAGGGCAAACTCAATAAGTGTGAAGGGACCAAGACTTTTCAGTGGTCTCATTAATTCATGAAGGGGGTTGCCACCAGACTCCTGGTCACCACCAGTCTCTCAGCTAACTTCCTGATTAGCTGGGCTGTGGTGTTTTCTATGAAATTCCCGTGGCTAGTACCAACAGCCTGTTTGATCAGGCAAAACATCTGATCTTGGACCCTGTAAGGAAGATGCCAAATACAGCCCAGAGGGCAGGGGGAGGGTACCCTACCCTGAGTGAAGACATGGGCAGGTCAAGGTCTACTCCCCCACCGGGTCATTCCAGGTCACTCACTCCTTGCCCCACACTAAACAACAGTCAGACCTAGTCATGGACCAGGCCACGGGGGCGTTGACCCCTGAAATACCCTCCAGGTATACCCCACAGTGACCGTCATTGTTACCAGCCAGTGCAGCGAACACACGCAGCAGCTAAACTAAACCATTACCTGAAGTTTTTAAACCACACGGGTCTAGCGCTTCATACAGTTTAATAAAAACTACTGCTACTACTACTACTACTACTACTACTACTACTACTACTACTACTACTACTAATAATAATAATAATAATAATAATAATAAAAATAAAAATAATAATAATAATAATAATAACAATAATAATAATAATAATAATAATAATAATAATAATAATAATAATAATAATAATATAATAATAACAATAATAATAATAATAATAATAATAATAATAATAATAATAATAATAATAATAACAAAAATAATAATAACAATAAAATAATAATAATAATAATAATAATAATAATAATAATAATAATAATAATAATAATAATAATAATAATAATAATAATAATAACAATAATAATAATAATAATAATAATAATAATAATAATAATAATTTAAAAATAATAATAATAATAATATAATAAAAATAATAATAATAAAAATAATAATAATTAATAATTATAATAATAAAAATAATAATAATAATGATAATGATGCAAGGTAAGGTGCTGAGAATGTTATCTCAGCAGCTTCCTGAGAGAGATTCCTCATGAACGTGACCAGACGTGACCTAGTGTATTGCTGGGGTTGACCCTACTGTCCCTCTCCCGCTTACCTCACACTCTTGCTCTCTCACCCTCCTCTATCTTAATAATAATAATACATAATAATAATAATAATAATAATAATAATATTATTATTATTATTATTATTATTATTATTATTATTATTATTATTATTAATATTATTATTATTATTATTATTATTATTATTATTATTATTATTATTATTATTATTATTATATTAATATTATTTTATTATTATTATTATTATTATTATTATTATTATTATTATTATAATTATTATTATTATTATTATAATTATTATTAGTAGTAGCAGTAGTAGTAGTAGTAGTAGCAGTAGTAGTATAGTAGTAGTAGTAGTAGTAGTAATAGTAGTAGTAGTAGTAGTAGTAGTAGTAACAGTAGTAGTAGTAGTAATATAGTAGTAGTAGTAGTAGTAGTAGTAGTGTAATAGTAGTAGTTAGTAGTAGTAGTAGTAGTAGTAGTAGTAGTAGTAGTAGTAGTAGTAGTAGTAGTAATAGTAGTAGTAGTAGTAGTAGTAGTAATAGTAGTAGTTAGTAGTAGTAGTAGTAGTAGTAGTAGTAGTAGTAGTAGTAGTAGTAGTAGTAGTAGTAGTAATAGTAGTAGTAGTAGTAGTAGTAATAGTAGTAGTAGTAGTAGTAGTAGTAGTAGTAGTGGTAGTAGTAGTAGTAGTAGTAGTAGTAATAGTAGTAGTAGTAGTAGTAATAGTAGTAATAGTAGTAGTAGTAGTAATAGTAGTAGTAGTAGTAGTAGTAATAGTAGTAGTAGTAGTAGTAGTAGTAATAGTAGTAGTAGTAGTAGTAATAGTAGTAGTGTAGTAGTAGAAAGTAGTAGTAGTAGTAGTAGTTAATAGTAGTAGTAGTGTAGTAGTAGTAGTAATAGTAGTAGTAGTAGTAGTGTAGTAATAGTAGTAGCAGTAGTAGTAGTAGTAATAATAGTAGTAGTAGTTAGTAGTTAGTAGTTGTAGTAGTAGTAGAAATAGTAGTAGCAGTAGTAGTAGTAGTTAGTAGTAATAGTAGTAGTAGTAGTAGTAGTAGTAGTAGTAGTAGTAGTAGTAGTAGTAGTAGTAGTAGTAGTAGTAGTAGTAGTATCATTATATACGCTCAGAGATTTATATGTCTCGGTGTATCTTTCAGTGTATATACACTGAGATATACACAACTCTCAGTGTATATACACTGAGCTATACACAACTCTCAGTGTATATACACTGAGATATGCACAACTCTCAGTGTATATACACTGAGCTATACACAAAAATCTCCAGTGTTTATACCTCTGGAGATATTGCCAACTCTCAGTGTATTTACACGAGCTATACACCAAATCTCAGTGTTATACAATGAGATTTGGCTCAACTCTCTGTGTATATACACTGAGCTTTACACAAGCTTCTCAGTGCTATTACAATGTGATATGCACCAACTCTCAGTGTATATACTACTGAGCATATACACAACTCCTCGTTAGTATTACACTGAGAATATGCAAAACTCTACAGTGCTATATACACTGTGCTATTCACATTCTTCAGTGTATAATTCACTCGAGATATGCACAACTCTCAGTTGTATATACACTGAGCTATACACAAACTCTCTGTGTTTATTACACTGAGATATGCACAACATATCAGTGTATTTACACACTGAGCTATACACAACTCTCAGTGTTTTTCATCTGAGATATTACACAACTCTCAGCTTATATTCACGAGATTATACTCAACTCCTCAGTGTATATACATGTGATATACCACTAACTCTCAGGCGTATATACACTGAGATATACACAACTCTCAGTGTATATACACTGAGATATACACAACTCTCAGCGTATATACACTGAGATATACACAACTCTCAGTGTATATACACTGAGATATACACAACTCTCAGCGTATATACACTGAGATATACACAACTCACTCAGCGTATATCTCACTTTGATATACACAATCTCAAGAGTAATATACATGAGTTTTAACATAATCTCAGCGTATATTACATGTGATATACACACTCTCGCGTATATACACTGAGTTTACAAAACCTCACTCCAGTGTAGATACAACTTGTGTTATACACTAACTCTCAGTGTATATATCTGTCAGGATATACAACAACCTCCAGTGTTTTTTCAAATGGTGTTCATAAAAAAAAAAATATACTAGCCTAACTATAAATAACCGTTAAAAAATATAAAGGAGATAATAGAATGACTCTTATTGCATTGTGGGAAGAGCACTGACTCACACTGTGATCAACTAAGTGCGAACCCCACACGAGCAGTAAGTATGACAAGTCTCTAATATTTGCTGTTCCCATCTTTAATATATATATATATATATACTATATATATATTTATATATATATATATTTAGATTATATATAGATTATATATTTATATCTTTATATATATATATATATATATATTTCGTTCATAAAGGCACAGACATTTACTTTGCGTCAATATCTACATCAGAAAAACATAAATTTGCTGGACAGTGTGGACAGTGAAAAAAAAAAGAAAACAGAAAAAATAATCTCTATCAGCATTTAAAAATTTTAAAGGTTGGTCATTAATCTATGAGATATATTTGCTGGTGGGCTACGTAACTGGAAGAACGAATGAGGTATTTTGTATTCCTGGGCAGATACTAATATTTCTTCAGAGCAGGTGGTGAGGGCCGTCAGGTGGCGTACCTGCCTGACACACTCACTCCCACACTGAGGGCGTAAGAGTGGCGTACCTGCTGCACACTTCACTCCACACTGAGGGCGTCAGATGGAGTACATCTGTTCACAATCTACTCCACTCTGAGGGCCGTCCGGTCTCAGGTGGTGTACCTGCTGCACACGCACTCCACTACTGAGGGAGTCAGGTGGTGTACCTGCTGACTCACTCACGCCAACTGAGGGCGTCTAGGTGGTGTTTTGGACCTGCTGACCTCACTCAATCCCACTGAGGGCGTCAGGTGGTGTACCTGCTGACACAATCACTCACACTGAGGGCAGTCAGGTGGTGTACTGCTGACAACTCACTCCCACACTGAGTGGGCGGCAGGTGGCGTACCTGCTGACCTCACTCACTCCACACTGAGGGCGTCAGGTGGTGTACATGATGACACACTCACTCCACACTGAGGGCGCCGTATGGTGGTTTGTACCTGCATGAATTTTTTTTGTAACACACACTCCTCCACACTGAGGGCGTCAGGTGGTGTACCTGCTGACACACTCACTCCACACTGAGGGCGTCAGGTGGTGTACCTGCTGACACACTCACTCCACACTGAGGGAGTCAGGTGGCGTTACCTGCTGCCACACTCACTCCACACTCTGAGGGCGTCCGTCCAGGTGGTGTACCTGGCTGACACACTACTCCACACTGAGGGCGTCTGGTGGGCGTACCTGTGACACACTCACTCCACATGAGGGCCGTCAGTGGTGTACCTGCTGCTCAACCCTCACTCCACACTGAGGGCCGTCAGTGGGTGGTGTACCTGCTGAAACCACCCACACTCCACACTGAGGGCCCGTCAGGTGGTGTACTGCTGACACACTCACTCCCATGAGGGCGTCAGGTGCAGGTGGGTGTACCTGTGACACACTCACTCACCACCTGAGGGCGTCAGGTGGTAGTACTGTGACACCACTCACTCCACACTGAGGGCGTCAGGTGGTGTACCTGCTGACACACTCACTCCACACTGAGGGCGTCAGGTGGTGTACCTGCTGACACACTCACTCCACACTGAGGGCGTCAGGTGGTGTACCTGCTGACACACTCACTCCACACTGAGGGCGTTCAGGTGGTGTCCTCATGCTGGGGGGGGGGGGGGGGGGGGGGGGGGGGGGGGGGGGGGGGGGGGGGGGGGGACACACTCACCTCAACACTGAGGGAGGCTGCAGGTGGTGTACCTGCTGACTCACTCACTCCATCTGAGGGGCGTTCAGGTGGTGTACTGCTGGCACACTCACTCACACTGTGTAAATCTTGTCAAAACTTCACGTCGGAAAAACACTCGTAGGTGTTTAATAAAAATGCATAGTGTTTCTGGAGACGTGTTCATCGCCCCTGCGGCCCGGTTCCTGGTGGATCAAGGGCCGGATCAACCAGGTTGTACTGGTGGCCGCTTTTAACCGACGTTGGAACCACAGCCCGGCTGGTAAGGTACTGCTTTCAGGTGCCTGCCCTGTACATTATTGAAGACAGCCAGGGGTCTATTGATAATCCCCCTTGTGTAGGCTGTTGAACTGTCTTGGACTCCAAACACTTATTGTGTTGTCTCTTAGTTAACCATGGAGTCTCTACTTTTCATTGGGGCGAATTTTGCACCGCCTGTCGCGTCCTTTCGCTTTTAATAGGGAGTGATTTTTTCTGCTGCAAAAAGGTTTGGGGGTTATAATCACATCATGATTTTCCAAGTTTATATTATTCATGTTCATTTGTCACCCGCCGTTCCAGGTAGAGTAAGGTCAAGGAACCTTCAACCGCTTCCAAGTATTATAGGAGCTATATGGGTTACTTTTATGAGCTGTGTCGTGAAAGTTCTCTGTACATTCTCCAGGTCGGCAATTTCGCCTGCTTTGTATGGGGCATGGTAGTGTACAGCTGCATTCCAGTCTTATGGAGACCCCCAAACAAGCGATTATGAAGAGATCATCATGCGCGTTTTTCTTCCCTAGTTTTGTAGGTTATCATTATTGCTCCCAGTGTCCTTCACATTAATTTTCCGCCTCCTTTGTGTTGGATTGGATTTTGCTTTATACTCCGATACACCTTTTAATTTCCTCGTGTTTTCTTATATCGGTGTAATGGGACCATTTCTCTTAATTGTTACTTCATTATGTTTCTCCGTGGCTCTTGTAATAATTTGGTTGAGTCCGATTGGAGTGTTTCACTGTCGTGAAAGGAGAACACTGTGGTGCAAATTCGGGTATCATACGGGAAAAGAATGACCCGTGCTGTGGCTTTTCATCTCTGTCTGTGTCAAGATATGAGGATAAGGAATAGGACGGGGCGAGGTTCTGTGCCTTGTGGAAACAGAGCTTGTCACTGGGTAGCGCCTCCTGACTTTACTCTGTTTCCTATTGCTCTGTGTGTTCTATTTGTTAGAAAGTTATAGACTCCACACAACCAACATTTCTGTTTTTTTCCTTTTATCTCGTAATTTTGTGCGCTGTTTCTCCCATGGTCACACTGCCGAAAGTTTTCGCTAAGTCTTGTTTACTACATCTGCATTTTGTTTTGTCCTCCAGAGCATCCAAGACCTCTGTCTAGTGGGTCCAGTAGTGGGACAGGCTGGAGCGACCTGCCTCTGAACCCACGTAGCCCTGGGTTGTGTAAGGGGACTGGGTTTTCTAAGTGGTGTGTCGATTTTTTTCTTAGAACCGTTTTAAAGATGTTTTTATGATGTGGAACGATTAGTGCTATCGGTACTGTAATTTTTTACAAAATTACTTTACTGCCACCTTTGTGGTATGGGGTTATGGTCTGTTGTCTTTAGTGAGTGTAGGGATGACCCGTGTGTTCATGCTCCCTCTCCATCTAGAATGCCTGAAGGCGCCTGACAGGGGCTCTTCCATGAGTTTCCACGGAGTCTGGGGCCGTATGGGGCAGACGTGCATGGCCTTGTCAATTAATGCTTTTTCAGATTCTTATGGTATTAGAATTATATTAGAAATTGAACATTACAAATGGTATAAAAATACCGCATTTGTTACACTGAGTATACACAACTCTCAGCGTATATACACTGAGATATACACAACCTATCTGCGTATATACACTGTGTTATGCCTCAACTCTCAGCCGTTTATACATGAGATATACACAACTCTCAGCGTATATACACTGAGATATGCACAACTCTCAGCGTATATACACTGAGATATACACAACTCTCAGCGTATATACACTGAGATATGCACAACTCTCAGCGTTTATACAATGACTGAGATACAACATACTCTCAGCGTTTATACACTGTGTTTTGCACAAACTCTCAGTTGTTTATTACTCTTAGATATTCACAAATCTCAGCAGTATATACACTGGCATATGCATACCACTCTCAGGTATATACACTTAGATTTAAACAATACTCTCAGGTATTTACACTGAGATCTATGCTAAAAACAACTCTCAGTGTATATACACTGACATATACACAACTCTCAGTGTATATACACTGAGATATGCACAACTCTCAGTGTATATACACTGAGCTATACACAACTCTCAGTGTATATACACTGAGATATGCACAACTCTCAGTGTATATACACTGAGGCTATACACCAATTCGTGTATATTTACACGGAGCTTTGCACAAACTCTCTGTGTATTTACACTGAGCTATACACAACTCTCAGTGTATATCACTGTGATATGACACAATCTCTCAGTGTATTTTACTCTGCAGCTATACACAACTCTCAGTTGTATATACATGAGCATTGGCAAAATCTCTCAGTTGTATATACACTGAGCTATACACAACTCTCAGTGTATATACACTGAGATATGCACAACTCTCAGTGTATATACACTGAGCTATACACAACTCTCAGTGTATATACACTGAGATATGCACAACTCTCAGTGTATATACACTGAGCTATACACAACTCTCAGTGTATATACACTGAGATATGCACAACTCTCAGTGTATATACACTGAGCATTACACAATATCAGGTGTATATACACTGAGTTCATTGCAAAACTCTCAGTGTTTATACTACTGGGCTAATACACAACTTCTGTGTATATACACTGAGATAGCGACTCAACTATCAGTGTAATTTACACTGAGATATACTACAACTCGCAGTGTATATACACTGACGTTATACACAACTCTCAGCGTATTTCACGGAGATAATCTATAAACTCTCAGTGTTTTTCCACTGAGATTACACAACTTCAGCGTATATACATCTGGTGATATACACAACTCTCAGTGTAGATACACTGAGATTTACCTCATCTCTCAGCGTATATACACTGAGATATACACAAATCTCAGTGATATTAACTCTGAGATATATCATAAACTATCTGCGTTTATATCTTGAAGATTTTCCACATACATCTCAGTGTCATATACACTGAGATATACACCATAATCTCTCAGGTATATACTCTGAGATATTCACAACTCTCAGTGTTTATACACTGAGTTATAACATCTACTCAGCGTATTACTACAATGAGTTATACACAACTCTCAGTCGTTAGATTTCACTGCAGATATTATCACAACTCTCAGAGTTTATATACACTGAGAACTTTACATCAACTCTCAGTGTATATACACGGAGATATTCTCATACTCTCACGCGTTTATACACTGATGATATACTACAATACTCTCTGTGTAATACTTTGAGATATATACACAATCTCTCAGCGTATTTGCACTGAGATATACTCCAAATCTCAGTGTTATATACACTGAGATATACACATACCTCTCAAGACGTATATTCACTGAGATATACACCACAACTCTCAGTGTATATACACTGTGATATATACACAAATCTCAGCGTATATACAACTGAGATATACACCAACTCGCAGTGTATTTACACTGAGTTATACACACATCTCAAGCGTATTTCACTGAGTTATTCACAACTCCTCAGTGTTTTTACTCTGGATATTACACTATACTATTTCTGCGCTATTTACACGGAGATATACACAACTCTTCAGTGTATATACACTGGTGTATACACTTACTCTCAGCGCTTATACACTGAGATTACCCACAATCTCAAGTGTTCCTTTTCACTGAGTTTTTACACATATCTCAGGTCGGTATGTACACTGAGAATATACACAACTCTCTGTTGTCATTATTACACTGAGATACTACACTAACTCTCAGCGTATATATCACTGTGGTGATACACAACTCTCAGTGTATATACACTGAGTTCTATACAACACTCTCAAGCGTATATACTCGAGTTTTACACAATATCTCTGGTGTATATTACTCTGCGATATACACATCTCTCAGCGTATATTCACTTGAGATATACACAATCTATCTGTGTTTTTCACTGACAGTTATACACATCTCCTCTGCGTTTATACACTGAGATATACCACAACTCTCGTAGCGTATATACACTGAGATATACACATCTCTCCAGCCGCATATACACTGAGATATACAAAACTCCTCAGCGTTTTTATACACTGAGATTTGCATAACTCCAGCGTATATACCCTGTGATATACACACAACTCTCAGCGTTTTTACACCTGAGATATGCACAACTCTCAGCGTTATACTACAACTGAGATATTACACAATCTCAGCGTATATACACTGTGATTATGCACAACTCTCAGCGTATTTACACTGAGTTAATACACAACTCTCAGGAGTTTATACACTGAGATATGCGCTCAACTCTAGCGTATATACCACTGAGATATACACAACTCTCAGTATCGTTTATACACTGAGATATGCTCACTCCTCTGCGTATTACACTGTGATTACACAACTCTCAGTGTTATATACACTGAGATATGGGCACAAAACTCTCAGCCGTAATATACCACTTGCATTTACACAATTCTGCGTATATTCACTGAAGATTTACTGCTACATACTCTCAGCGTATTTTCACGTAAGATATACACAACCTCTCAGCGTTTTTACACTGAGATATCACACAACTACTCAGTGTTTATACAACTGAGATTATATACACATCAATCTTGCGTTTTTACACTGAGTTGATACAAACTCTCAGTGTAGAGACACTGAGTTAACACAACTTCAGCGTATATACACTGTGATATTACACAACTCTCTGTGTATTACACTGAGATTTCAATACTCTCAGCGTATATTACACTGTGATATACCCACAACTTCAGTGGATATTACAATGAGATTTACACAACTCTCAGCGTATATAAACTGAGATATAACAACTCTCAGTGTATTTTCACTGAGTTTTTTCACAACTATCAGCGTTTATAACTGAGTGTACACAACTTCAGGCGGTATTTACTAATGAGATCAATTCTACATATCTCAGCGTTTTTACACTGAGTTTACACAACTCAGCGTATATACACTGAGTGATACACAACTCTCAGCGGTTTTACACTGTTGATATACACACTCTCAGAGTATATACACTGAGTTATACACAACTCTCAGCGTATTTACAACTGAGATATACACAACGCCTCAGAGTATTTACACACTGTGATATACACAACTCTCAGCGTATATACATGAAGATATACACAAACTCTTCAGCGTATATTACACTGAGATTTACACAAACTCCTCTGCGTATCTACACTGAGTTAATACACCTACTCTTCAGCGATATATACACTGAGATATACACAACTTCTCAGCGTATTTACACTGATAGATATGCACAAACTCTCAGGCGTATATTACACTGAGTTATACACAAAACCTCTCAGCGTATTATACCTGAGATATGCACAAACTCTCAGCGTATATACACTGAGATATACACAATCTCAGCGGATATCACTGAGATATGCACAACGCTCAGTGTATATTACACTTAGTTATACACAACTTCAGCGTATATACACTGAGATAGTTCCACAACTCTCAGCGTACTATACACTTAGATATACAACAACTCCTCAGCGTAATACACTGAGATATGCACCATCTCTCAGTGTTTTTACACTGACATTATACACAATCTCTCAGCGTATATACACTGAGTTATGCACTACTCTCAGTGTGTATTACACTGAGCTATATCCACAACTCTCAGCGTTTATACAATGAGATATGCACCTCTCGGTGTATATACACTGAGCTTTACACAAACTCTACAGCGGTATATACACTGTGATATGCCACAATCTTCTCAGGTGTAGTTTACACTGAGCTAGTCATCAACTCTCAGTAGTATATACACTGAGATTTGGCACAACTCTCAAGTGTATATACATTGAGCATAGTACCCAACTCTCTGTGTATAGACTCTGGATATGCAAAAAAACTTTTGTATATACACTGAGCTATGCACAAATACTCTCAGTGTATATACACTGAGATATGCACAACTCTCTGTGTATATACACTGAAGGCTATTCACAACTCTCAGTGTATATACCTCTGAGATATGCACATAACTCTCCAGTGTATATACATGAGCTATATACAAAACTCTCAGTGGTTATCATACACTTGAGATAGGCACAGATTCTCTTCAGTGTATATACACTGAGCTATATACACAAATCTCAGTGTATAGTACACTGCGATATGCACAAGTCTCAGTGTATATTACAGTCTGTAGGATTTACACAACTCTCAGTGTATCTATTACACTGAGTTATGCACAACTCTCAGGTGTTTTATACACTGTGCTTTACACCAACTCTCAGTGTATATACACTGAGTTATGCACAACTTCAGTGTATATTACACTGAGATATACACAAACTCTCAGTGTTTATACAATGAGTATACAAAACTCTCCGCGTTATATACAACTGAGATATACACAACTATAGTTGTATATTACACTGAGATATACTCAATCTCAGCGTTTATACAACTGAGATATACAACATCACTCCAGTGTATTTACACTGAGATATACTCAAATCGAAAGCGCCCCCCTTTTTACTCTGAGTTACTACACACTCTCAGGAGTTATTATACTTGAAGTTATACACAAACTCTTCAGCGTTATTTACATGGAGATATACACAACTCTCAGTGTATATACACTGTGATATACCTCAATACTATCACGGCGTAATATACCACTGAGGTATACACAATCTTCAGTGTTTTATACATGAGATATACACAATCCTTCAGCGTATTTAACTGAGATATACACAACTCGCAGTGTTATACACTGAGTATACACATCTTCAGCTTACTTTACACTGAGATATACACACTCTCAGTGTATTTACACTGCTGATATACACATACTCTCAGCGTATTTACACTTGTGATAAATAACACAACTCTCACGTGTATATACCACCTGAGTTATTACACAACTCTCTGCGTATATACACTGAGATAGACACAACTCTCAGTGTTTTACACTGAGATCACATTACACAACTCTCAGCGTATTTACAATGAGACTATACACATAACGTTGCAGGGTGTATTTACAACTGAGATTTACACAACTCTCAGCGTGTAGAAATACGCACTGGAGATATACACAACCTCTCAGTGTATATTTCAATGTGTTATACACAACTCTCAGTGCGTATTTTACACTGAGATATACACAACTCTCAGTGTATTTACTCTGAGATATCACACAATCCTCTCAGCGTTTATACATCGTGTGATTCACAATCTCTCAGTGTATATTTACACTGTGATATACACAAACTCTCTGCGTTAACACTGTAGATATACCATCTCATCAGTGTACTATACAATGAGTTATACACATCTCTCAGCGTTTATTACACTGAGATATTCACAACTCTCTGTAGCTTATTACACTGCAGTTATACACAAATCTCAGCGTATTTACCACTGAGATATACACAACTCTCTAGCGTTTATACACTGTGATATTACACAATTCAGCGTTTATTTTACACTGAGATATTACCATCTCTCGCGTATATACACTGAGTATCACATTCTCTCAGCGTATATACACTGGGATATACACAACTCTCAGCGTATATACACTGAGATATACACAACTCTCAGCGTATATACACTGAGATATACACAACTCTCAGCGTATATACACTGAGATATACACAACTCTCAGCGTATATACACTGAGATATACACAACTCTCAGCGTATATACACTTGAGATATGCACACTTCTCAGCGTATATTAACTGAGAATACTCAAGCTCTCTGACGTTTTACACTGAGATAATTGCACACTCTCAGCGTTATACACTGAGTGATACCTATACTATCAGGCGTAATACACTGAGATTTGCACAATACTTCAGCGTATATTCACTTGAGATATACACAACTCTCAGCGTATTTACACTGAGTTTGCACATCTTCGCGTATTTACACTGTGATTTTCTCAAACTCTCAGTGTTTTTACAATGAGTTATGCAACTCAATCTCTTCAGCGTATATTACACTTTGTTATCACAACTCTCAGCGTATATACTCTGAGATATGCAACAATCTCAGCGTATTATACACTTAGGATATTACACAACTCTCAGCGTATATTACACTGAGTTTTGCACATCTCTCAGCGTATTTACACTTAGATATTACACAACGCTATCAGCGTATATACACTGTGTATATGCACATCTCTTCAGCGTATTTACACTTAGATTACCACAACTCTCAGCGTATATTACACTGAGTTATGCACAACTTACAAGTGTTTATTTACACTGAAGCTATTACACAACTCTCAGTGTATATACACTGAGATATGCACAACTCTCAGTTGTATGTCTACTGATGCTATACAACAACTCTCAGTGTATTTACTTGAGATATGCACAAACTCTCAGAGTTTATACACTGTGCTATACACCTCCTCTCTGCTGTTATACACTGATGTTATTGCACAACTCTCAGTGTATATAACCACTGTTGCTATACTCAATCTCTTCAGTGTATCTTTTCACTGAGATATGCTCAACTCTCAGTGTATATACAATGACGCTATACTCTAACTCTCTGTGTTATTTACACTTGAGATTTGCAACATCTCTCAGTGTATACTACACTGTAGGCTATACACATACTTCAGTGTATATCACTGAGATATGCACAACATCAGTGTATATGTACACTGAAGCTATACACATCTACTCAGTGTAATCATACCACTGAGATATGCACAACTCTCAGTGTTATATACACTGAGCTATACACATCTCCGCAGTGTATTTACACTGAGTTATGCACACAATTCAGTGTTTTATTAACATGAGCTTTACTCACAACTCTTCTGTGTTTATTCACTGAATTTGCACAACTCTCAGTGTATTTTCAATGAGCTTTACACTAACTCTCAGTGTATTTACACTGAGTTATGCTCCAACTCTCAGTGTATATTCACTGTGATTTTCTCAAATCTCTGTGTATTATACACTGTGATGTTGCCACATTCTCTCTGCGTATTTTCACTGTGTTTTACACAACTCTCCAGGGTATATTTCAGTGAGATATACACACTCTCCAGCGTATATTCACAGTGTTTATACACATCTCTCAGTGGTTTTACACTGTGTTATTCTTCAAACTCTCAGCGTTTATTCACTGAGAAATATACTCTACATCAGTGTATTTACACTGAGATTATTCACACTTATCTAGCGTATTTATACACTGAGATAACAACAGCTTCTGTGTATATACACTGAGATATAACACACAAATCTCTGCGTATTTACAATGTGTATATACACATATCTCTCCAGTGTATAATTCAATGAGATATACACAAACTTCATGCGTTTTTACACCTGTGTGAATTCATAACACTCATCTCAAGTGTATATACACTGAGATTTACACCAACTCTCAGCGCTATTTTTCTCTGAGATATACACAAATCTCAGTGTATATTCTCTGAGATATACAAACTCTCCAGGTATTTCTCTGAGATATACAAACTCTCTGTGTATCATACACTGAGAGTAGTGACACAACTCTCAGGCGTTTTTATACAACTGAGATTATATACACATTCTCAGTGTATTTCTACACTCGTGATATGCAACAAACTCTCAGCGTTTATACACTTGAGATATACACAACTCTCAGCGTATTATACACTGAGATATGCCACAACTCGCAGCGTATATTACACTGAGATTATACACCACTCTAAAGCGTATATACACTGTGATATGCACAACCTCTCAGCGTATATACACTTGGAGTTTACACATAATTCTCAGCGTATTTACACTGAGTTATACTCAACGCTCAGTGTATATACACTTAGATTTCACATCTATCAGCGTTTATTCATGAGATATACACAAACTCTCTGCGTATCATACACTTAGATATACACTAACTCTCAGCGGATCATACACTGAGTTACCAACTCCAGGCGTATATTACACTTAAGAATTTATCATCTAACTATCAGCGTATATACACTGGAGATTTACACAACTCGCAGTTGTATATATCATGCGATCATACACATACTTCTCAGAGTTATATACACTGAGAGTATACACAACTCTCAGTGTTTATACACCCTGAGATATACCTCAAACTCTCAGGCGTATATCACACTGGGATCATACACAACTCTAAGCGTATATACACTGTGTGACCTTACTACAAACCCCCTCAGTCGTATTTTCACTGAGATATACAACAACTCTCAGCGTTATTCCTGAGTACTATACACAACTATCTGCGTTATTGAGAGTTGTGACTGAGATTTAACACTAAAACTTCTCAGCGTATTTACACTGAGATATACACAACTCTCAGCGTATATACACTGAGAATATACCATCATCTATCAGGCGGTATTTTACACTGAGGATATACACAACTTTCAGGTATATACACTCGAGATATACCACAACTCTCAGCGTATACTAAACTGAGCTTATATTACACAACTTCAGCGTTTTATTATAAAATAAACACTGAGATATACACAATCTCTCAGCGTATTTCTACTGAGATTTACACAACGCTGCAGCGTTTTATACACTGAGTGATTACACAAAACTCTCAGCAGTTTATACACCTGAGATTTTCACATCTCCTGGCGTATTTATACACCTGAG
Source organism: Cherax quadricarinatus (assembly GCF_026875155.1). Taxonomy (NCBI): domain Eukaryota; kingdom Metazoa; phylum Arthropoda; class Malacostraca; order Decapoda; family Parastacidae; genus Cherax; species Cherax quadricarinatus. The sequence continues at coordinate 8,897,866 of NC_069477.1, read as the reverse complement.
ATATACACAAATCTCAGTGTTTTTACACGGAGATATGCACAACTCTCGTGTATATTCACTGAGATATATCACAATAACTTAGCGTATATACAACTGAGATACTGCACAACTTCAGCGTATTACATGACATATACACAACTCTCAGTCGTATATACTCTGAGCATATGCACATACTATCTGTGTATATACACTGACTTATTTACCACATACTCTCAGCGTTTTACACTGAGATATGCAAACTCTCTGTGTATATACACTGTCTTATACTCAAACTCTCAGCGTATATTACACGGAGATATGCACACATTCTCAGTGTTTATACACAGAGCTATACACAACTCTCAGTGCTAGATTCTCTGAGTTATGCACAACTATCAGTGTATTTACACTGGCTTTACACAACTCTCAGTGTTTTTACACTGAGATATGCTCAAACTCTCAGTGTATTTACACTGTGCTATACACCATCTCTCAGTGTTTTCACTTGTGATCATGCTATAACAACTCTCAGTGTATATACACTGAGCTTACACAACTCTTTCAGTGTAGATTCACGGAGTTATTGCTAAAAACCTCGTGTTTATACACCTGAGTCCTACATAGTCTACAGTGCTATATACACTGAGATATGCACATACTACTCTGGGTATATACACTGAGCTATACACAACTTTCAGTGTATTTACCACTTGAGATATGCACATCTCTCTGTTTTTTTACACTGATCGCTATACACATCTCTCAGTGTATTTTCACTGAGTTATGCACATTCTCCTTGTTGTTTAGTCACTGAGCTATACACTATACTCATCTGTGTCTTCATACTCTGAGATAGGCAATACACTCCTCAGTGTCTTATTCACTGAGCTATTAACACAACTCTCAGTGTATATACACTGAGATATGCACAACTCTCAGTGTATATACACTGAGATATACACAACTCTCAGTGTATATACACTGAGATATACACAACTCTCAGTGTATATACACTGTGATTATACATCAATACTCTCAGTGTATTACTATGAGATATACCTACAAACTCTCGTGGATATTAACACTGTAGTATTCACAAATCTTCTCAGTGTCTGTAATATTCTCTGAGATATACACAACTCGCAGCGTATTTACCACCTGATAGATATTTCACAACGCTCATAGTGTATATTAACTGACGTTATTACCCTACTCTCGCGTTTATACATGCAGATATACCCACAATCTCTGTGTTGCATTCACTAATATACTCAACTCTCAGCGGTATATACAATGGAGTATAACAACTCTCAGTGGCCTATTACACTGAGAATACACAACTCTCAGCTGTTTATTCACTGAGTTATACACATACTCTCAGTGTACTAATACACATGAGTATACACACTCTCAGCGTATATACATGAGTTTATACACTAACTTCTCAGTGTCTATACACTGAGGATTTACACTTAAACTCTCCCACGCGTATATACACTGAGATATACACAACTACAGTGTATATACACTGAGATATTCACAACTCTATGCGTAATATTCACTGAGATTTTACACAACTATCAGTGTTTATACATGAGTTATTACACAACCTCTCTTGCGTATATACTCTGAGATATACACATCTCTCAGTGTATATGGCCTGAGATATACACAACTCTCTTCAGCGTGTTATTCACTGAGATAATAACAAAACATATCAGATGTATTTACATGAGATATACACAACTCTCAGCGTATATACCACTGAGACTATATACACAACTCTCAGTGTATATACACTGAGAATACACACTCTCAGCGTATATACACTGAGCATTTTAACATCTATCAGTGTATTTTCACTGAGATATAAAACAAATATCAGCGTTATAACACTGAGATATACACAACTCTCAGTGTATATACACTGTGTTATAATACAACTATCATGCGTTTATTACACTGTGATTACATACAACTCGCAGTGTTTATTAAACCTGAGTTATACACAACTCTCGGTATATACACTGTAAGATATACACAACTCTCGTGTTTTATACACTGGATATTTAACAAACTCCTCAAAGCGTTTATCTACTGAGAAATTACACCATACTACATACTCACTCACCGTACCGTTTTTACCCTCTGAGATATACACAACTCTCAGCGTATATACACTGAGATTTTTTCCAAACAACTCTCAGCGTATATACACTGAGATATACACAACTCTCAGCGTATATACACTGAGATATACACAACTCTCAGCGTATATACACTGAGATATACACAACTCTCAGCGTATATACACTGAGATATACACAACTCTCAGCGTATATACACTGAGATATACACAACTTCAGGTATTATACAATTGAGGATATACCATCAAAACTCTCAGGTATATTACTCTGAGTTATAACAACCCTCAGCGTATATACTCTGAGAATATTACACAACATCTCAGGGTATTTCACTGAGTTTGGCCACCTCTCAGCGTTTTTTACACTGACGATTACACAAACTCTCAGCGTATAGACACTGAGATATGCTCAACTCTCAGTGTTTATACACTGTGCTATGACACCAAATCTCAGCGTAGTTTAATCATGAGATATGCACAAAACTCGCAGTGTATATACACTGAAGCTTACACAACTCTCAGGTATATACACTGAGATTGCACATCTCTCAAGTGTATTATACCACTGTGCTATACAAAACTCTCAGTGTATATACACTGAGATATGCACAACTCTCAGTGTATATACACTGAGCTATACACAACTCTCAGTGTATATACACTGAGATATGCACAACTCTCAGTGTATATACACTGAGCTATACACAAAAATCTCCAGTGTTTATACCTCTGGAGATATTGCCAACTCTCAGTGTATTTACACGAGCTATACACCAAATCTCAGTGTTATACAATGAGATTTGGCTCAACTCTCTGTGTATATACACTGAGCTTTACACAAGCTTCTCAGTGCTATTACAATGTGATATGCACCAACTCTCAGTGTATATACTACTGAGCATATACACAACTCCTCGTTAGTATTACACTGAGAATATGCAAAACTCTACAGTGCTATATACACTGTGCTATTCACATTCTTCAGTGTATAATTCACTCGAGATATGCACAACTCTCAGTTGTATATACACTGAGCTATACACAAACTCTCTGTGTTTATTACACTGAGATATGCACAACATATCAGTGTATTTACACACTGAGCTATACACAACTCTCAGTGTTTTTCATCTGAGATATTACACAACTCTCAGCTTATATTCACGAGATTATACTCAACTCCTCAGTGTATATACATGTGATATACCACTAACTCTCAGGCGTATATACACTGAGATATACACAACTCTCAGTGTATATACACTGAGATATACACAACTCTCAGCGTATATACACTGAGATATACACAACTCTCAGTGTATATACACTGAGATATACACAACTCTCAGCGTATATACACTGAGATATACACAACTCACTCAGCGTATATCTCACTTTGATATACACAATCTCAAGAGTAATATACATGAGTTTTAACATAATCTCAGCGTATATTACATGTGATATACACACTCTCGCGTATATACACTGAGTTTACAAAACCTCACTCCAGTGTAGATACAACTTGTGTTATACACTAACTCTCAGTGTATATATCTGTCAGGATATACAACAACCTCCAGTGTTTTTTCAAATGGTGTTCATAAAAAAAAAAATATACTAGCCTAACTATAAATAACCGTTAAAAAATATAAAGGAGATAATAGAATGACTCTTATTGCATTGTGGGAAGAGCACTGACTCACACTGTGATCAACTAAGTGCGAACCCCACACGAGCAGTAAGTATGACAAGTCTCTAATATTTGCTGTTCCCATCTTTAATATATATATATATATATACTATATATATATTTATATATATATATATTTAGATTATATATAGATTATATATTTATATCTTTATATATATATATATATATATATTTCGTTCATAAAGGCACAGACATTTACTTTGCGTCAATATCTACATCAGAAAAACATAAATTTGCTGGACAGTGTGGACAGTGAAAAAAAAAAGAAAACAGAAAAAATAATCTCTATCAGCATTTAAAAATTTTAAAGGTTGGTCATTAATCTATGAGATATATTTGCTGGTGGGCTACGTAACTGGAAGAACGAATGAGGTATTTTGTATTCCTGGGCAGATACTAATATTTCTTCAGAGCAGGTGGTGAGGGCCGTCAGGTGGCGTACCTGCCTGACACACTCACTCCCACACTGAGGGCGTAAGAGTGGCGTACCTGCTGCACACTTCACTCCACACTGAGGGCGTCAGATGGAGTACATCTGTTCACAATCTACTCCACTCTGAGGGCCGTCCGGTCTCAGGTGGTGTACCTGCTGCACACGCACTCCACTACTGAGGGAGTCAGGTGGTGTACCTGCTGACTCACTCACGCCAACTGAGGGCGTCTAGGTGGTGTTTTGGACCTGCTGACCTCACTCAATCCCACTGAGGGCGTCAGGTGGTGTACCTGCTGACACAATCACTCACACTGAGGGCAGTCAGGTGGTGTACTGCTGACAACTCACTCCCACACTGAGTGGGCGGCAGGTGGCGTACCTGCTGACCTCACTCACTCCACACTGAGGGCGTCAGGTGGTGTACATGATGACACACTCACTCCACACTGAGGGCGCCGTATGGTGGTTTGTACCTGCATGAATTTTTTTTGTAACACACACTCACTCCACACTGAGGGCGTCAGGTGGTGTACCTGCTGACACACTCACTCCACACTGAGGGCGTCAGGTGGTGTACCTGCTGACACACTCACTCCACACTGAGGGCGTCAGGTGGCGTTACCTGCTGCCACACTCACTCCACACTCTGAGGGCGTCCGTCCAGGTGGTGTACCTGGCTGACACACTACTCCACACTGAGGGCGTCTGGTGGGCGTACCTGTGACACACTCACTCCACATGAGGGCCGTCAGTGGTGTACCTGCTGCTCAACCCTCACTCCACACTGAGGGCCGTCAGTGGGTGGTGTACCTGCTGAAACCACCCACACTCCACACTGAGGGCCCGTCAGGTGGTGTACTGCTGACACACTCACTCCCATGAGGGCGTCAGGTGCAGGTGGGTGTACCTGTGACACACTCACTCACCACCTGAGGGCGTCAGGTGGTAGTACTGTGACACCACTCACTCCACACTGAGGGCGGTTCAGGTGGTGTACCTGCTGACACACTCACTCCACACTGAGGGCGTCAGGTGGTGTACCTGCTGACACACTCACTCCACACTGAGGGCGTCAGGTGGTGTACCTGCTGACACACTCACTCCACACTGAGGGCGTTCAGGTGGTGTCCTCATGCTGGGGGGGGGGGGGGGGGGGGGGGGGGGGGGGGGGGGGGGGGGGGGGGGGGGACACACTCACCTCAACACTGAGGGAGGCTGCAGGTGGTGTACCTGCTGACTCACTCACTCCATCTGAGGGGCGTTCAGGTGGTGTACTGCTGGCACACTCACTCACACTGTGTAAATCTTGTCAAAACTTCACGTGGAATAACACACGTAGGTGTTTAATAAAATGCATAGTGTTCCTGGAGAGTGTTCAACGCCCCTGCGGCCCTGTCCATGGTGGATCAGGGCCGGATCAACCAGGCTGTTACTGGTGGCCGCTCATAAACCGACGTAGGAACCACAGCCCGGCTGGTAAGGTACTGCTTTCAGGTGCCTGCCCTGTACATTATTGAAGACAGCCAGGGGTCTATTGATAATCCCCCTTGTGTAGGCAGTTGAACAGTCTTGGACTCCAAACACTTATTGTGTTGTCTCTTAGTATACCCATGGAGTCTCTACTTTTCATTGGGGGAATTTTGCAACGCCTGTCGCGTCCTTTCGCTTTTAATAGGGAGTGATTTTTTCTGCTGCAAAAAGGTTTGGGGGTTATAATCACATCATGATTTTCCAAGTTTATATTATTCATGTTCATTTGTCACCCGCCGTTCCAGGTAGAGTAAGGTCAAGGAACCTTCAACCGCTTCCAAGTATTATAGGAGCTATATGGGTTACTTTTATGAGCTGTGTCGTGAAAGTTCTCTGTACATTCTCCAGGTCGGCAATTTCGCCTGCTTTGTATGGGGCATGGTAGTGTACAGCTGCATTCCAGTCTTATGGAGACCCCCAAACAAGCGATTATGAAGAGATCATCATGCGCGTTTTTCTTCCCTAGTTTTGAAGGTTCTCATTATTGCTCCCAGGTCCTTCACATTAATTTTCCGCTCCTTTGTGTGATTGGAATTTGCTTTATACTCCGATACACCTTTTAATTTCCTCGTGTTTTCTTATATCGGTGTAATGGGACCATTTCTCTTAATTGTTACTTCATTATGTTTCTCCGAGGCTCTTGTAATAATTTGGTTGATGTCCGCTTGGAGTGTTTCACTGTCGTCAATGGAGAACACTGTGGTGCAAATTCGGGTATCATCGGAAAAGAAAGACCCGGTGCTGTGGCTTACATCTCTGTCTGTGTCAGATATGAGGATAAGGAATAGGACGGGAGCGAGTTCTGTGCCTTGTGGAACAGAGCTTTTCACTGTAGCCGCCTCTGACTTTACTCTGTTTCCTATTGCTCTGTGTGTTCTATTTGTTAGAAAGTTATAGATCCAACAACCAACATTTCTGTTTTTTTCCTTTTATCTCGTAATTTTGTGCGCTGTTTCTCCCATGGTCACACTGCCGAAAGTTTTCGCTAAGTCTTGTTTACTACATCTGCATTTTGTTTTGTCCTCCAGAGCATCCAAGACCTTGTCATAGTGGTCCAGTAGTGGGACAGGCTGGAGCGACCTGCCTCTGAACCCACGTAGCCCTGGGTTGTGTAAGGGGACTGGGTTTTCTAAGTGGTGTGTCGATTTTTTTCTTAGAACCGTTTTAAAGATTTTTATGATGTGGAACGATAGTGCTATCGGTCTGTAATTCTTTACAATTACTTTACTGCCACCTTTGTGGAATGGGGTTATGTCTGTTGTCTTTAGTGAGTGTGGGATGACCCTTGTGTTCATGCTCCCTCTCCATAGAATGCTGAAGGCACCTGACAGGGGCTTCCATGAGTTCCACGAGTCTGGGTCTGGGGCAGAGTGCATGGCCATGTCAATTACTGCTTTTTCAGAGTCTTATGGTATTAGAATTATATTAGAAATTGAACATTAAAATGGTATAAAATACCGACAGGTTGTTAGGTAAGACACATATGCAACAGTTAGGTATTTTTATTTCGAAACGTTTCGCCTACACAGTAGGCTTCTTCAGTGGAGTACAGAGAAGTTGATAGAAGCAGAAGAGACTTGAAGATGATGTAATCAGTCCATCACCCTTGAAGTTTTGAGGTGGTCAGTCCCTCAGTCTGGAGAAGAGTATTGTTCCATAGTCTGAAACAATATGGCTCACACCCGCGCCGCTGAGGCTGTGCTATGTGTACTGTTGGTGATATGTTAGACGTAGTGTTGACTCCCTGGACTTCGCCTTTATCACATTGATGGTGGTGTAGAATACCGACAAGTTGATGAGTATGACGCATGTGCAGCACTCTGGTAAATTTAATTCCAATTCGTTTCACCCACACAACAGACATCTTCAGTTGTATGCAGGCGAGTGTAACACTGAAGGCAGAGGATGAATAGTTTTGAAATATCAGTCCCTCAACTTTAGAAAGACTGACCACCTTCTAGAAAGACTGACTACCTCCTAGAAAGACTGATCACCTCTTAGAAAGACTGACCACCTCCTACAAGACTGAGGGACTAACCACCTATTACCAAGACTGGCATGGACCTGCTTCGCATGGGTCAGTAGGCCTCTTGCAGTGTTCCTTCTTTCTTATGTTCTTATGTTCTTAAGACTGAGGGATTGACCACCTATTACCAAGACTTAGGAACTAACCGCCTACTACCAAGACTGAGGGACTAACTACCTCAAAACAACTTCTACTTTCTCCAGTATTATAGTCACCTACATTCGACTGAAGAAGCCTGCTGTGCAGGCGATACTTCTCTGCAATAAAGTTAGCCAAGTGCTTCATCCTTTATCATCACAAACCACTAAGCTCTTCTTCGTCTCAAGACTTTCTTCTCAATGAGCAATTTTTACGATCTTGCTGCCGGTGATGTGATCTGGAGAGAGTAACTCAAGAATCTGCATATTATTTTTGCTTTCTGACTGCGTGCTTAGCTTACTAGTGAAGTCTGACCACAGTTCAAGCCTTTCACCTGAAACCTGCACTTAGGAGAGGGGGCTTTATGGCGGTGTTTCGGTCTCTCCTGCACCATTGTCTGGGAAAGAGTTAAGAAGACACAGTACAGTGACTGGAGCAATACACAAATAACCAACACACAGTTTCAACTAAGTTATGGAACTTCTGGGCTCTGGAAAGCGCCCCTGGAAAGCTTTTAATGGCTCATCAGTATTATTAGCTCAAATGCATTTAATACCATCTGAATTAGGGATCCCCAACCTGTGGCCCACGGGCCGCATGTGGCCCTTCTAGGAAATGGATGTGGCCCTTCTAGGAAATGGATGTGGCCCTCACTTAAAATTATGAATTCATTTGTATGCAGGTTCCACAATGCTCAGTGTCAACAAACCCGTACGGCCCTCATCACACATGTGTCCATTAATTGTGACCCACTTGTGTAGGAAAGTTGAGGACCAGTGGTTTAAATGACACATAAGACACATGTCCAACACCTGAGTATTTTTACTGTGAGACGTTTCGCCTACACAAGAAGCTTTATCAGTCTAATGCAGAGGCTGGTGGAAGACACGGGGAGATGCAGCAGTTAAAGACAGGGTCACATGTAGGTGGGGCCCACTAGTGAAAGTAGGTCAGGCTCACCAGCTGAACGGTGTTATTCCTTTCATTTAACGACATTTATCTGACGCAGCAATACGGTAAATATTTTCTGCAGCTCTATTGCTGAATCTCTGTCCCATCTTATGGGGCTGACTTACGTCCTCTAGTAGACCCCCGCCCACATGTGACCGCGTCTTCAACTGCTGCGCCTCTTTCCTTCGTCCAGTGGAGCCACCAGATTTATAAATCCTAGGGTGCAAACTTAACACAATAATCAATGATCAACAGTTTCAGCATTGTTGGTTATAATGGTGGAGGGTTAAGCCAGTGGAAGGTCTCTGTCAGATGTCCATAAGACCCGCGTCAGGAAATACTCGTCCTGTTTCCTGACAAACCTTACCTAACCTAATCAACAGTTGATGGCGCCTGACACCGGAAACATTCTATCGATCCACCTGTGGTTATGTGAATGTGGTTGAGTGAATGTGGTTGAGTGAATGTGGCTGAGTGGATGTGATTGAGTGAATGTTAGAGGGAACTTCACTCATGACGGAAGCGAACTTTACACAGAGCAATTTAATGCCGGGAAAAAACGAGGAAGAATGATATTAAGCTTTAGTTGTGGTGGATGTGGCCAGAGGGAGGGAGTGAGCCACTGACTATACTCCTGGTCAGGAACACACGGGGGCACACCTGGTCAGGAACACACGGGGGCACACCTGGTCTGGAACACACAGGGGCACACCTGGTCAGGAACACACGGGGGCACACCTGGTCTGGAACACACAGGGGCACACCTGGTCTGGAACACACTGGGGCACACCTGGTCTGGAACACACGGGGGCACACCTGGTCTGGAACACACGGGGGCACACCTGGTCAGTAACACACGGGGGCACACCTGCTCAAGAACACACGGGGGCACACCTGCTCAAGAACACACGGGGGCACACCTGCTCAAGAACACACGGGGGCACACCTGCTCAAAAGCACACGGTGGCACACCTGGTCAGGAACACACGGGGGCACACCTGGTCTGGAACACACGGGGGCACACCTGCTCAAGAACACACTTGGGCACACCTGCTCAAGAACACACGGGGCACACCTGCTCAAAAACACACGGGGGCACACCTGCTCAAAAACACACGGGGGCACACCTGCTCAAGAACACACGGGGGCACACCTGCTCAAAAACACACGGGGCACACCTGCTCAAAAACACAGGGGGCACACCTGCTCAAGAACACACGGGGGCACACGTGCTCAAAAACACACGGGGGCACACCTGCTCAAAAACACACGGGGGCACACCTGCTCAAAAACACACGGGGGCACACCTGCTCAAGAACACACGGGGGCACATCTGCTCAAAAACACACGGGGGCACACCTGCTCAAAAACACACGGGGGCACACCTGCTCAAAAACACACGGGGGCACACCTGCTCAAAAACACACGGGGGCACACCTGCTCAAAAAACACACGGGGGCACACCTGCTCAAGAACACACGGGGGCACATCTGCTCAAAAACACACGGGGGCACACCTGCTCAAAAACACACGGGGGCACACCTGCTCAAAAACACACAGGGGCACACCTGCTCAAAAACACACAGCCAGGTTGCACTGAACGTCTCAAAAGTACTTTCACAAGCTAACACCAGAGTCGCCATCGCTTCTAGCACTTCAATAAAGGATCTAACCAGGACAAAATCCAAGCACCACGAACCAGTCAATGCAGGAGTTTACACTATACCCTGTGGAGGCTGTGACAAGATTTACGTAGGTGAAACAGCAAGAAACCTCGACACCCGCCTCAATGAACGCATTTACGCATGTAGGAACGATAACTTGAACAACGCCTGTGTACAACACCGAAATTCCACCAATCATCTCATGAAATTCAGAGACGCCCAATTAGTGATCAAAGAAACTAATTTCCGCAGACGCAAGTGCCTCGAATCAGCACTGATCGCTGTTTCGAATACAATTAAACAAAACAACGGCAGCTTCACCATCTCCGAAGTCTTAGCAAGAATCCTCCTGAAAACAGTAAACCCTGCCATCACATAGTCTCTCCTGTTATACTACACAAAGCACAGAGAGTGAACACTGAAACAAGCTGCCTCTTTCCAGTCTATATTTGTCCAACCTATTTTTATGTTACCCAAGTAATAGCTTTTATATCCTTTTACTCATGTACGAATTAATTGCTCTACCATATTGTATTACTTTTGTCACTACCACTACTACTACTACTACTACTACTACTACTACTACTACTACTACTACTACTACTACTACTACTACTACTACTACTACTACTACTACTACTACTACTACTACTACTACCACTAGTGAACATCGAAATGGTACCTCACTAGTATTGCACCTCACTCTGAGCCTTTATATACCCTCTGTGTCCATGTATTGTTTGTAATGGCTTGATAAAGCTCCCGGAGAGCGAAACGTTGCCACAATAAAATGTCACATTAGTTGCACTTGTGTCCTTTTACTTTACACATTGTCGGTAATTCTACCAACTTTATTACAATCTGAATGTTTTCTAACGAATTTATGTCCATTCTGTAATATGGAGACCAGAATTGAGCTGCATAATCTAGGTGAGGCCTTACTAATTATGTATAAAGCTGCAGTATGACCTCTGGACTTCTGTTGCTTACACTTCTTGATATAAATCCCAGTAATCTATTTGCCTTATTACGTACGCTTAGGCATTGCTGTCTTGGTTTAAGGTTGCTGCTTACCATAACCCCCAAGTCCTTCTCGCAATCTGTATGGCTAAGTTCTACATCATTTAACTTATAAGTGCTAGGGTTATGGACACTCCCGAGCTTCAGAACCTTGCATTTATCTACACTGAACTGCATCTGCCACTTTTCTGACCAAGAATATAGTTTGTTTAAATCCTCCTGAAGTTCCCTAACGTCTATGTTTGAATCAATTATCCTACCTATCTTTGTGTCATCGGCGAATTTGCTCATATCACTAGTAATTCCCCCATAAAGGTCATTGATATATATTATAAACAACAACGGGCCCAAGACTGATCCCTGTGGAACGCCACTTGTTACAGATCCCCACTCGGATTTAACCCCATTTATGGACACTCTCTGCTTCCTGGCTGTGAGCCATGACTCGATCCACGAGAGCACCCTTCCCCCAATGCCATGAGCTGCCACATTCTTTAACAGTCTTTGGTGCGGAACTCTATCAAAAGCCTTACTAAAATCTAAGTAAGTAATATCAAACTCTTTATCGTGGTCAACAGCCTCGAAAGCTTTACTGAAGAAAGTTAATAAATTAGTTAGACAAGACCGGCCTCTTGTGAATCCATGCTGAGTATCATTAATCAAGCTATGCTTATCGAGATGGCTTCTTATAATCTCAGCTATAATTGACTCTAGTAATTTGCCTACAATTGAGGTCAGGCTTATTGGGCGGTAATTTGACGGTAACGACTTGTCCCCTGTTTTAAAAATAGGAATTACGTTAGCCATCTTCCACATATCAGACACTACACCTGTTTGAAGAGATAAATTAAAAATATTAGTTAATGGTTCACAGAGTTCCATTTTGCATTCCTTTAGAACCCTTGAAAAAACCTCATCAGGACCCGGCGACTTATTTTGCTTCAGTCTGTCTATCTGCTTCACAACCATTTCACTAGTGACTGTGATGTTACATAATTTATCTTCTTCTAGCCCACTATAAAGATTAATTACTGGAATATTGTTAGTGTCTTCCTGTGTAAAAACCGAGAGAAAATAATTATTTAAAATCGAGCACATTTCATTCTCTTTGTCAGTAAGATGCCCATAGTTATTTTTAAGGGGACCTATCTTATCTCTAACTTTTGTTCTATAGACCTGGAAAAAACTTTTTGGGTTAGTTTTAGAATCCCTAGCAACTTTAATTTCATAGTCCCTTTTAGCTTTTCTTATCCCCTTTTTAATGTCAATATACTTAATGTCAATATACTGATTCATAAGATGACCCTCACCTCTTTTGATACGCCTATAAATTCCTTTCTTATGCCCTAGTAGATATTTGAGCCTATTATTCATCCATTTTGGGTCATTTCTATTTGATCTAATTTCTTTATACGGGATAAACGTTCTTTGAGCAGCATGTACAGTGTTCAGAAAACTGTCATATTGATAGCTCTCTTTGTTACCCCAGTCAACAGATGATAAGTGTTCTTTAAGCCCATCGTAATCTGCTAAGCGAAAATCTGGGACTGTTACTGAGTTATCGCTACTATCATACTTCCATTCAATGTTAAATGTAATTGATTTGTGGTCGCTAGCACCCAGTTCCACTGAAATTTCTAAATTATTAACAAGGGATTGATTGTTTGCCCGAACTAAGTCAAGCAGGTTATTTCCCCTTGTAGGTTCTGTCACAAACTGCTTCAAAAAACAATCCTAAACTACTTCTAAGAAGTCGTATGATTCTAAATTCCCAGTCAAGAAATTCCAATCAATATGACTAAAGTTAAAGTCTCCTAGAATTACTACATTATCGTGCCTTGTGGCCTTAACAATTTCCTCCCATAGTAGTCTCCCTTGGTCCCTATCTAAGTTTGGGGGACGGTATATCACTCCTAAAATCAGTTTTTCATGCCCCTCTGAAAATTCTATCCAAACAGACTCTGTATGTGTTACTTCAGACTTAATACCCGTTTTTATGCAACAGTTCAAGCGATCTCGGACATACAATGCCACCCCACCCCCCTTTCCGATACTTCTGTCTACTTGGAACAATTTAAAGCCCTGAATATGACATTCCGCATTCATGTCCCGACTTTTTTAATTAAACCACGTCTCAGTTAAGGCAAATACATCAATGTTACCTGGACTAGCAACTAATCTCAACTCGTCCATCTTATTCCTAGCACTACGGCAATTAGCATAATAAACATTGAAAGACTCTCCTTTCTCTTTACCCTTCCTGCTCATTTCTGTTTTTCTACTAAACCTATTACTGTCCTTATCACCCAGTGTCACTGGCTTTTCAATATCTACCTCGTTCTGCTTATTACTAGTTCCCCTAGAACTCATAATATTACTACACTGGGACTTCACTGTTTTCCTGCCAAAACCCATACCACTAACTATTCCTAGTTTAAAGTCCTAACAGCTCCCTCCACTGCAGTTGCCAGTGCCCCCACCCCAGACCTAGATAAGTGAACCCCATCCCTGGCATTCATGTCATTTCTGCCATAGAAGAGGTCCCAGTTGTCAATGAATGTTACCGCATTTTCCTTACAGTATTTGTCCAGCCAGCAATTGACACCAATTGCCCTGGACAACCATTCATTTCCAACTCCTCTCCTTGGCAAAATACCACATATGACAGGGTTCCCACCCTTCCTCCTAATTATTTCTATTGCTGACCTATACTTGCTAATCAGGTCTTCACTCCTACGTCTGCCAACATCGTTGCCTCCAGCACTGAGACAGATAATAGGATTGCTCCCATTACCTCTCATGATGTCATCCAGACGGCTAACAATATCCTCCATCCCAGCCCCAGGAAAGCAAACCCTCTGTCATTACATGGAGTAACATCGTCTGCACAGGCTCCTTAAACATGCAGCTCTGAACCTCCCCAGTCTAATAGTAGTAGTGAATGTAGTGGTGTAGTCTACACTTCTACAGCCTATCTAATATTAGTATTGGATGTAGTGTAGTAGCCTCTCTAGTATTAATATTGAATGTAGTGTAGTAGCCTCTCTAGTATTAATATTGAATGTAGTGTAGTAGTCTACACATCTACAGCCTCTGTAACAGTAGTATTGAAAGTAGTATAACGGTCTACAGTTCACGAATCTTTCTTAATAGTCTGACCTGCGTTCTCGGTTCGTAGTATCTGGCACGTTGCATTAATTTACAATTTCCTGTGAATTCGGTCCATTGGAATGGACAGAATTCGCAATACTTCAGAGATGCTGCACGAGCATCTCTGGAGTATTGCAGGCTGGAGTAACACAGGTCGTGGGAGATGTTGCCATGGCACGCTCGTGGTTGCCAACCTGTGGTTGAGGCTGCATAAGCCTTTACATCCCACGCGGTTACATCTATTGGATTTTACGTTCGTTGTAACAGGCGTTTGTTCTTCTAAAGTTACAGTAGCTGGATTGGTAGTGCACTCAGTTCACACACTGAGGTCCGTGGTTCGATGCCCGATACGGGTGGAAAAATTGTGGGCGTGTTTCCTTAAGACACCTGCTGTCACTGTTCGACTAGGAGTAAGCAGGTACCTGAGTGTTAGTCACCTTACATCTGTTGTCTCTGTTACTCTAGCAGTAAGTAGGTACCTGGGTATTAGTCGACTGGTATGGGTTGCGTCCTGGGGACAAAATTATTCTAAATTGCCCTGAATGCTCTGCATAACAAGGGGCTTTCTATAGAATATGTCACTGGTGTCAGCTATGGTCTGTATAAGTTGTGTCATGTACTTGTAGTAGTAGTAGTAGTAATAATAATAATAATAATATTAATAATAATAATAATTATTATTATTATTACTATTATTATTAAATATTATTGTTATTGTTATTATTATTATTATTATTATTATTATTATTATTATTATTATTATTATTATTATTATTATTATTATTATTATTAATATTATTATTATTATTATTATTATTATTATTAGTATTATTATTATTATATATTATTAAAATAATTATTATTATTATTTCCCTCAATCCACCTGTTGCTTCTCTTGCAACATTGCATAGCTTCTGATGACGGACGCTGATGTATGAAAGATCTTGAGCTGGAGATTTCCATTCCTCCGTGACTTGTTTTGTATTATTCTCCTATGCTTAACAATTCTCAGACGGGTGAAATTATTTTCAAACATTATCTCTCAGTCCACTGCAGGATTCGAACCTGAACATTTTGTATGAGAGTACGCAATACTTTAGCCACAGAGCCAAACTCCGCAGTCTGTGACGAATCTCCGACAACATGATGAATTAGACACATGTACATATGGGTATCTTTATTTGTAGACGTTTCTCCAACCAGTGGGTTTATCATTACAATACAAGGACATAATATGAAGACTGTAGAAGCATATACAAAAGATGAGGTAATCAGTCCCCCAGTCTAGGAGCAAGTGAAGAGCATCGTAGTCTTGAAGAATCTGAAGCACAGGCAGGAAGATTGGTGCTATACTTGTGTCAGATGAGGGACGTGCAGTAGAAGGCATTGTCACCGGTAGACGGGATTCACCAGTGGAAGTAGGTCATACCCGAGGGATGAGCCAGGAGTAATTAAGAAGGTTGTAGAGGTGTCGTCTGAACCAAGATGCTCCTGTGTCTGACAAGTTGTTTATGAATGGTATAAAATGTCGACAAAATGAAGACTTAGACACATGTGCAACATCTGGTTTCGTTAATTTGTAATAGAGAGGCTGTTAATTTAGTGAAAGGATAGCGGTGTCATCTTGGGTTCAGAGGTCGAGAAGGCTATGTGAGGTTCTAATGCACCGTCTAAGGGAACGGATTTAACTCACTCCATAGCGAGGAGTTCCCAACGAATACCTTGAATATATTAAGATCTATTGGTGAGAGTCAAAAGCTCTATAGTTTAAACCAGAAAGGAGGAACAACAAGCGCGACAACAAAGTTTGGTGTCTCCAGCAGACGGTACAGAACGGGGACCACAAGTCCATGGATGGATGAAAAGTGGGACAGCTAATATTAATTAAAAGAAGCATGTTTTATTGACGCTCTTGAGATCAAAGACAATCTCATGCCAACCAAAACAAGAAACTCTCGTCTGTATACATGTCTGTGAAACACCAGCTGTGCTGCCTCTTGTCAGTGTGAAATAAGGACATACTCTTCAAACGTGTCCAAGAACACATAGCCAGAGAATTAAACAGTATCGTCGAATCTATTGGTAAAGATTGCCAGCGCAAGAAGAGCGCAGTAAGAAAGCGGCGATAAGTACCGCTGAAGGACTGCGCAAGATGGACACTTATTATATATAAGGTAGTAAACGAAGAAAGCCGTTATGTCAGAAGTGAAGGTTGACAGTGACTCTTAACCTCGATTTAGACGCAAAGTGGAGAACTACGATACGACTCACGTAAAGCAGTGGGCGGCGAACTGGGTAACACAACAAAGGACATTACAACCCATAACTCCGGGAGAAGTCATCGTAGGTACGACCATGGTATAAACCTTGGTAATAAAAACCGACAAATTGGTTTAGAAAGACACGTGAGAAAACACTAGGACATTTTTAAGAGAAAACGTTTTAGTCCTGGGACCTTGATCACTTCATAAGTGATTAAGGTCCCAGGACCGAAACGTTTTCAAACAAATATGTCCTGGTGCTTGCTCAGGTGTCTTTCTAAACCAGATACGACCATAATTACGTGGCCAGGCAGTATGTACCAGCAATCCTACAATCTTTTACGTACTGTCTTAGGGTTAAGTCTAGCAAAGATTGGTGGTTCAAAGTGCAGGGCTCCATAATCAGTACGAGGATGAGTAACAGGCGAGGTTCTATAGAACCCCACTGACCGATATCAGAGAATGAGAGAGAGAGTGGTGACCTATCCAGCAGCGGCTAGGAAACAAGGCCGCCATTTACATCCACGAGAGAGAGAGAGTGAGAGAGAGAGAAAAAATAGCGTCGGTAGTAGCGTAATAATCTGCACTTCTGCAGTCAGCCGAGACATTAAAATGTCACCAATGAGGAAGCATAGTTGGGTTAAACAGGTTGGTCAGGTCCAGTGTGCTGCTCCTGCCTCTCTCGGCTCATCAAAATGCCACTTGTGTGCATACAAGGTGGTCAGTGTGCACACAGGTGGCCAGTGAGCACACGAGGTCACTGTGCACAGTGCTCAGGAAGCAACTCACGCACTAAGGCATACTCAGGCAGCATACATTTCTTCCCTACTTAATATAAAGATACATAAGAGAAATAAAGTGAGATGTCGTGTAAAGCTTATGAGATCCAATAAAGCTTATGACGTGACTTTATTAGTAAAACACACTCTTTTGAAATACAATAAAGCTGTATGACGTGACTTTATTCATAAAACATACTCTTTTGAGTTCAAATTAAATTGCATGACGTGACCTCAAAATAAAACACGCGCGGGAATTTTAAGATGATTGCTAGATTATCAGTTTTTTCTGGTCGATTAAAAAAATGTAACCAGTTTACTTGTTCTGGTGATGGTGGTATTATGTTTAGTCGAGCAGCAGCAGCAGCAGCAGCAGCAGCAGCAGCAGCAGCAGCATTAACAACAGCAGCATCATCATCATCATCATCAGCAGCAGCAGCAGCAGCAGCAGCAGCAGGAACAACAACAGCAGCATCAACAACAGCACAAAAGCAGCATTACCAGTAACAACAGCAGCATCAGCAACAGCAGCAGCAGCAGCAGCAGCAGCAGCAGCAGCAGCAGCAGCAGCAGCAGCAGCAGCAGCAGCAGCAGCAGTAGCATTAACAACAGCAGCATCAGCAGCAACAGCAGCATCAACAACAGCAGCATCAGCAGCAGCAGCATCAACAGCAGCAGCAGGAACAACAACAGCAGCAGCAACAACAGCACAAAAGCAGCATTACCAGTAACAACAGCAGCATCAACAGACTGACCCACTGAACATCATTATTTCTCACATCTACCATTTTCTAAACACGTTGTCTGTCATGAGTTTAACTGAGTAAACTAATTCTTAACGTTTGGTGACTTACTTATTATTTATCAGTTTTTAAGTGGCATTATATTATCAGTAAAATTACTTGAAGAAAGTTAATGGAAATCGGCCTTACGACACTGGAGGACAGGAGAGTTAGGGGGGACATGATAGTGACATATAAAATACTGCGCGGAATTGGCAGGCTGGTCAAAGACAGGATGTTCCAGAGATGGGACACAGAAACAAGGGGTCACAACTGGAAGTTGAAGACTCAGATAAGTCAAAGGGATGTTAGGAAGTATTTCTTTAGTCATAGAGTTGTTAGGAAGTGGAATAGTCTGGCAAGTGATGTAGTGGAGGCAGGAACTATATATAGTTTTAAGACAAGGTATGATAAAGTTCATGGTGTAGGGAGAGAGAGGACCTAGTAACGACCAGTGAAGAGGCGGGGCCAGGATCTATGAATCGACCCCTGCAACCACAAATAGGTGAGTATAGACACACACACACACACACACACACACACACACACACACACACACACACACACACACACACACACACACACACACACACACACACACAATTAATTTTAGTCTTCGTGATTCCTTGCCTGACGCTGTGCTGGAAGACCCACTCGTCACACAGCATCGTTGCTGTGTGACGAGTGGGTCGTTACGTTGACTATCTTCTTGGTTCATACCTTATGTAGGGACTTGTTGCCAGTCACATTCTAAGTCGAGCTGAGTCTTACTGAGCACATACCCAGCGTTACTGAGTAATACACAAATAACCGGCACATAGAAGAGAGGAGCTTACGACGACGTTTCGGTCCGACTTGGACCATTTACAAAGTCACACTAACGAAAAGGAGAGCAGGAAGGGTATATAAAGGCAGGAGGTGGTAGTGTGACTTTGTAAATGGTCCAAGTCGGACCGAAACGTCGTCGTAAGCTCCTCTCTTCTATGTGCGGGTTATTTGTATATTCCAGTCACGGTATTGTGCCTTTTTGTTATTCATTACTGAACACATATCCAGCTGCAGCACAGTGTGGATACTATGTCGGGGCGCTGCAGCACAGTGTGGATACTATGTCGGGGCGCTGCAGCACAGTGTGGATACTATGTCGGGGCGCTGCAGCACAGTGTGGATACTATGTCGGGGCGCTGCAGCACAGTGTGGATACTATGTCGGGGCGCTGCAGCACAGTGTGGATACTATGTCGGGGCGCTGCAGCACAGTGTGGATACTATGTCGGGGCGCTGCAGCACAGTGTGGATACTATGTCGGGACGCTGCAGCACAGTGTGGATACTATGTCAGGACGCTGCAGCACAGTGTGGATACTATGTCGGGACGCTGCAGCACAGTGTGGATACTATGTCAGGACGCTGCAACACAGTGTGGATACTATGTCGGGACGCTGCAGCACAGTGTGGATACTATGTCAGGACGCTGCAGCACAGTGTGGATACTATGTCAGGACGCTGCAGCACAGTGTGGCTACTATGTCAGGACGCTGCAGCACAGTGTGGCTACTATGTCAGGGCGCTGCAACACAGTGTGGATACTATGTCAGGGCGCTGCAACACAGTGTGGGTACTATGTCAGGGCGCTGCAACACAGTGTGGCTACTATGTCAGGGCGCTGCAACACAGTGTGGCTACTATGTCAGGGTGCTGCAACACAGTGTGGCTACTATGTCAGGACGCTGCAACACAGTGTGGCTACTATGTGGGGGCGCTGCAACACAGTGTGGATACTATATCGAGGCGCTGCAACAAAGTGTGGCTACTATGTCCAGGTGTTGCAACACAGTGTGGCTGCTATATCAGGACGCTGCAACACAGTGTGGCTGCTATATCAGGGTGCTGCAACACAGTGTGGCTACTATGTCAGGGTGCTGCAACACAGTGTGGCTACTATGTCAGGGTGCTGCAACACAGTGTGGCTACTATGTCAGGGCGCTGCAACACAGTGTGGCTACTATGTCAGGGCGCTGCAACACAGTGTGGCTACTATGTCAGGGCGCTGCAACACAGTGTGGCTACTATGTCAGGGCGCTGCAACACAGTGTGGCTACTATGTCAGGGCGCTGCAACACAGTGTGGATACTATGTCAGGGCGCTGCAACACAGTGTGGCTACTATGTCAGGGCGCTGCAACACAGTGTGGCTACTATGTCAGGGTGCTGCAACACAGTGTGGCTACTATGTCAAGGTGCTGCAACACAGTGTGGCTACTATGTCAGGACGCTGCAACACAGTGTGGCTACTATGTCCAGGTGCTGCAACACAGTGTGGCTGCTATATCAGGACGCTGCAACACAGTGTGGCTGCTATATCAGGGTGCTGCAACACAGTGTGGCTACTATGTCAAGACGCTGCAACACAGTGTGGCTGCTATATCAGGGTGCTGCAACACAGTGTGGCTGCTATATCAGGGTGCTGCAACACAGTGTGGCTACTATGTCAGGGCGCTGCATCACAGTGTGGCTACTATGTCAGGGCGCTGCAACACAGTGTGGCTACTATGTCAGGACGCTGCAACACAGTGTGGCTACTTTGTCAGGACGCTGCAACACAGTGTGGCTACTATGTCAGGACGCTGCAACACAGTGTGGCTACTATGTCAGGACGCTGCAACACAGTGTGGCTACTACGTCAGGACGCTGCAACACAGTGTGGCTACTATGTCAGGACGCTGCAACACAGTGTGGCTACTATGTCAGGACGCTGCAACACAGTGTGGCTACTATGTCAGGGTGCTGCAACACAGTGTGGCTACTATGTCAGTGCACTGCAACACAGTGTGGCTACTATGTCAGGACGCTGCAACACAGTGTGGCTACTATGTCAGGACGCTGCAACACAGTGTGGCTACTATGTCAGGACGCTGCAACACAGTGTGGCTACTATGTCAGTGCACTGCAACACAGTGTGGCTACTATGTCAGGGCACTGCAACACAGTGTGGCTACTATGTCAGGGCACTGCAACACACTGTCTTTACTCACATGACTTGTGAAAATCGTCATAACACGACTGTAAACAACTCAGGAATCTTATGGGGTTCGAATCCCCGTCAAGTCGATCCTGAATGTATCAGTCCAAATGTCATAAGAACATAAGAATTGAGTAACACTGCAAGAGGCCTACTGGCCCATGCAAGGCAGATCCTTTTCAAAACCATCCATTCCCAAGTAGAGTAACAGAGTTGTAGATGAATGGTTCAGAGAACCGACATGTTGATAAATTAGACACATGTGCAACTCTTGGGTATCTTTATTGAGGAAACGTTTCGCCACACAGTGGCTTCATCAGTCCATACATAGGAGTAACAGAGGCTAAGATCTTCGGCAGCTTTAAAAAGAGACTGGAGAAAGGGGCTGGATTTGATTAGTATCTGCGTGCTGAAGCAAATTGTTTGGTGACTTTGGGGAAAAGTTGGAAAATACGTGGGTGGGGATGGTTGGTTTGATGAGGACTTGATGTGTTTATCCAGCTACGACAATATTAAAGATTACTTCCAAGCATTTATGGATGGTGTGTCACACACAAGGTGAGAAAAATATACACAGGTTGGAAAAGACTTTGTCTGGAGTGATTAATATTACTGTCACTCTTATTGTGGTGACAACTGCTGTCTGAGAGAGAGATAATTGTTGATTATATCCAGCACTGAACATGTAGTGACAACTGCTAACTTAGGGAGAGATAATTGTTGATTATCTCCAACACTAAACATGTAGTGACAACTGCTAACTTAGGGAGAGATAATTGTTGATTATCTCCAACACTGAACATGTGGTGACAACTGCTGCCTGAGGGAGAGATAAATGTTGATTATCTCCAACACTGAACATGTGGTGACAACATGTGGTGACAACATGTGGTGACAACTCCAGGCTGTGGGACTGATTACTTCAAACTCCTCATTTTACATTGTTCTTTTATATATTAGACTGAAGAAGCCACAAGTGTTTCATTCGTCAACTCGTCGGTTTTCTGAACCATTTAGCCTAGTTCCATTAAAGGTTCATCATCAGTTGATTCAGAGTGGCAGTGGGTTGCTGTGGACACCTTTCCTGAAGGCAGTGGACCTTTTATCAAGTGGCCAGTGAGATGGAACACTGTGAAAGCTCTTCTGAGAAAGGTCAAGACAGTGGGAGATGAGATGAGAAAGGTCACGTCAGGTTATGTGTGTTTGGGAAGACCAGAAGTATCTGACATTCTCGATCTTAATCCACGTATTGATGACCATTGTGAAGAAAGGTCACAGGCTGCGAAACAACGTTTCTATCTGGCCAACGTTTCTAACGGGCCAACGTTTCTAACGGGCCAACGTATCGCTCTGTGTAGGGCTTAAAGTCAAGCCATGATTTAATGAGAGTTTAAACATAGGGAAATGTGACCTGAAAAAGTTCTAGGCAGAAAGAAACCTAACTTGACAGAGCTCTAAAATGGGTAAAACAGGACTTGAGAAAAGCTCTACACAGAGCGATACGTGAAATGTTGTACTTAGAGCTCGTTTTTCTTATAATAAACACTGTACTGAGAGAGGCAAGCATCAACACAGTATTATTATTATTATTTATTATTAATTATTATTGTTATTATTATTATTATTATTATTATTATTATTATTATTATTATTATTATTATTATTATTATTATTATTATTATTATTATCATTATTATTATTATTATTATTATTATTAATTATTATTATTATTATTATTATTATTATTATTATTAGTTAGTAGTAGTATTTGTAGTGTAGTATAATAGTAGTAGTAGTAGTAGTAGTATGTAGTAGTAGTAGAAAGTAGTAGTAGTAGTAGTAGTAGTAGTAGTAGTAGTAGTAGTTAGTAGTAGTGAAAGGTGAGAGTTGGTACTATGATTTGGATAAGTACACATGACTTTCACCATTCGAAAATATAAGTGAAAGTTCGTGAATTTCACTGAGTTCTTAACCCGGATTAATGCTCAGGATGTTTGTTGTTGTGGTCGTTGTTGCTGTTGTGGTCGTTGTTGTTGTTGTGGTCGTTGTGTTGTTGTGGTCGTTGTTGTTCTTGATTTTGTTTTAGTAGTAGTAGTGTAGTAGAGGTGGTGGCTGTAGTAGGAGTAATAACAATAGTATTAGTAATAGTAATAGTAGTAGTAGTTGTTGTTGTTGTTGTTGTTGTTGTTGTTGTTGTCGTTACTGTTGTTGCCTTGTAACAACATTACATAAGAACATAAGAAAGGAGGAACACTGCAGGAGGCCTGTTGGCCCATACTAGGCAGGTCCTTTACAATTCATCCCACTAACAAAACATTTGCCCAACCCAATTTTCAATGCCACCCAAGAAATAAGCTCTGATGTGCAAGTCCCACTCAAATCCAACCCCTCCCACTCATGTACTTATCCAACCTAAATTTGAAACTTCCCAAAGTCCTAGCCTCAATAACCCAACTAGGTAGACTGTTCCACTCATCATCTACCCTATTTCCAAACCAATACTTTCCTATGTCCTTTCTAGATCTAAACTTATCTAATTTAAATCCACTACTGCGGGTTCTCTCTTGGAGAGACATCCTCAAGACCTTATTAATATCCCCTTTATTAATACCTATCTTCCACTTATACACTTCGATCAGGTCTCCCCTCATTCTTCGTCTAACAAGTGAATGTAACTTAAGAGTCTTCAATCTTTCTTCATAAGGAAGATTTCTAATGCTATGTATTATTTTAGTCATCCTACGCTGAATGTTTTTTAACGAATTTATGTCCATTCTGTAATATGGAGACCAGAATTGAGCTGCATTTAATCTAGGAGAGGCCTTACTAATGATGTATAAAGCTGCAGTATGACCTCTGGACTTCTGTTGCTTACACTTCTTGATATAAATCCCAGTAATCTATTTGCCTTATTACGTACGCTTAGGCATTGCTGTCTTGGTTTAAGGTTGCTGCTCACCATAACCCCCAAGTCCTTTTCGCAATCTGTATGGCTAAGTTCGACATCATTTAACTTATAAGTACTAGGGTTATGGGCGCTCCCAAGCTTCAGAACCTTGCATTTATCTACATTGAACTGCATCTGCCACTTTTCTGACCAAGAATAGAGCTTATTTATATCCTCCTGAAGTTCCATAACATCTACGTTTGAATCAATTATCCTACCTATCTTTGTGCCATCGGCAAATTTGCTCATATCACTAGTAATTCCCTCATCAAGATCATTGATATATATTATAAACAACAACGGGCCCAAGACTGATCCCTGTGGAACGCCATTTGTTACAGATCCCCACTCGGATTTAACCCCATTTATGGACACTCTCTGCTTCCTGTCAGTGAGCCATAACTCGATCCACGAGAGCACTTTTCCCACAGTGCCATGAGCTGCTACCTTCTTTAACAGTCTATGGTGCGGAACTCTATCAAAAGCCTTACTAAAATCTAAGTAAATAATATCAAATTCTTTATCGTGGTCAACAGCCTCGAAAGCTTTACTGAAGAAAGTTAATAAATTAGTTAGACAAGACCGGCCTCTTGTGAATCCATGCTGAGTATCATTAGTCAAGCTATGCTTATCGAGATGGCTTCTTATAATTTGAGCTATAATTGACTCTAGTAATTTGCCTACAATTGAGGTCAGGCTTATTGGGCGGTAATTTGACGGTAACGACTTGTCCCCTGTTTTAAAAATAGGAGTTACATTAGCCATCTTCCACATATCAGACACTACACCTGTTTGAAGAGATAAATTAAAAATATTAGTTAATGGTTCACAGAGTTCCACTTTGCATTCCTTAAGAACCCTTGAAAAAACCTTATCAGGACCCGGCGACTTATTTTGCTTCAGTCTGTCTATCTGCTTCACAACCATTTCACTAGTGACTGTGATGTTACATAATTTATCTTCTTCTAGCCCACTATAAAAATTAATTACTGGAATATTGTTAGTGTCTTCCTGTGTAAAAACTGAGAGAAAATAATTATTTAAAATCGAGCACATTTCATTCTCTTTGTCAGTAAGATGCCCATAGTTATTTTTAAGGGGACCTATCTTATCTCTAACTTTTGTTCTATAGACCTGGAAAAAACTTTTTGGGTTAGTTTTAGAATCCCTAGCAACTTTAATTTCATAGTCCCTTTTAGCTTTTCTTATCCCCTTTTTAATGTCCCTCTTAATGTCAATATACTGATTCATAAGATGACCCTCACCTCTTTTGATACGCCTATAAATTCCTTTCTTATGCCCTAGTAGATATTTGAGCCTGTTATTCATCCATTTTGGGTCATTTCTATTTGATCTATTTCTTTATATGGGATAAACGTTCTTTGAGCAGCATGTATAGTGTTCAGAAAACTGTCATATTGATAGCTCTCTTCGTTCCCCCAGTCAACAGATGATAAGTGTTCTCTAAGCCCATCGTAATCTGCTAAGCGAAAATCTGGGACTGTTACTGAGTTATCGCTACTATCGTACTTCCATTCAATGCTAAATGTAATTGATTAGTGGTCGCTAGCACCCAGTTCCTCTGAAATTTCTAAATTATTAACAAGGGATTCATTGTGTGCCAGAACTAAGTCAAGCAGGTTATTTCCCCTTGTAGGTTCTGTCACAAACTGCTTCAAAAAACAATCCTGAACTACTTCTAAGAAGTCGTATGATTCTAAATTCCCAGTCAAGAAATTCCAATCAATATGACTAAAGTTAAAGTCTCCTAGTATTACTACATTATCGTGCCTTTTGGCCTTAACAATTTCCTCCCATAGTAGTCTCCCCTTGTCCCTATCTAAGTTTAGGGGACGGTATATCACTCCTAAAATCAGTTTTTCATACCCCTCTGAAAATTCTATCCAAACAGACTCTGTATGTGTTACTTCAGACTTAATACCCGTTTTTATGCAACAGTTCAAGCTATCTCGGACATACAATGCCACCCCACCCCCTTTCCCAATACTTCTGTCTACTTGGAACAATTTAAAGCCCTGAATATGACATTCCGCAGGCATGTCCTGACTTTTTGAATTAAACCACGTCTCAGTTAAGGCAAATACATCAATGTTACCTGCACTAGCAACTAATCTCAACTCGTCCATCTTATTCCTAGCACTACGGCAATTAGCATAATAAACATTGAAAGACTCTCCTTTCTCTTTACCCTTCCTGCTCATTTCTGTTTTTCTACTAAACCTATTACTGTCCTTATCACCCAGTGTCACTGGCTTTTCAATATCTACCTCGTTCTGCTTATTACTAGTTCCCCTAGAACTCGTAATATTACTACCCCTGGGACTTCACTGTTTTCCTGCCAAAACCCATACCACTAACTATTCCTAGTTTAAAGTCCTAACTGCTCCCTCCACTGCAGTTGCCAGTGCTACCACCCCAGACCCAGATATGTGAACCCCATCCCTGGCATACATGTCATTTCTGCCATAGAAGAGGTCCCAGTTGTCAATGAATGTTACCGCATTTTCCTTACAGTATTTGTCCAGCCAGCAATTGACACCAATTGCCCTGGACAACCATTCATTTCCAACTCCTCTCCTTGGCAAAATACCACATATGACAGGGTTCCCACCCTTCCTCCTAATTATTTCTATTGCTGACCTATACTTGCTAATCAGGTCTTCACTCCTACGTCTGCCAACATCGTTGCCTCCAGCACTGAGACAGATAATAGGATTGCTCCCATTACCTCTCATGATGTCATCCAGACGGCTAACAATATCCTCCACCCCAGCCCCAGGAAAGCAAACTCTCTGTCTCCTACTCCTATCCTTTAAGCAGAACGCCCTACCCATTAACCTAACTTGGCTATCCCCAACAACAACAATTATTCTTTCCTTCCTTAATGTCTTTCGTCGTGACGTTCCCAGTAGTCGACTCACATTCGTCGGGTAGCACTGAGAATGTATTAGATGTTTCCACAACAGTTTCCACGGCAGTCTCTTTCTTCTTCATCGTTTCTACCTTTCCATTCGTCTTCTTGATCGTCAACTTCGTTCCCTGCTGTCCAGCCACTGACCAGTTTCCCTTTTTGACCTGAGGACTCAACACAGGAGGACTACTACGAATCTTCTTGTTTTCCTCGGTCAGTCGCCGAATCTTCATCTTCGCCATCCTCAATTCTTCCTTAATCTGTTGGTAAAGTTGCTCGATGGAGGGCATCTTGCTTCAATTCGTAGAGAGCGCGCAAACAGGTCTTCACAGAGCTAAGTACACGTCACCACTGACCTTGTTAGGTAAGACACATATGCAACAGTTAGGTATCTTTATTTCGAAACGTTTCGCCTACACAGTAGGCTTCTTCAATCGAGTACAGCAAAGTTGATAGAAGCAGAAGAGACTTGAAGACGATGTAATCAGTCCATCACCCTTGAAGTTTTGGGGTGGTCAGTCCCTCAGTCTGGAGAAGAGTATTGTTCCATAGTCTGGAATAATATGGAGTTGAAGTGATAGGATGGAGCCTTATATAGCGCCA
>NC_069477.1:8839792-8864792 GCF_026875155.1 Cherax quadricarinatus | reverse complement strand
ACCACTGAGGTAAACAGTCTCCAGCAGTACTAGATAAAACAAACAAGACAGTTCAGTAACGGATGTTCACCTTGTGGTTCATCTTCCATAAATGGAAATCAAAGTTCACAGTTAGTAGGAACGTTATAACAGTGTTTGGACGTGGGATGTTATGGTCTCTGGACGTGGGATGTCATGGTCTCTGGACGTGGGATGTTATGGTCTCTGGACGTGGGATGTTATGGTCACTGGTCAGTGTGTGTACACAGTCTGCCTTTATCACTCCCTGAAGAAATACTTCCTGACATCCTTGTAGCTTATTTGTGTCTTTACCTTCCAGCTATGCCCCCGAGTACTTGTTTTCCGCCTCTCTGCCTGTCCCTGACTGCTCTATCAGTTCCTCTGAGTATTTTATATGTTGTTATCATGTCTCCCTTAGTTCTTTTGTCCTCCAGTGTCGCTGGATATAATTACATTAGCTTTTCCTCTTAGCTTTTACAACTTAGCTCAGGAACAAGACTTGTTGAATACCTCTGCACTTTCTACAGTTTCTTAACATGGTTTATCAGGTGTGGGTTCCATATTGGTGCTGCGTACTCCAAATTTGTTCAGCACCGTGTGTGTGTGTGTGCGTGTGTGTGTGTGTGTGTGTGTGTGTGTGTGCGTGTGTGTGGGTGTGTGGGTGTACTCACCTAGTTGAGGTTGCGGGGGTCGAGTCCAAGCTCCTGGCCCCGCCTCTTCACTGATCGCTACTAGGTCACTCTCCCTGAGCCGTGAGCTTTATCATACCTCTGCTTAAAGCTATGTATGGATCCTGCCTCCACTACATCGCTTCCCAAACTATTCCACTTACTGACTACTCTATGGCTGAAGAAATACTTCCTAACATCCCTGTGATTCATCTGTGTCTTCAGCTTCCAACTGTGCCCCCTTGTTACTGTGTCCAATCTCTGGAACATCCTGTCTTTGTCCACCTTGTCAATTCCTCTCAGTATTTTGTATGTCGTTATCATGTTCCCCCTATCTCTCCTGTCCTCTAGTGTCGTCAGGTTGATTTCCCTTAACCTCTCCTCGTAGGACATACCTCTTAGCTCTGGGACTAGTCTTGTTGCAAACCTTTGCACTTTCTCTAGTTTCTTCACGTGCTTGGCTAGGTGTGGGTTCCAAACTGGTGCCGCATACTCCAATATGGGCCTAACGTACACGGTGTACAGGGTCCTGAATGATTCCTAATTAAGATGTCGGAATGTTGTTCTGAGGTTTGCTAGGCGCCCATATGCTGCAGCAGTTATTTGGTTGATGTGCGCTTCAGGAGATGTGCCTGGTGTTATACTCACCCCAAGATCTTTTTCCTTGAGTGAGGTTTGTAGTCTCTGACCCCCTAGACTGTACTCCGTCTGCGGCCTTCTTTGCCCTTCCCCAATCTTCATGACTTTGCACTTGGTGGGATTGAACTCCAGGAGCCAATTGCTGGACCAGGTCTGCAGCCTGTCCAGATCCCTTTGTAGTTCTGCCTGGTCTTCGATCGAGTGAATTCTTCTCATCAACTTCACGTCATCTGCAAACAGGGACACCTCAGAGTCTATTCCTTCCGTCATGTCGTTCACAAATACCAGAAACAGCACTGGTCCTAGGACTGACCCCTGCGGGACCCCGCTGGTCACAGGTGCCCACTCTGACGCCTCGCCACGTACCATGACTCGCTGCTGTCTTCCTGACAAGTATTCCCTGATCCATTGTAGTGCCTTCCCTGTTATCCCTGCTTGGTCCTCCAGTTTTTGCACCAATCTCTTGTGTGGAACTGTGTCAAACGCCTTCTTGCAGTCCAAGAAAATGCAATCCACCCACCCCTCTCTCTCTTGTCTTACTGCTGTCACCATGTCATAGAACTCCAGTAGGTTTGTAACACAGGATTTCCCGTCCCTGAAACCATGTTGGCTGCTGTTGATGAGATCGTTCCTTTCTAGGTGTTCCACCACTCTTCTCCTGATAATCTTCTCCATGATTTTGCAACTATACATGTCAGTGACACTGGTCTGTAGTTTAATGCTTCATGTCTGTCTCCGTTTTTTAAAGATTGGGACTACATTTGCTGTCTTCCATGCCTCAGGCAATCTCCCTGTTTCGATAGATGTATTGAACATTGTTGTTAGAGGTACACATAGCGCCTCTGCTCCCTCTCTCAATACCCATGGGGAGATGTTATCTGGCCCCATTGCCTTTGAGGTATCTAGCTCACTCAGAAGCCTCTTCACTTCTTCCTCGGTTGTGTGCACTGTGTCCAGCACTTGGTGGTGTGCCCCACCTCTCCGTCTTTCTGGAGTCCCTTCTGTCTCCTCTGTGAACACTTCTTTGAATCTCTTGTTGAGTTCTTCACATACTTCACGGTCATTTCTTGTTGTCTCTCCTCCTTCTTTCCTTAGCCTGATTACCTGGTCCTTGACTGTTGTTTTCCTCCTGATGTGGCTGTACAACAGTTTCGGGTCAGATTTGGCTTTCGCTGCTATGTCATTTTCATATTGTCTTTGGGCCTCCCTTCTTATCTGTGCATATTCGTTTCTGGCTCTACGACTGTTCTCCTTATTCTCCTGGGTCCTTTGCCTTCTATATTTCTTCCATTCCCTAGCACACTTGGTTTTTGCCTCCCTGCACCTTTGGGTAAACCATGGGCTCATCCTGGCTTTTTCATTATTCCTGTTAACCCTTGGGTACAAACCTCTCCTCAGCCTCCTTGCATTTTGTTGCTACATATTCCATCATCTCATTAACTGGCTTCCCTGCCAGTTCTCTGTCCCACTGAACCCCGTTCAGGTAGTTCCTCATTCCTGTGTAGTCCCCTTTCTTGTAGTTTGGCTTCATTCGTCCTGGCCTTCCTGCTTCTCCCTCCACTTGTAGCTCTACTGTGTATTCGAAGCTTAAAACCACATGGTCACTGGCCCCAAGGGGTCTTTCATATGTGATGTCCTCGATATCTGCACTACTCAAGGTGAATACTAAGTCCAGCCTTGCTGGTTCATCCTCTCCTCTCTCTCTTGTAGTGTCCCTTACGTGTTGGCACATGAAGTTTTCCAGTACCACCTCCATCATCTTAGCCCTCCATGTATCTTGGCCCCCATGTGGGTCCAAGTTCTCCAATCGATCTCCTTGTGGTTAAAGTCGCCCATGATCAGGAGCTTTGCCTTGCATGCATGAAGCTCTTCTGGCCACTCTAGCCAGTGTGTCAACCATCGTTCTATGCTCTCGTGGTCTCTTGCTGGCCTCCTGCTGATCTGTGGTGGTTAAATCACTGCTATTCCACCTTGGGACTCCAGTGAAGTGTGTGCGTGTGTGTGTGGTTGTTGGTGTGCAGTGTGTCCTGTGGTGTGTTGGTCTCGTCGTACTCATTGCTTTGGCTCTGCTGTTCTGTGGTGGGTTTCTCACTGCTATTTACCACCTTGGAGCTCAGAGTGGGAGTGTGTGTGTGGTGTGTGTGTGGGGTGTGTGTGTGGGTGTGTGTGGGTGTGTGTGGTGCTAGGTAAATGTATGTGTGTGTGTGAGTGCTAGTGATGTTGTTAGTTTGTGAGCTAGTGTGTGGGAGTGCTAGTGTGTGCGAGTGCTAGTGTGTGGGAGTGCTAGTGGTGGGAGTGCTAGTGTGTGGGAGTAGCCGTGTGTGGGCGTGCTAGTGTTGGAGTGCTAGTTTGATACAAAATTAGTCCAAAAACCAACAACACCAAATTTACAATTGTTTAATACTAAATCACTTATAAGTTAACACAAAAAAGCTATAACATGAGTTTTAAAAATCTACAAGCCGATGATGTTGTACGTAAGGAGTTAAAACCCGAGAAGTTGGAAGAATGAGAGAAACCGTTTTCTTCTGCTTATTGGTGTGAAGCCACTGGCTTGCTGAAACGTTTATCAATAAAGGTTCAAAATGTTGCACAAGTGTTCATTCCTTCATTGAGTAAGATCACCTAAGTGTCTGCAATGCTATGGAAGTTAATGAACCAGGTGTGTTGTGATATCAAGGTTACTGCTGAACTCCTGTGTTGTACACAAGATGAAATTTAAACCGAGGGTGGACGCTTGTAAATAGACTGGTGGGAGACAGAGTATATGTACTATTGCTCTATTTTTTACACCTACAGTGTGTTGCTGCACTATTTTATATGATAGTTACATTGTGGGAACACCAGCAGTGTGTTGCTACGCTATTCTATATGATAGTTACATTGTGGGAACACCAGCAGTGTGTTGCTACGCTATTCTATATGATAGTTACATTGTGGGAACACCAGCAGTGTGTTGCTGCACTATTTTATATGATAGTTACATTGTGGGAACACCAGCAGTGTGTTGCTACACTATTTTATATGATAGTTACATTGTGGGAACACCAGCAGTGTGTTGCTGCACTATTTTATATGATAGTTACATTGTGGGAACACCAGCAGTGTGTTGCTGCACTATTCTATATGATGGTTACATTGTGGGACACTAGCAGTGTGATAGGCTCAGTAGGCTTACTGCAGCGATGCTTCACTGTCATGATGACTGGCGGTAAACAGGTGACATGCAGCCTTAATAACTCTCTTGCAGTAGATAGATATTAACCAACCACATATTGACACGGCAAGGTAAACAGTAGGCTGGATATGGTAGCGACGCTGTTAATGTGTGGATAAACTGATAGAGAAACAGTAAAGAGTTTTATTTTTATGACGAATGAAGATGATGTCAGGATATGTAGGAGAGGAAAGAGGTACATTCTTCAGGAACAGTACTGAAGAAAATGTGAAATAAACCCTGTTAAAATCAGAAGATATCAGAAACACTGTTGGGACAAGTCTTTAAGAGGAAACTGAACAAATATCTTCACCAGATTCCAGATCAACCAGGCTATGTTGGATATGTGGGGCAGCGACAGCATGATTTTACCAGGCTAGCACCAGATGAACCTGGCCCAAGGCAGGGCTTTGAGAGTAAAATAACTCTCAGAACTAATCAAAGGTAAAGCAAAGGTAAAGTTTAGACAGTGATGTGTGATGTCGCCTTGACTGTTGAATGTGTTAATGAATCATATTTTAAAAGGAGTGAATGTCGTAGTCGGAGCTGCTGGCTTCACGTATAATGAAATTAATAAATACAATTATTTGTCGCAGTTGCTTTTTGCTGATGACGCGGTGCTTTTGGGGGACTGACGAGAACTGACAGAAAAAGGAGAAGATTGGGAAAATAAATGGAATGAAGTTAAAATGATCACAATAAAGGGCACAACCCTCAAGGTTTTAGTAATGGCACAATCCTGTCTCACAAACCTGCTGGAATTTTATGACAAGGTCATGGAAGTGAGGCAACAGAGACTCAGGGACCAGTGGGCTGCATTTTCTTGGACTTTAAGAAGGTTTCTGGTACAGTACCCCACACAACCTAGAGGAATAAGCAGGATTAGATCAAAGAATACCAAAACAATAGCAAAAAAATGATCACCAGAGCTAAAAAAAATGATAAAAGCTTTGAGGAAAAACTAAGAAACATTAAAGATGACCTCGTTGCTGACAGGAGAAAAAAAAGGACATGATTCTCATATATGAGAGCATAACTGACCATGCAAGAATACAAAACAAATTCTTAGCTGCAGCATAGATAGTAAGAAGCCATATAAACTAAATAATGTAGATCTTAATATTACGGATTGCGAAAAAGATTTAGGAGTTCTGGTTAGCAGTAATCTGAAACCAATACAACAGTGCATTAAGTGTTCTCAATAAAGCTAATAGAATCCTTGGCTTCATATCAAGAAGCATAAATAATAGGAGTCCTCAGGTTGTTCTTCAACTCTATATATCCTTCGTTAGGCCTCATTTAGATTATGCTGCACAGTTTTGGTCACCGTATTACAGAATGGATATAAATGCTCTGGAAAATGTACAAAGGAGGATGACAAAGTTGATCCCATGTATCAGAAACCTTCCCTATGAGGATAGACTAAGGGCCCTGAATCTGCACTCTCTTAGAAAGACGTAGAATTAGGGTGGGATATGATTGAGGTGTATAAATGGAAGACAGGAATAAATAAAGGGGATGTAAATAGTGTGCTGAAAATATCTAGCCTAGACAGGACTCGCAGCAATGGTTTTTAGTTGGAAAATTTCAGATTCAGGAAGGATATAGGAAAGTACTGGTTTGGTAATAGAGTTGTGGATGAGTGGAACAAACTCCCGAGTACAGTTATAGAGGCCAGAACCTTGTGTAGCTTTAAAAATAAGTTGGATAAATACATGAGTGGATGTGGGTGGGTGTGAGTTGGACCTGATAGCTTGTGCTACCAGGACGGTTGCCGTGTTCCTCCCTTAAGTCAAGGTGACCTGACCTGACTAGGTTGGGTGCATTGGTTTAAGCCGGTAGGAGACTTGGACCTGCCTCGCATGGGCCAGTAGGCCTGCTGCAGTGTTCCTTCGTTCTTATGTTCTTATAACTGTTGTAAATCAAGAAAAATAATATTCCTTCAGTCATAGAGTTGTCAGGAAGTGGAACAGTCTGGAGAGTCATGTGGTGGAGGCAGGATCCATACATAGCTATAAGAAGAGGTATGATGAAAGCTTTTTTAAATTTTCTTGAAGAAGGAGACAGAAAATTTTTCTGTACTGTGGACCAGGAGAGACAGGGAATATTCTCCAGTACCGTGGACCAGGAGAGGCAGGGAATATTCTCCAGTACCGTAGACCAGGAGAGACAGGGAATATTCTCCAGTACCGTAGACCAGGAAGGACAGGGAATATTCTCCAGTACCGTAGGGCCAGGAGAGACAGGGAATATTCTCAAGTACCGTAGACCAGGAGAGACAGGGAATATTCTCCAGTACCGTGGACCAGGAGAGACAGGGAATATTCTCCAGTACCGTGGACCAGGAGAGGCAGGGAATATTCTCCAGTACCGTAGACCAGGAGAGACAGGGAATATTCTCCAGTACCGTGGACCAGGAGAGGCAGGGAATATTCTCCAGTACCGTAGACCAGGAGAGACAGGGAATATTCTCCAGTACCGTGGACCAGGAGAGACAGGGAATATTCTCCAGTACCGTGGACCAGGAGAGACAGGGAATATTCTCCAGTACCGTGGACCAGGAGAGACAGGGAATATTCTCCAGTACCGTAGACCAGGAGAGACAGGGAATATTCTCCAGTACCGTAGACCAGGAGAGACAGGGAATATTCTCCAGTACCGTAGACCAGGAGAGACAGGGAATATTCTCCAGTACCGTAGACCAGGAGAGACAGGGAATATTCTCCAGTACCGTGACCAGGAGAGACAGGGAATATTCTCCAGTACCGTAGACCAGGAGAGACAGGGAATATTCTCCAGTACCGTAGACCAGGAGAGACAGGGAATATTCTCCAGTACCGTAGACCAGGAGAGACAGGGAATATTCTCCAGTACCGTAGACCAGGAGAGACAGGGAATATTCTCCAGTACCGTAGACCAGGAGAGACAGGGAATATTCTCCAGTACCGTAGACCAGGAGAGACAGGGAATATTCTCCAGTACCGTAGACCAGGAGAGACAGGGAATATTCTCCAGTACCGTAGACCATGAGAGACAGGGAATATTCTCCAGTACCGTAGACCAGGAGAGACAGGGAATATTCTCCAGTACCGTGACCAGGAGAGACAGGGAATATTCTCCAGTACCGTGGACCAGGAGAGACAGGGAATATTCTCCAGTACCGTAGACCAGGAAGAGACAGGGAATATTCTCCAGTACCGTAGACCAGGAGAGACAGGGAATATTCTCCAGTACCGTAGACCAGGAGAGACAGGGAATATTCTCCAGTACCGTAGACCAGGAGAGACAGGGAATATTCTCCAGTACCGTGGACCAGGAGAGACAGGGAATATTCTCCAGTACCGTAGACCAGGAGAGACAGGGAATATTCTCCAGTACCGTAGACCAGGAGAGACAGGGCATATTCTCCAGTACCGTGACCAGGAGAGACAGGGAATATTCTCCAGTACCGTAGACCAGGAGAGACAGGGAATATTCTCCAGTACCGTGGACCAGGAGAGACAGGGAATATTCTCCAGTACCGTAGACCAGGAGAGACAGGGAATATTCTCCAGTACCGTAGACCAGGAGAGACAGGGAATATTCTCCAGTACCGTGGACCAGGAGAGACAGGGAATATTCTCCAGTACCGTAGACCAGGAGAGACAGGGAATATTCTCCAGTACCGTGGACCAGGAGAGACAGGGAATATTCTCCAGTACCGTAGACCAGGAGAGACAGGGAATATTCTCCAGTACCGTGGACCAGGAGAGAAAGGGAATATTCTCCAGTACCGTAGACAGGAGAGACAGGAATATTCTCCAGTACCGTGGACCAGGAGAGACAGGGTAAAATTCTCCAGTACCGTAGACCAGGAGAGACAGAATATTCTCCAGTACCATGGACCAGGAGAGACAGAATATTCTCCAGTACCGTAGACCAGGAGAGACAGAATATTCTCCAGTACCGTGGACCAGGAGAGACAGGGAATATTCTCCAGTACCGTAGACCAGGAGAGACAGAATATTCTCCAGTACCGTGGACCAGGAGAGACAGAATATTCTCCAGTACCGTGACCAGGAGAGACAGAATATTCTCCAGTACCGTGGACCAGGAGAGACAGAATATTCTCCAGTACCGTAGACCAGGAGAGACAGAATATTCTCCAGTACCGTGGACCAGGAGAGACAGAATATTCTCCAGTACCGTAGACAGGAGAGACAGGGAATATTCTCCAGTACCGTGGACCAGAAGAGACAGAATATTCTCCAGTACCGTGGACCAGGAGAGACAGAATATTCTCCAGTACCGTGGACCAGAGAGACAGGGAATATTCTCCAGTACGTAGACCAGGAGAGACAGGGAATATTCTCCAGTACCGTGGACCAGGAGAGACAGGAATATTCTCCAGTACCGTGACCAGGAGAGACGGGAATATTCTCCAGTACCGTGGACCAGGAGAGACAGGGAATATTCTCCAGTACCGTAGACCAGGAGAGACAAAGGGAATATTCTCCAGTACCGTAGACCAGGAGAGACAGGGAATATTCTCCAGTACCGTAGACCAGGAGAGACAGGGAATATTCTCCAGTACCGTAGACCAGGAGAGACAGAATATTCTCCAGTACCGTAGACCAGGAGAGACAGGGAATATTCTCCAGTACCGTAGACCAGGAGAGACAGAATATTCTCCAGTACCGTAGACCAGGAGAGACAGAATATTCTCCAGTACCGTGGACCAGGAGAGACAGAATATTCTCCAGTACCGTGGACCAGGAGAGACAGAATATTCTCCAGTACCGTGACCAGGAGAGACAGGGAATATTCCCAGTACCGGTAGGGCCAGGAGAGACAGGAATATTCATCCAGTACCGTATAGACCAGGAGAGACAGGAATATTCTCCAGTACCGTAGACCGGAGAGACAGGAATATTCTCCAGTACCGTAGACCAGGAGAGACAGGGAATATTTCCAGTACCGTAGACAGGAGAGACAGGGAATATTTCCAGTACCGTTAGACCAGGATGAGACAGAATATTCTCCAGTACCGTAGACCAGGAGAACAGGGATATTCTCCAGTACCGTAGACCAGGAGGAGACAGGAAATTTCTCCAGTACCGTAGACCAGGAGAGACAGGGAATATTCTCCAGTACCGTAGACAGGAGAGACAGGAATATTCTCCAGTACCGTAGACAGGAGAGAAGAATATTCCGTACCGTAGACCAGGAGAGACAGAATATTCTCCAGTACGTTAGAAGGAGAGAAGTATCTCAGTACTGACAGTAGACAGAATATTCAGTATGACTGAGAATGTATTCTCAGTAACGTACCAGGAGAAGTATTCTGAGTACTGACATGTGTAACGTCACTTGGTATTAATAAGTATTACAGCGGGTTTGAAGAAGTATTAATACTGCAGTTGGAGCCAAGTGTTGACTTAAACTATTACCAATCTTTTTCTAAAGTGTGAGTTGCCGCAGTTGTTGTTTGCTGATGATTCTGGGCAGGTGCTGAGGATGATGGTGTTTGGACTTGTAAAATATAGAAATTGAAAGTGGATAGAGAATAGAAGAAGGTAATGAGTCAGCAACTGAAGTTCTAGAAAATAATGAACATTACACTGGAGGGAATGAATATGTAGTGAGTTTATTGAGGTTTTTGGGAGTATGTCAGCAGATGAGTCTATGAGTAATGCATCTTGAGTAATGTATCTTGAGTAATGTATCTTGAGTAATGTATCTTGAGTAATGTATCTTGAGTAATGTATCTTGAGTAATGTATCTTGAGTAATGTATCTTGAGTAATGTATCTTGAGTAATGTATCTTGAGTAATACATCTTGAGTAATGTATCTTGAGTAATGTATCTTGAGTAATGTATCTTGAGTAATGTATCTTGAGTAATGTATCTTGAGTAATGTATCTTGAGTAATGTATCTTGAGTAATGTATCTTGAGTAATGTATCTTGAGTAATGTATCTTGAGTAATGTATCTTGAGTAATGTATCTTGAGTAATGTATCTTGAGTAATGTATCTTGAGTAATGTATCTTGAGTAATGTATCTTGAGTAATGTATCTTTTGAGTAATGTATCTTGAGTAATGTATCTTGAGTAATGTATCTTGAGTAATGTATCTTGAGTAATGTATCTATTATGTCAGTGCTGAGTAAACAAAATGGATAACTAACGAAAGTATTGTGATTGACACTTTAGCATGGGTATGAGGCATGGTTGTGAGTCATGGATTGACTGAGGCATGGATGTTAGCATGGTTGAGGCATGGTTGTGGCATGGTTGGAGGCATGGTGTGAGGCATGGTGTGAGGCATGGTGTGAGGCATGGGTGTGAGGCATGGGTGTGAGGCATGGGTTGTGAGGCATGGGTGTGAGGCATGGGTGTGAGGCATGGGTGTGAGGCATGGTTGTGAGGCATGGGTGTGAGGCATGGGTGTGAGGCATGGGTGTGAGGCATGGTTGTGAGGCATGGGTGTGAGGCATGGGTGTGAGGCATGGTGTGTGAGGCATGGTGTGAGGCATGGTGTGAGGCATGGGTGTGAGGCATGGGTTGTGAGGCATGGGTGTGAGGCATGGTTGTGAGGCATGGGTGTGAGGCATGGTGTGAGGCATGGGTGTGAGGCATGGTGTGAGGCATGGGTGTGAGGCATGGTGTGAGGCATGGGTGTGAGGCATGGGTGTTGAGGCATGGAGTGTGAGGCATGGTGTGAGGCATGGGTGAGGCATGGGTGTGAGGCATGGGTGTGAGGCATGGGTGTGAGGCATGGGTGTGAGGCATGGTGTGTGAGGCATGGTTGTGAGGCATGTGTAGCATGGTGTGAGGCATGGTTGTGAGGCATGGTTGTGAGGCATGGTTGTGAGGCATGGGTGTGAGGCATGGGTGTGAGGCATGGTTGTGAGGCATGGTTGTGAGGCATGGGTGTGAGGCATGGGTGTGAGGCATGGGTGTGAGGCATGGGTGTGAGGCATGGGTGTGAGGCATGGTGTGAGGCATGGGTGTGAGGCATGGGTGTGAGGCATGGGTGTGAGGCATGGTTGTGAGGCATGGGTGTGAGGCATGGTGTGAGGCATGTGAGATGTAAGGCATGGTTGTGAGGCATGGTGTAGAGGCACAGGTGTGAGGCATGGTGTGACAGGGACATGGGTGTGAGGCATGGTGGGTGTAGGCATGGGTTCGTGAGGCATGGTGTGAGGCATGGGTTGAGGCATGGGTGTGGGCATGGTCTGCAGGTTTGAGCAGGTGTGACGGAGCGTGAGAGACATGTCTGACAGTGAATACGTGAAGGATGAAACATTTGACAGTAAGAGATCATAGACGAGTGTGACAGAGCAGTTCGACAGTGTGCGGGAGAACAGTTCTGACAGTGTCGGGAGACACAGTTCTGACAGTGTGCGGGAGACACGTTCTGACAGTGTGCGGGAGACAGTTCTGGACAGTGTACGGGAGACACAGTTCTGACAGTGTGCGGGAGAACAGTTCTGACAGTGTGCGGGAGACAAGTTCTGACAGTGTGCGGGAGACACAGTTCTGACAGTGTGCGGGAGACACAGTTCTGACAGTGTGCGGGAGACAGTTCTGACAGTGTGCGGGAGACACAGTTCTGACAGTGTGCGGGAGACACAGTTCTGACAGTGTGCGGGAGACACAGTTCTGACAGTGTGCGGGAGACAGTTCTGACAGTGTGCGGGAGACACAGTTCTGACAGTGTGCGGGAGACACAGTTCTGACAGTGTGCGGGAGACACAGTTCTGACAGTGTGCGGGAGACAGTTCTGACAGTGTACGGGAGACACAGTTCTGACAGTGTGCGGGAGACAGTTCTGACAGTGTGCGGGAGACAGTTCTGACAGTGTACGGGAGACACAGTTCTGACAGTGTGCGGGAGACAGTTCTGACAGTGTGCGGGAGAACAGTTCTGACAGTGTACGGGAGACACAGTTCTGACAGTGTGCGGGAGACAGTTCTGACAGTGTGCGGGAGACACAGTTCTGACAGTGTGCGGAGACAGTTCTGACCAGTGTGCGGGAGACACAGTTCTGACAGTGTGCGGGAGACAGTTCTGACAGTGTGCGGGAGACACAGTTCTGACAGTGTGCGGGAGACAGTTCTGACAGTGTGCGGGAGACACAGTTCTGACAGTGTGCGGGAGACAGTTCTGACAGTGTGCGGGAGACACAGTTCTGACAGTGTGCGGGAGACAGTTCTGACAGTGTGCGGGAGACACAGTTCTGACAGTGTGCGGGAGACAGTTCTGACAGTGTGCGGGAGACACAGTTCTGACAGTGTGCGGGAGACAGTTCTGACAGTGTACGGGGAGACACAGTTCTGACAGTGTGCGGGACAGTCTACGTTCTGACAGTGTGCGGGAGACACAGTTCTGACAGTGTGCGGGAGACACAGTTCTGACAGTGTGCGGGAGACAGTTCTGACAGTGTGCGGGAGACAGTTCTGACAGTGTGCGGGAGACAGTTCTGACAGTGTGCGGGAGACAGTTCTGACAGTGTACGGGAGACAGTTTGACAGTGTGCGAGACAGTTTGACAGTGTGCGAGACAGTTCGACGTGTCGGGAGACAGTTCTGACAGTGTGCGGGAGACAGTTCTGACAGTGTGCGGGAGACAGTTCTGACAGTGTACGGGAGACACAGTTCTGACAGTGTGCGGGAGACAGTTCTGACAGTGTGCGGGAGACAGTTCTGACAGTGTGCGGGAGACAGTTCTGACAGTGTGCGACAGACAGTTCTGACAGTGTGCGGGAGACAGTTCTGACAGTGTGCGGGAGACAGTTCTGACAGTGTGCGACAGACAGTTCTGACAGTGTGCGGGAGACAGTTCTGACAGTGTGCGACAGACAGTTCTGACAGTGTGCGACAGACAGTTCTGACAGTGTACGGAGACACGTTCTGACAGTGTGCGGGAGACAGTTCTGACAGTGTGCGGGAGACAGTTCTGACAGTGTGCGGGAGACAGTTCTGACAGTGTGCGGGAGACAGTTCTGACAGTGTGCGGGAGACAGTTCTGACAGTGTACGGGAGACACAGTTCTGACAGTGTACGGGAGACACAGTTCTGACAGTGTGCGGGAGACAGTTCT
Organism: Cherax quadricarinatus; assembly: GCF_026875155.1. Taxonomy (NCBI): domain Eukaryota; kingdom Metazoa; phylum Arthropoda; class Malacostraca; order Decapoda; family Parastacidae; genus Cherax; species Cherax quadricarinatus. The sequence continues at coordinate 8,851,184 of NC_069477.1, read as the reverse complement.
GACAGTGTGCGGGAGACAGTTCTGACAGTGTGCGGGAGACACAGTTCTGACAGTGTACGGGAGACACAGTTCTGACAGTGTACGGGAGACACAGTTCTGACAGTGTGCAGGAGAACAGTTTGACAGTGGTCGGGAGACAGTTCTGACAGTGTACGGGAGACACAGTTCTGACAGTGTACGGGAGACACAGTTCTGACAGTGTACGGGAGACACAGTTCTGACAGTGTACGGGAGACACAGTTCTGACAGTGTACGGGAGACACAATTCAGAGAGTGAACGATGGATTCTTGACGTGGTCTGATAAAGTAAGCATAAGTACTTACGTTTATTAAGAAGACACACCACTAGAGTGGAGAAAATATGTAAGGAACATCTTATGAAGGCATGCTTGTAAGCACACTGAGTGAAAGTTACACAGAATCTTGACATTGACTGATCTAGTGAAGGACACAGCAGTGTTCATAAGTTCCCTCGCTGTTGAGCAGTGGATTATAGTCATGAATGTGAACAGATCCATGGGAAAACAGTTGGTTTGATACACAAATAACCCGCACATAAAAGAGAGAAGCTTACGACGACGTTTCGGTCCGACTTGGACCATTTACAAAGTGTTAGGCTTGCCGACACTAACAATGCTCTTTTCTGTCACGTCAGAGATCATAGCCATCCTATTGACTGGTCTTCTGCCAAAACTGTCTTCCCTACTTCCAACTCGAACAGTCGCCGTCTAGTTGAATCCTCTCTAATACACAACTTTCCTTGTATGAACATTAGTCCTGGCTTCGTCTCTGTAGATGCCTTCCTCTCCCACTACATTGTAAAATGCTCCAAACTTCTGAACACCCGTGACTTAACCTGACTCCTCATTTTTTCTTTTTCTTTTTCTTCTTCTCCCTCTTCCCCTTTCCTTTTTCCTTTTTCTCCTCTGGGTTGTTTTTCTCTCTTCTGTCTCGTGTTTCTGTTCCTTCTTCATTTATTCCACCACTTCCCCTTTCACCCACCTCTGTGCGCTTGCTCTCCCTCTGTGGGCACCTAGCTCCCTTGCAGTGCTCCCCTTCCTTTGTATTTGACTGGCTCGTCCTCCTTATTCCCCACTTCTACCACTACCACTACTACTACCTCTACTACTACTACTACAACTACTACTACTACTACTACTACTACTACTACTACTACTACTACTACTACTGCTACTACTACTACTACTACTACTACTACTACTACTGCTGCTGATGATGAAATTCTGACACATGTGCGGCGTCTGGGTGTCTTTGTTGTGGACGTTTCGCCATCCAGTGGCTGGCTGGATGGCGAAACGTCTACGATGGGGATGCCCGGGTGTTGTGCATGTGTCTTAATTTCATCTTGTCGGTATTATATACCATTCTTGCACTACTACTACTACTACTACTACTATTACTACTACTACTTACTTACCTACTATACTTCTACTATATACTACCACCCCTCTTCCTGCCTATATATAGCCGTCCTGCTCCACTTCTGGTTAGTGTGGCTTTGTAAATGGATCAATTCGGACCGAAACGTCGTCGTAAGCTTCTCTCTTTTATGTGCGGGTTATTTGTGTATCGTTCCAGTCACGGTATTGTGCCTTTTTGTTATTTACAGTTGGTTTGGCTCTGTTTCATGTGGGTGGTAAGTGCAGCACCTGCAGTAAGTCAGGTGTAGATGTTAGTGTAAGCCAGGTACAGCAGTTAATGTAAGCCAGGTACAGCAGTTAATGTAAGCCAGGTACAGCAGTTAATGTAAGCCAGGTATAGATGCATGTAAGCCAGGTACAGCAGTTAATGTAAGCCAGGTATAGATGTCAATGTAAGCCAGGTACAGAAGTTAATGTAAGCCAGGTACAGAAGTTAATGTAAGCCAGGTATAGATGTCAATGTAAGCCAGGTACAGCAGTTAATGTAAGCCAGGTACAAAATAATGTAAGCCAGGTACAGAAGTAATAAGCCGTACAGCATAATGTAAGCCAGGTCAGATGTCAATGTAAGCCAGGTACAGCGTTAGTAAGCAGGTATAGAGTTAATGTAAGCCGGTAGAAGTTAATGTCAGCCAGGTATAGAAGTTAATGTAAGCAGGTACAGAAGTTAATGAAGCCAGGTACAAAGTTAATGTAAGCAGTACAGAAGTTAATGTAAGTCAGGTGTAGATGTTAGTGTAAGCCAGGTACAAAACTTAATGTAAGCCAGGTACAGCAGTTAATGTAAGCCAGGTACAGAAGTTAATGTAAGCCAGGATACATGAAGGTTTTAATGTAAGCCAGGTATAGAAGTCTAATGTAAGCCAGGTACAGAAGTTAATGTAAGCCAGGTACAGAAGTTAATGTAAGCCAGGTACAGAAGTTAATGTAAGCCAGGTACAGAAGTTAATGTAAGCCAGGTATAGATGTCAATGTAAGCCAGGTATAGATGTTAATGTAAGCCATGTACAGCAGTTAATGTAAAGCCAGGTACAGAAGTTAATGTAAGCCAGGTTACTGCAGTTAATGTAAAGCCAGGTACAGAGTTAAGTAAGCCAGGTACAGAAGTTAATGTAACAGGTACAGAAGTTAATGTAAGCCAGGTACAGAAGTTAATGTAAGCCAGGTACAGAAGTAATGTAACCAGGTACGATTTATGTAAGCCAGGTACTATGATGTCACATGTAATGCCAGGTACAGAAGTTAATGTAAGCCAGGTACAGAAGTTAATTAAGCCAGTGTACAGAAGTTAATGTAAGCCAGGTACAGAAGTTAATGTAAGCCAGGTACAGAAGTTAATGTAAGCCAGGTATAGATTCAATGTAAGCCAGGTACAGAAGTTATGTAAGCCACGTTACCAGTAATTAATGTAAGCCGGTACAGAAGTTAATGTAAGCCAGGTACAGCAAGTTAAGTAAGCCAGGTATGAGTCAATGTAAGCAGGTACAGAATTAATGTAAGCCAGGTAGAGTAATGTAAGCCGGTACGAAGTTAATGTAAGCCAGGTACAGAAGTTAATGTAAGCCAGGTACAGAAGTTAATGTAAGCCAGGTCAGAAGTTAATGTTAAGCCAGGTATAGATGTCAATGTAAGCCAGGTACAGCAGTTAATGTATGCAGGTACAGAAGTTAATGTAAGCCAGGTACAGAAGTTAATGTAAGCCAGGTACAGAAGTTAATGTAAGCCAGGTACAGAGTTAATGTAAGCCAGGTTAGATGTCAATGTAAGCCAGGTACAGCAGTTAATGTAAGCCAGGTAACAGAAGTTAATGTAAGCCAGGTACAGAAGTTAATGTAAGCCAGGTATATAGATGTCAATGTAAGCCAGGTACAGAGTTTAATGTAAGCCAGGTGAGAAGTGTTAATGTAAGCCAGGTACAGAAGTTAATGTAAGCCAGGTACAGAAGTTAATGTAAGCCAGGTATAGATGTTAATGTAAGCCAGGTTACAGAGTTAATGTAAGCCAGGTACATGAAGTTAATGTAAGCCAGGTACAGAAGTTAATGTAAGCCAGGTATAGATGTCAATGTAAGCCAGGTACAGAAGTTAATGTAAGCCAGGTACAGAAGTTAATGTAAGCCAGGTACAGAAGTTAATGTAAGCCAGGTATAGATGTTAATGTAAGCCAGGTACAGAAGTTAATGTAAGCCAGGTACAGAAGTTAATGTAAGCCAGGTACAGAAGTTAATGTAAGCCAGGTACAGAAGTTAATGTAAGCCAGGTACAGAAGTTAATGTAAGCCAGGTAAGAAGTTAATGTAAGCCAGGTATAGATGTTAATGTAAGCCAGGTACAGAAGTTAATGTAAGCCAGGTACAGAAGTTAATGTAAGCCAGGTATAGATGTCAATGTAAGCCAGGTACAGAAGTTAATGTAAGCCAGGTACAGAAGTTAATGTAAGCCAGGTACAGAAGTTAATGTAAGCCAGGTACAGAAGTTAATGTAAGCCAGGTACGGTTAATGTAAGCAGGTATAATGTAATGTAAGCCAGGTACAGAAGTTAATATAAGCCAGGTACAGAAGTTAATGTAAGCCAGGTACAGAAGTAATGTAAGCAGGTACAGAAGTTAATGTAAGCCAGGTACAGAAGTTAATGTAAGCCAGGTATAGATGTCAATGTAAGCCAGGTACAGAAGTTAATGTAAGCCAGGTACAGAAGTTAATGTAAGCCAGGTATAGATGTCAATGTAAGCCAGGTACAGAGTTAATGTAAGCCAGGTACAGAAGTTAATGTAAGCCAAGGTATAGATGTAATGTAAGCCAGGTACAGAAGTTAATGTAAGCCAGGTACAGAAGTTAATGTAAGCCAGGTACAGAAGTTAATGTAAGCCAGGTACAGAAGTTAATGTAAGCCAGGTAAATAGATTAATGTAAGCCAGGTACAGAAGTTAATGTAAGCCAGGTACAGAAGTTAATGTAAGCCAGGTATAGATGTCAATGTAAGCCAGGTACAGAAGTTAATGTAAGCCAGGTACAGAAGTTAATGTAAGCCAGGTACAAAAGTTAATGTAAGCCAGGTACAGAAGTTAATGTAAGCCAGGTACAGAAGTTAATGTAAGCCAGGTACAGATTAATGTAAGCCAGGTACAGAATTTATATGTAAGCCAGGTACAGAAGTTAATGTAAGCCAGGTACAGAAGTTAATGTAAGCCAGGTACAGAAGTTAATGTAAGCCAGGTACAGAAGTTAATGTAAGCCAGGTATAGATGTCAATGTAAGCCAGGTACAGAGTCAATGTAAGCCAGGTACAGAAGTTAATTAGTAAGCCAGGTACAGAAGTAATGTAAGCCAGGTACAGAAGTTAATGTAAGCCAGGTACAGAAGTTAATGTAAGCCAGGTACAGAAGTTAATGTAAGCCAGGTACAGAAGTTAATGTAAGCCAGGTACAGATGTCAATGTAAGCCAGGTACAGAAGTTAATGTAAGCCAGGTACAGAAGTTAATGTAAGCCAGGTACAGAAGTTAATGTAAGCACAGGTAAGAAGTATCAATGTAAGCCAGGTACAGAAGTTAATGTAAGCCAGGTACAGAAGTTAATGTAAGCCAGGTACAGAAGTTAATGTAAGCCAGGTACAGAAGTTAATGTAAGCCAGGTATAGATGTCAATGTAAGCCAGGTACAGAAGTTAATGTAAGCCAGGTACAGAAGTTAATGTAAGCCAGGTACAGAAGTTAATGTAAGCCAGGTACAGAATCAATGTAAGCCAGGTACAGAATTAATGTAAGCCAGGTACAGAAGTTAATGTAAGCCATGTACAGAAGTTAATGTAAGCCAGGTACAGAAGTTAATGTAAGCCAGGTACAGAAGTTAATGTAAGCCAGGTACAGAAGTTAATGTAAGCCAGGTAGTACAGAAGATTAATGTAAGCCAGGTACAGAAGTCAATGTAAGCCAGGTAAGATGTCAATGTAAGCCAGGTACAGAAGTTAATGTAAGCCAGGTACAGAAGTTAATGTAAGCCAGGTACAGAAGTTAATGTAAGCCAGGTACAGAAGTTAATGTAAGCCAGGTACAGAAGTTAATGTAAACCAGGTACAGAAGTTAATGTAAGCCAGGTACAGATTTTCAATGTAAGCAGGTACAGAAGTTAATGTAAGCCAGGTACAGAAGTTAATGTAAGCCAGGTACAGAAGTTAATGTAAGCCAGGTACAGAAGTTAATGTAAGCCAGGTACAGAAGTTAATGTAAGCCAGGTACAGAAGTTAATGTAAGCCAGGTACAGAAGTTAATGTAAGCCAGGTACAGAAGTTAATGTAAGCCAGGTCAGAAGTTAATGTAAGCCAGGTACAGAAGTTAATGTAAGCCAGGTACAGAAGTTAATGTAAGCCAGGTACAGAAGTTAATGTAAGCCAGGTACAGAAGTTAATGTAAGCCAGGTACAGAAGTTAATGTAAGCCAGGTACAGAAGTTAATGTAAAGCCAGGTACAGAAGTTAATGTAAGCCAGGTACAGAAGTTAATGTAAGCCAGGTACAGAAGTTAATGTAAGCCAGGTACAGAAGTTAATGTAAGCCAGGTATAGATGTTAATGTAAGCCAGGTACAGAAGTTAATGTAAGCCAGGTACAGAATGTTAATGTAAGCCAGGTACAGAAGTTAATGTAAACAGGTACAGAAGTTAATGTAAGCCAGGTACAGAAGATTAATGTAAGCCAGGTACAGAAGTTAATGTAAGCCAGGTACAGAAGTTAATGTAAGCCAGGTACAGAAGTTAATGTAACCAGGTACAGAAGTTAATGTAAGCCAGGTACAGAGTTAATGTAAGCCAGGTACAGAAGTTAATGTAAGCCAGGTACAGAAGTTAATGTAAGCCAGGTACAGAAGTTAATGTAAGCCAGGTAAGAATGTTAATGTAAGCCAGGATACAGAAGTTAATGTAAGCCAGGTACAGAAGTTAATGTAAGCCAGGTACAGAAGTTAATGTAAGCCAGGTACAGAAGTTAATGTAAGCCAGGTACAGAAGTTAATGTAAGCCAGGTACAGAAGTTAATGTAACCAGGTACAGAAGTTAATGTAAGCCAGTACAGAAGTTAATGTAAGCCAGGTACAGAAGTTAATGTAAGCCAGGTACAGAAGTTAATGTAAGCCAGGTACAGAGTTAATGTAAGCCAGGTACAGAAGTTAATGTAAGCCAGGTACAGAAGTTAATGTAAGCCAGGTACAGAAGTTAATGTAAGCCAGGTATAGATGTCAATGTAAGCCAGGTACAGAAGTTAATGTAAGCCAGGTACAGAAGTTAATGTAAGCCAGGTACAGAAGTTAATGTAAGCCAGGTACAGAAGTTAATGTAAGCCAGGTACAGAAGTTTGTAGCCAGGTCGAAGTTATGTAAGCCAGGTACAGAAGTTAATGTAAGCCAGGTACAGAAGTAAGTAAGCATAAGAGTTAATGAAGCCAGGTACAGAAGTTAATGTAAACCAGGTACAGAAGTTAATGTAAGCCAGGTAAGATTTTCAATGTAAGCCAGGTACAGAAGTTAATGTAAGCCAGGTATAGATGTCAATGCAAGCCAGGTACAGAAGTTAATGTAAGCCAGGTACAGAAGTTAATGTAAGCCAGGTACAGCAGTTAATGTAAACCAGGTACAGAAGTTAATGTAAGCCAGGTATAGATGTCAATGTAAGCCAGGTACAGAAGTTAATGTAAGCCAGGTATAGATGTCAATGTAAGCCAGGTACAGAAGTTAATGTAAGCCAGGTACAGAAGTTAATGTAAGCCAGGTACAGAAGTTAATGTAAACCAGGTACAGAAGTTAATGTAAGCCAGGTACAGAAGTCAATGTAAGCCAGGTATAGATGTCAATGTAAGCCAGGTACAGAAGTTAATGTAAGCCAGGTACAGAAGTTAATGTAAGCCAGGTAGAGAGTTATGTAAACCAGGTACAGATTATGTAAGCCAGGTACAGAAGTTAATGTAAGCCAGGTACAGAAGTTAATGTAAACCAGGTACAGAAGTTAATGTAAGCCAGGTACAGAAGTTAATGTAAGCCAGGTACAGAAGTTAATGTAAACCAGGTACAGAAGTTAATGTAAGCCAGGTATAGATGTCAATGTAAGCCAGGTACAGAAGTTAATGTAAGCCAGGTATAGATGTCAATGTAAGCCAGGTACAGAAGTTAATGTAAGCCAGGTATAGATGTCAATGTAAGCCAGGTACAGAAGTTAATGTAAGCCAGGTACAGAAGTTAATGTAAGCCAGGTATAGATGTCAATGTAAGCCAGGTACAGAAGTTAATGTAAGCCAGGTATTGATGTCAATGTAAGCCAGGTACAGAAGTTAATGTAAGCCAGGTACAGATGTCAATGTAAGCCAGGTACAGAAGTTAATGTAAGCCAGGTACAGAAGTTAATGTAAGCCAGGTATAGATGTCAATGTAAGCCAGGTACAGAAGTTAATGTAAGCCAGGTACTAGAGTCAATGTAAGCCAGGTACAGAAGTTAATGTAAGCCAGGTATAGATGTCAATGTAAGCCAGGTACAGAAGTTAATGTAAGCCAGGTACAGATGTTAATGTAAGCCAGGTACAGAAGTTAATGTAAGCCAGGTACAGAAGTTAATGTAAGCCAGGTATAGATGCCAATGTAAGCCAGGTACAGAAGTTAATGAAAGCCAGGTACAGAAGTTAATGTAAGCCAGGTATAGATGTCAATGTAAGCCAGGTACAGAAGTTAATGAAGCCAGGTATAGATATTAATGAGGTAACTCAGTCTCACAAGAAAACCCAGTGTTTACAAAAGATTTAAACACTTGACAAGGTCAAATGTGTCAATCACTACAGCGTGTGTTTACCAACGATCAGCACCACAGCTTCTTCTCGTAGATCCTGCATCTCTTGAACGACAATGTTTACCATCCAGTCAAGTCTGTTTGTGCCAAGTTCTGATAGTACTGACTAATACTCGGTAATTTTAAACAATCTTACGTCCTCTTGGAGTCTTTCGTTGACTTACTTTACTCTGTGAAGGTGGATCTTACGTTGAAAGTGGATCAGTGAGGATGACTCTTACGTTGAAAGTGGATCAGTGAAGATGACTCTTACGTTGAAAGTGGATCAGTGAAGATGACTCTTACGTTGAAAGTGGATCAGTGAAGATGACTCTTACGTTGAAAGTGGATCAGTGAAGATGACTCTTACGTTGAAAGTGGATCAGTGAAGATGACTCTTACGTTGAAAGTGGATCAGTGAAGATGACTCTTACGTTGAAAGTGGATCAGTGAAGATGACTCTTACGTTGAAAGTGGATCAGTGAAGATGACTCTTACGTGAAAGTGGATCAGTGAGATGACTCTTACGTTGAAAGTGGATCATGGATGACTCTTCGTGAAGATCATGGTGACTCTTACGTTGAAAGTGGATCAGTGAAGATGACTCTTACGTTGAAAGTGGATCAGTGAGATGACTCTTACGTTGAAAGTGGATCAGTGAAGATGACTCTTACGTTGAAAGTGGATCAGTGAAGATGACTCTTACGTTGAAAGTGGATCAGTGAAGATGACTCTTACGTTGAAAGTGGATCAGTGAAGATGACTCTTACGTTGAAAGTGGATCAGTGAGGATGACTCTTACGTTGAAAGTGGATCAGTGAAGATGACTCTTACGTTGAAAGTGGATCAGTGAAGATGACTCTTACGTTGAAAGTGGATCAGTGAAGATGACTCTTACGTTGAAAGTGGATCAGTGAAGATGACTCTTACGTTGAAAGTGGATCAGTGAAGATGACTCTTACGTTGAAAGTGGATCAGTGAAGATGACTCTTACGTCTGAAAGTGGATCAGTGAAGATGACTCTTACGTTGAAAGTGGATCAGTGAAGATGACTCTTACGTTGAAAGTGGGTCAGTGAAGATGACTCTTACGCTGAAAGTAGATCAGTGAAGATGACTCTTACGTTTGAAAGTGGATCAGTGAAGATGACTCTTACGTTGATAAGTAGGGTCAGTGAAGATGACTCTTACGTTGAAAGTGGATCAGTGAAGATGACTCTTACGTTGAAAGTAGATCAGTGAAGATGACTCTTACGTTGAAAGTGATCAGTGAAGATGACTCTTACGTTGAAAGTGGATCAGTGAAGATGACTCTTACGTTGAAAGTGGATCAGTGAAGATGACTCTTACGTTGAAAGTAGATCAGTGAAGATGACTCTTACGTTGAAAGTGGATCAGTGAAGATGACTCTTACGTTGAAAGTAGATCAGTGAAGATGACTCTTACGTTTGAAAGTAGATCAGTGAAGATGACTCTTACGTTGAAAGTGGATCAGTGAAGATGACTCTTACGTTGAAAGTAGATCAGTGAAGATGACTCTTACGTTGAAAGTAGATCAGTGAAGATGACTCTTACGTTGAAAGTAGATCAGTGAAGATGACTCTTACGTTGAAAGTAGATCAGTGAAGATGACTCTTACGTTGAAAGTAGATCAGTGAAGATGACTCTTATGTTGAAAGTGGATCAGTGAAGATGACTCTTATGTTGAAAGTGGATCAGTGAAGATGACTCTTATGTTGAAAGTGATCAGTGAAGATGACTCTTATGTTGAAAGTAGATCAGTGAAGATGACTCTTATGTTGAAAGTGGATCAGTGAAGATGACTCTTACGTTGAAAGTGGATCAGTGAAGATGACTCTTATGTTGAAAGTGGATCAGTGAAGATGACTCTTATGTTGAAAGTAGATCAGTGAAGATGACTCTTATGTTGAAAGTTGAAGATCTCTTAGTGAAATGATCAGTGAATGACTCTTAGTTGAAAGTAGATCAGTGAAGATGACTCTTACGTTGAAAGTAGATCAGTGAAGATGACTCTTACGTTGAAAGTGGATCAGTGAAGATGACTCTTACGTTGAAAGTGGATCAGTGAAGATGACTCTTACGTTGAAAGTAGATCAGTGAAGATGACTCTTACGTTGAAAGTGATCAGTGAAGATGACTCTTACGTTGAAAGTAGATCAGTGAAGATGACTCTTACGTTGAAAGTGATCAGTGAAGATGACTCTTACGTTGAAAGTGGATCAGTGAAGATGACTCTTACGTTGAAAGTGGATCAGTGAAGATGACTCTTACGTTGAAAGTGGATCAGTGGAAGATGACTCTTACGTTGAAATGGATCAGGAAGAGACTACGTGTACATGAAAGTGTACGAATGCGTTGAAGATGACTCTTACGTTGAAAGTGACTAGAGATTTACTCTGGATAGTCTGAAGATGTGATCAGTGAAGATGACTCTTCGTTGAACAGTGGATCAGTAAGTATGACTCTACTTTATGTGATCCTCTTAGTTAGGAAGAGGATCAGCAGAGCATGACGTCCTCTTTACGTCTGAAGTGGAAATCATGGAAGTGCTTCTTACGTTGAAAGTGGATCGTGAGATCACTCTCTACGATCTGTACACAGTGGACAAGTGAATGTGGATTTCTTTACTGATTGACAAGTAGGGATCAGTGATATGACTCTTCGGTTGGAAGGAGTGGTACTCTGCTGAGAGGAGACTCTTAGTTGTAAGTGGATCTGTGAGATGACTCTTACGTTGAAGTGGATCAGTGAAAACCTTACGAAATGCGATCTTGATACTTTTAGTTTGTTTTTTATAGTGGTTAGTCTGAGTCCGTAGCTTCGTGGTGGATCAGTCGACTCCTCAACATGAGTTCGTTGTTGATCACGTAGTGAAATCATGAGTGACTTTTACTTAGACCATGGCAAGTGGAACAGTGAGTACCTGTGTGAATATGGACGTGCTCATCTGTGGAAAGTTGGATCAAGTTGAAGATACAGCGCTTTCTATATAGTAGGATCATGAGATGACTCTTGGTCTGTAAAGTGGATCATGTCTGTGAAAAGATTGACTCTTACGTTGATAAGTGATCAGTAAGATACTCTTACGTTTGAATGATCATGAGAATCTTAGTATGTATTATATATCTTACTT
>NC_069477.1:8822292-8837292 GCF_026875155.1 Cherax quadricarinatus | reverse complement strand
TCCTGGCCCGCCTCTTCACTGATCGCTACTAGGTCACTCTCCCTGAGCCGTGAGCTTTATCATCCCTCTTGCTTAAAGCTATGTATGGATCCTGCCTCCACTACATCGTTTCCCAAACTTTTTCCATTTTACTGACTACTCTGTGGCCGAAGAAATATTCCTACATCCCTGTGATTCATCTGTTGTCTTTAGCTTCCAACTGTGTCCCCTTGTTACTGTGTCCATCTCTGGAAATCCTTCTTTGTCCACCTTGTCAATTCCTTCAGTATTTTTATTTTGGTATCATGTCCCCCCTATCTCTCCTGTCCTCCAGTGTCGTCAGGTTGTTTTCCCCTTAACCTCTCCTGTAGGACAACCTCTTAGCTCTGGGACTAGTCTGTTGCAAACCTTTCCCACTTTTCTAGTTTCTTTACGTGCTTGGCTAGGTGGGGGTTTCCCAAAACTGGTGCCGCATACTCCAATATGGGCCTAACGTATAGGGTTTGTACAGGGTCCTGAACGATTCCTTATTAAGATGTCGGAATGCTGTTCTGGGGTTTTGCTAGGCGCCCATATGCTGCAGCAGTTATTTGGTTGATGTGCGTTAGGAGATGTGCCTGGTGTTATACTCACCCCAAGATCTTTTTCCTTTGAGTGAGGTTTGTAGTCTCTGCCCCCCTAGACTGTACTCCGTCTGCGGCCTTCTTTGCCCTTCCCAATCTTCATGACTTTGCACTTGGTGGGATGAACTCCAGGACCCAATTGCTGGACCAGTTCTGCAGCCTGTCCAGATCCCTTTGTAGTTCTGCCTGGTCTTCGATCGAGTGTATTCTTTTCATCTAACTTCAGTCATCTGCAAACAGTGTGTGTGTGGTGTGTGTGTGTGTGTGTGTGTGTGTGTGTTGTGTGTGGTGTGTGTTGTGTCTGTGTGGTGTGTGTGTGTGTGTGTGTGGTGTGTGTTGTGTGTGTGTGTGTGTGTCTGTGTGGTGTGTGTCTGTGTGTGTGTGTGTGTGTGAGTCTGTGTGTGTGTGTGTGTGTGTACTCACTATTTATACTCATCTATTTGTGGTTGCAGGGGTCGATTTCCTAGCTCCTGGCCCCCGCCTCTTCACCGGTTGCTACTGGGCCCTCTCTCCCCCCGCTCCATGAGCTTTATCAAACCTCGTTTTAAAAAACTGTGTATGGTTCCTCCCTCCACTACGTCATTTCTAGGCTATTCCATGCCTTACAACTCTATGACTGAAGAAATACTTCCTAATTTTCTCTCTGACTCATTTGTGTCTTCAACTTCCAATTGTGGCCTCATTTTTCCCTGTGTCCCCTCCCTGGAAATCCTGTCTTTGTCCCCCTTGTCTATTCCACGCAGTATTTTATATGTCGTTATCATGTCTCCCCTGACCCTCCTGTCTCCAGTGTCGTCGGGCCGGGTTTTTCCCTTAATCTTCTTCATAGGACATTCCCTTTGCTCTGGAACAACCTTGTGGAAAAACCTTTGTACTTTCTCTAGTTTCTTGACGTGCTTATCAGTGCGGGTTCCAAACAGGTGTGCATACTCCAGTATGGGCCTGACATACACGGTGTACAGTGTCTTGAATGATTCCTTACAAAGGGTATCGGAATGCTTGTTCTCAGGTTTGCCAGGCGCCCATATGCTGCAGCAGTTTATCTGATTGATGTGTGCTTCCGGAGACATGCTCGGTGTTATATCACCCCAAGATCTTTCCCCTTTTGATGAGGTTTGCAGTCTTTGGCCACCTAGCCTATACTCTGTCTGTGGTCTTCTGTGCCCTTCCCGTATCTTCTGACTTTGCATTTGGCAGGATTAAATTCGAGAAGCCATTTGCTGGACCAGGTGTCCAGTCTGTCCAGGTCTCTTTGAAGTCCTGCCTGGTCCTAAATCAGATTTAATTCTCCTCATTAACTTCACATCATCTGCAACAGGGACACTTCTGAGTCTAACCCTTCCATCTTTGTCGTTCACATATACCAAAAATAGCATGGCCTAGGACCGACCCCTGTGGGACCCCGTCGTCACAGGTGCCCCTGTGATACTCATTACGTACCATGACTGGGTTGTTGCCTCCCTATCAGGTATTCTCTGATCCTTGCAGTGCCCTTCCTGTTATATGCGCCTGATGCTCTAGCTTCTGCACTAATCTCTTGTGGGGAAACCCTGTTTAAAAGGGCCCTTCTTGCAGTCCAAGAAGATGAAATCAACCCACCCCTCTCTCTCGTTTTCTTACTTCTGTTATTTTACATAAAACTCCAGAAGGTTTGTGACACAGCATTTGCCTTCCGTGAATCCGTGCTCGTTGGCATTAATACTCTTGTTCCGTTCCAGTGTGCTCCACCACTCCCCTCCTGATAATCTCCATAATTTTGATACATACACGTCATGACACAGGTTATAGTTTTGTGCCTCTTTTCTGTCTCCTTTTTCAAAAATAGGAACTACATTTGCCGTCTTCCATACCTCAGGTAGTTGCCCAGTTTCCAGGGACGTGTTTAAGATTGTGGTAAGTGGCACGCACAACATATCTGCACCCTCCCCAAGGACCCACGGGGAGATGTTGTCGGTCCCCTTGCCCCTTTTAGGTATCGATGTCCCTTAGCAGTGTGTGTGTGTGTGAGTGTGTGTGTGTGTGTGTGTTTTGGTGTGGTGTGTGTGTGTGGTGTGTGGTGTGTGTGTGTGTGTGTGTGTGTGTGTGTGTGTGTGTGTGTCTGTGTCTGTGTGTGTGTGTGGTGTGTGTGTGTGTGTGTGTGTTTTGTCTGTGTGTGTGTGTGTGTGTGTGTCTGTGTGTGTGTGTGTGTGTGTGTGTACACTCGTGCGCTGGGGTGTACATATTAACACAGTACCACCTGCTGAAATGAAAGTCATTCCGACAAGGCAACACAGCATCTTTTCCGTGATACAAGTTCCTCTCCCACTCCACAAGGATGCTGGACAACACAAGTTCCTCTCCCACTCCACAAGGATGCTGGACAACACAAGTTTCTCTCCCACTCCACAAGGATGCAGGACAACACAAGTTTCTCTCCCACTCCACAAGGATGCTGGACAACTCAAGTTCCTCTCCCACTCCACAAGGATGCTGGACAACACAAGTTTCTCTCCCACTCCACAAGGATGAGGACAACACAAGTTTCTCTCCCACTCCACAAGGATGCTGGACAACACAAGTTCCTCTCCCACTCCACAAGGATGCAGGACAACACAAGTTTCTCTCCCCCTCACAAGGATGCTGGAAAAACTCAAGTTCCTCTCCCACTCCACAAGGATGCGACAACACAAGTTCCTCTCCCACTCCACAAGGATGCTGGACAACACAAGTTTCTCTCCCACTCCACAAGGATGCTGGACAACACAAGTTCCTCTCCCACTCCACAAGGATGCTGGACAACCTAAGTTTCTCTCCCTTCCACAAGGTTTCTGGACAACACAAGTTCCTCTCCCACCCCACAGGATGCTGGACAACACAAGATTTCTCCCCCTCCACAAGGATGCTGGGACAACACAAGTTTCTCTCCCACTCCACAAGGATGCTGGACAACACAAGTTCCTCTTTCCCCCCCCACAAGGATGCTGGACAACACAAGTTCCTCTCCCACTCCACAAGGATGCTGGACAACACAAGTTTCTCTCCCACTCCACAAGGATGCTGGACAACACAAGTTTCTCTCCCACTCCACAAGGATGCTGGACAACACAAGTTCCTCTCCCACTCCACAAGGATGCTGGACAACACAAGTTTCCCCTGCCACTCCACAAGGATGTGGACAACACAAGTTCCTCTCCCACCCACAAGGATGCTGGACAAAAACAAGTTTCTCTCCACTCCACAAGGATGCTGGACAACACAAGTTTCTCTCCCACTCCACAAGGATGCTGGACAACACAAGTTTCTCTCCCACTCCACAAGGATGCTGGACAACACAAGTTCCTCTCCCACTCCACAAGGATGCTGGACAACACAAGTTCCTCTGCCACTCCACAAGGATGCTGGACAACACAAGTTCCTCCCCCACCCCACAAGGATGCTGGACAACACAAGTTTCTCTCCCACTCCACAAGGATGCTGGACAAAAACAAGTTTTTCTCCCACTCCACAAGGATGCTGGACAAAACAAGTTTCTCCCCCCACTCCACAAGGATGTGGACAAAACAAGTTCCTCTCCCATCCCCAAGGTGCTGGACAACACAAGTTCCTCTCCCACCCCACAAGGATGCTGGACAACACAAGTTTCTCTCCCATCCACAAAGGGTGCTGGACAACACAAGTTCCTCTCCCCCCTCACAAGGTGCTGGACAACACAAGTTCCTCTCCCACTCCCCAAGGATGCTGGACAACACCCAAATTTCTCTCCCACTCCACAAGGATGGGTGGACAACACAAGTTTTCTCCCACTCACAAGGATGCTGGACAACACAAATTCCTCTCCCACTCACAAGGATGCTGGACAACACAAGTTCCTCTCCCACCCACAAGGATGCTTTGGGCAACACAAGTTTTCTCTCCCAATCCACAAGGATGCTGGACAACACAAGTTCCTCTCCCACTCAACAACAAGGATGCTGGACAACACAAGTTCCTCTCCCACTCCACAAGGATGCTGGACAACACAAGTTCCTCTCCCACCCCACAAGGATGCTGGACAACACAAGCTCCTCTCCCACTCAACAAACAAGGATGCTGGACAACACAAGTTCCTCTCCCCTCCACAAGGATGCTGGATAACACAAAATTCCTCTCCCCTCCACAAGGATGTGGACAACACAAGTTCCTCTCCCACTCCACAAGGGATGTGGACAACACAAGTTCCCTCCACTCCACAAGGATGCTGAAAAACACAAGTTCCACTCCCGCTCCACGTGGATGCGGACAACACAAGGGTTTCCCCTCCCCCTCCATAAGGATGCTGAACAACAACAATTTTCCCCTCCCCCTCCACAAGGATGCTGGGGCAAACAAGTTCCTCTCCACTCAACAACAAGGATGCTGGACAACACAAGTTCCTCTCCCACTCCACAAGGATTTCTGGACAACACAAGTTCACTCCCGCCCCCACCATGGATGCTGGACAACACAAGTTCCTCTCAAACTCCACAAGGATGCTGGACAACACAAGTTCCTCTCCCACTCAACAACAAGGATGCTGGACAACACAAGTTCCCCTCCCTCCACAAGGATGTGGATAAAACAAGTTCCTCTCCACTCCACAAGGATGCTGGACAACACAAGTTTCCTCTCCCCCTCCACAAGGATGCTGGATAACACAAGTTCCTCTCCACTCCACAAGGATGCTGGACACCACAAAATTCCTCCCACTCCCCAAGGATGCTGAACAACACAAGCTCCTCTCCCACTCCACAAGGATGCTGGACAACACAAGTTCTTCTCCCACTCCACAAGGATGCTGGACAACACAAGTTCTTCTCCCACTCCCAAGGGGTGCTGGACAACACAAGTTCTTCTCCCACTCCACAAGGAGCTGGACAACCCCAAGTTTTCTCCCACTCCACAAGGATGCTGGACAACACAAGTTCCACTCCCACTCCACAAGGATGCTGAACAACACAAGTTCCACTCCCGCTCCACGTGGATGCTGGACAACACAAGTTCCTCTCCCACTCCACAAGGATGCTGAACAACACAAGTTCCTCTCCCACTCCACAAGGATGCTGGACAACACAAGTTCCTCTCCCACTCAACAACAAGGATGCTGGACAACACAAGTTCCTCTCCCACTCCACAAGGATGCTGGACAACACAAGTTCCACTCCCGCTCCACATGGATGCTGGACAACACAAGTTCCTCTCCCACTCCACAAGGATGCTGGACAACACAAGTTCCTCTCCCACTCAACAACAAGGATGCTGGACAACACAAGTTCCTCTCCCACTCCACAAGGATGCTGGATAACACAAGTTCCTCTCCCACTCCACAAGGATGCTGGACAACACAAGTTCCTCTCCCACTCCACAAGGATGCTGGTTTAAAACAAAGTTCCCCTCCCACTCCAAAGGATGCTGGACACCACAAGTTCCTCCCCCACTCCACAAGGATGCTGAACAACACAAGCTCCTCTCCCACTCCACAAGGATGCTGGACAACACAAGTTCTTCTCCCACTCCACAAGGATGCTGGACAACACAAGTTCTTCTCCCACTCCACAAGGATGCTGGATAACACAAGTTCCTTTTCCCACTCCACAAGGATGTGGACAACACAAGTTCCTCTCCCCCTCCCCAAGGATGCTGGATAACACAATTCCTCTCCCACTCCACAAGGATGTGGACAACACAAATTCCTCTCCCACTCCACAAGGATGCTGGACAACACAAATTCTTTTCCCCCCTCCACAAGGGTGCTGGACAACACAAGTTCCTCTCCCACTCCACCCAAGGATGCTGGATAACACAGTTCCTCTCCCACTCCACAAGGATGCTGGACAACACAAAAAGTTCCTCTCACACTCCACAAGGATGCTGGACAACACAAGTTCCTCTCCCCACTCCAAAGGATGTGGACCCAATACAAAGTTCCCTCCCACTCCACAAGGATGCGGACAACACAAATCCCCTCTCCCACTCCACAAGGATGCTGGATAACACTAGTTCCTCTCCCACTCACAAGGATGCTGGATAAAACAAGTTCCTCTCCCACTCCACAAGGAATGCTGGACAATACAGTTCCTCTCCCACTCCACAAAGGGTGCTGGATAAACACAAGTTCCTCTCTCACTCCACAAGGATGTGGACAACACAAGTTTCTCTCCCACTCCACAAGGATGCTGGACAACACAAGTTCCTCTCCCACTCCACAAGGATGCTGGACAACACAAGTTCCTCTGCCACTCCACAAGGATGCTGGACAACACAAGTTCCTCCCCCACTCCACAAGGATGCTGGACAACACAAAGTTTCTCTTTCCCACTCCACAAGGATGCTGGACAACACAAGTTTTCTTCCCACTCCACAAAGGGTGTGGACAACACAAATTTCTCTCCCACTCCACAAGGATGCTGGACAACACAAGTTCCTCTCCCATCCACAAGGATGCTGGACAACACAAGTTCCTCCCACCCCACAAGGATGCTGGACAAACAAAGTTTCTCTCCACTCCCAAGGATGCTGGACAACACAAGTTCCTCTCCCCCTCCACCCAAGGATGCTGGACAACACAAGTTTTCCCCTCCCAAATCACAAGGATGCTGGACAACACAAGTTTCTCTCCCACTCCACAAGGATGCTGGACAACACAAGTTTCTCTCCCCCTCCACAAGGATGCTGGAAACACAAGTTCCTCTCCCAAATCCACAAGGATGCTGGACAACACAAGTTCCTCTCCCACTCCACAAGGATGCTGGACAACACAAGTTTCTCTCCCACTCCACAAGGATGCTGGACAACAAAAAGTTCCTCTCCACTCACAACAAGGATGCTGGACAACACAAGTTCCTCTCCCACTCCACAAGGATGCTGGACAACACAAGTTCCTCTCCCACCCCACAAGGATGCTGGACAACACAAGCTCCTCTCCCACTCAACAACAAGGATGCTGGACAACACAAGTTCCTCTCCACTCCACAAGGATGCTGGATAACACTAGTTCCTCTCCCACTCCACAAGGATGCTGGACAACACAAGTTCCTCTCCCACTCCACAAGGATGCTGGACAACACAAGTTCCTCTCCCACTCCACAAGGATGCTGAACAACACAAGTTTCTCTCCCACTCCACAAGGATGCTGAACAACACAAGTTCCACTCCCACTCCACAAGGATGCTGAATAACACAAGTTCCACTCCCGCTCCACGTGGATGCTGGACAACACAAGTTCCTCTCCCACTCCACAAGGATGCTGAACAACACAAGTTCCTCTCCCACTCCACAAGGATGCTGGACAACACAAGTTCCTCTCCCACTCAACAACAAGGATGCTGGACAACACAGGTTCCTCTCGCACTCCACAAGGATGCTGGGCAACACAAGTTCCACTCCCGCTCCACATGGATGCTGGACAACACAAGTTCCTCTCCCACTCCACAAGGATGCTGGACAACACAAGTTCCTCTCCCACTCAACAACAAGGATGCTGGACAACACAAGTTCCTCTCCCACTCCACAAGGATGCTGGATAACACAAGTTCCTCTCCCACTCCACAAGGATGCTGGACAACACAAGTTCCTCTCCCACTCCACAAGGATGCTGGATAACACAAGTTCCTCTCCCACTCCACAAGGATGCTGGACACCACAAGTTCCTCCCCCACTCCACAATGATGCTGAACAACACAAGCTCCTCTCCCACTCCACATGGATGCTGGACAACACAAGTTCTTCTCCCCCTCCCAAGGGGTGCTGGACAACACAAGTTCTTTCCCACCCACAAGGATGCTGGAAACACAAGTTCTTTTTCCCACTCCACAAGGATGCTGGACAACACAAGTTCTTCTCCCACTCCACAAGGATGTGGACAACACAAGTTCCTCTCCCACCCACAAGGTGCTGGATAACACAAGTTCCTCTCCCACTCCACAAGGATGCTGGACAACACAAGTTCCTCTCCCACTCCACAAGGATGCTGGATAACACAAGTTCCTCTCCCACTCCACAAGGATGCTGGACAACACAAATTCCTCTCCCACTCCACAAGGATGCTGGACAACACAAGTTCTTCTCCCACTCCACAAGGATGCTGGACAACACAAGTTCCTCTCCCACTCCACAAGGATGCTGGATAACACAAGTTCCTCTCCCACTCCACAAGGATGCTGGACAACACAAGTTCCTCTCACACTCCACAAGGATGCTGGATAAAACAAGTTCCTCTCCCACTCCACAAGGATGCTGGACAATACAAGTTCTTCTCCCACTCCACAAGGATGCTGGACAACACAAGTTCCTCTCCCACTCCACAAGGATGCTGGACAACACAAGTCCCTCTCCCACTCCACAAGGATGCTGGATAACACAAGTTCCTCTCCCACTCCACAAGGATGCTGGATAAAACAAGTTCCTCTCCCACTCCACAAGGATGCTGGACAATACAAGTTCCTCTCCCACTCCACAAGGATGCTGGATAACACAAGTTCCTCTCTCACTCCACAAGGATGCTGGACAACACAATTTCCTCTCCCACTCCACAAGGATGCTGGGTAAAACAAAGTTCCTCTCCCAACCCCCATGGATGCTGGACAACACAAGTTCCTCTCACACTCCACAAGGATGCTGGACAACACTAGTTCCTCTCCCACTCCACAAGGATGCTGGACAATACAAGTTCCTCTCCCACTACACAAGGATGCTGGACAACACAAGTTCCTCTCCCACTCCACAAGGATGCTGGATAACACAAGTTCCTCTCGCACTTAACATGGATGCTGGACAACACAAGTTTCTCTCCCACTCCACAAAGATGCTGGACAACACAAGTTCCTCTCCCACTCCACAAGGATGCTGGAAAACACAAGTTTCTCTCCCACTCCACAAGGATGCTGAACAACACAAGTTCCTCTCCCACTTGACAAGGATGCTGGATAACACAAGTTCCTCTCCCACTCCACAAGGATGCTGGACAACACAAGTTCCTCTCCCACTCCACAAGGATGCTGGAGAACACAAGTTCCTCTGCCACCCCACAAGGATGCTGGACAACACAAGTTCCTCTCCCACTCCACAAGGATGCTGGATTACACAAGTTCCTCTCCCACTCCACAAGGTTGCTGGACAACACAAGTTTTTCTCCCACTCCACAAGGATGCTGGATAACACAAGTGCCTCTCCCACTCCACAAGGATGCTGGACAACACAAGTTCCTCTCCCGCTCCTCAAGGATGCTGGACAACACAAGCTCCTCTCCCACTCCACAAGGATGCTGGATAACACAAGTTCCTCTCCCAATCCACAAGGATGCTGGACAACACAAGTTCCTCTCCCACTCCACAAAGATGCTGGACAACACAAGTTTCTCTCCCACTCCATAAGGATGCTGGACAACACAAGTTCCTCTCCCACTCCAAAAAGGATGCTGGACAACACAAGTTCCTCTCCCACTCCACAAGGATGCTGGACAACACAAGTTCCTCTCCCACTCCACAAGGATGCTGGACAACACAAGTTCCTCTCCCACTCCACAAGGATGCTGGACAACACCAGTTTTCCCCTCCCACTCCACAAGGATGCTGGATAACACAAGTTCCTCTCCACTCCACAAGGATGTGGGACAACACAAGTTCCTCTCCCACTCCGAAAAGTGCTGGACAACACAAGTTTCTCTTTCCCCCTCCACAAGGATGGGTGGACAACACAAGTTTTCCCCTCCCACTCCACAAGGATGCTGGACAACACAAGTTCTTCTCCCACTCCACAAGGATGCTGGATAACACAAGTTCCTCTCCCACTCCACAAGGATGCTGGATAACACAAGTTCCTCTCCCACTCCACAAGGATGCTGGACAACACAAGTTCCTCTCCCACTCCACAAGGATGCTGGACAACACAAGTTCCTCTCCCACTCCACAAAGATGCTGGACAACACAAGTTTCTCTCCCACTCCACAAGGATGCTGGCAACACAAGTTTCTCTCCCACTCCACAAGGATGCTGGAAACAAAAAGTTTTCCCCTCCCACTCAAGAAGGATGTGGACAACACAAGTTCCTCTCCCACTCCACAAGGATGCTGAACAACACCCAAATTCCCCTCCTCTCAAGAAGGATGCGGATAACACAAGTTCCTCTCCCACTCCACAAGGATGCTGGACAACACAAGTTTCTCTCCCACTCCACAAGGATGCTGGACAACACAAGTTCCTCTCCCACTCAAAAACAAGGATGCTGGACAACACAAGTTCCTCTCCCACTCCACAAGGATGCTGGACAACACAAGTTCCTCTCCCACTCAAAAACAAGGATGCTGGACAACACAAGATCCTCTCCCACTCCACAAGGATGCTGGACAACACAAGTTCCTCTTCCACTTAAGAACATAATAACATAAGAACATAAGAATGTAGGAACACTGCAGAAGGCCTACTAGCCCATACGAGGCAAGTCTTTATCAAAACGACAAGGATGCTGGACAACACAAGTTCCTCTCCCACTCCACAAGGATGCTGGACAACACAAGATCCTCTTCCACTCCACAAGGATGCTGGACAACACAAGTTCCTCTCCGACTCAACAACAAGGAAGCTGGACAACACAAGATCCTCTCCCACTCCACAAGGATGCTGGACAACACAAGTTCCTCTTCCACTTAACAACAAGGATGCTGGACAACACAAGATCCTCTCCCACTCCACAAGGATGCTGGACAACACAAGTTCCTCTTCCACTTAACAACGGATGTGGACAACACAAGATCCTCTCCACTCCACAAGGATGCTGGACAACACAAGTTCCCTTCCACTTAACAACAAGGATGCTGGACAACACAAGATCCTCTCCCACTCCACAAGGATGCTGGACAACACAAGTTCCTCTCCCACTCCACAAGGATGCTGGATAACACAAGTTCCTCTCCCACTCAACAACAAGGATGCTGGCCTCCCCTCCACTTGACGTCACCCACAGACAATCAACCACACACACACACACACACAAACACACACACACACCACACACACACACACACACACACACACATCAACAAAAGCATCATGCAAAACTCCTCACATCCCAAAATCTAAACAATACTCTTATTTCGACTGTCAGGAAAACCATTGTGGATACAATTAGAGCGCCGTGCGACCCCACATAGAGGAACACAAGACGGACCAAGTATAGATATATGAGTGCTGTCTTAGTGGCGCAGCCGGGGGGAGGTGGGGTAATGGCACTAATGGGGCTGGAGATAAATGGTATAAAATACCGACACGATGGAAAAAATAAACACAGATGTAGTATAATGTGATCTTTTATTGACAACGTTTCGCCCACACAGTAAACTTTATCAAATCACAAACGTAGTCAATAAAGGGTCGCATTATTTTGACAAATGTGTCCTGACGCAGGTCTTAGTCATATGATGACCCACCGCTGAAACTTTTGGTCATCTGACCAAGACCTTCCACTGGCTTTCCCCTCCACCACCTGACAAATTGTAGTTATGATTATAAGCATCAGATCCTCGTACCTGGGCAGCGATCTCTCTTCTTCAGTGTTAAAGTGAGGATAACGGAATTGTTTATATAACGCTGGATGACCTTCGTAACCTGAATATTGCGCACAACTCTCCCTCTATTGATCTTATGCTTTCATTTGTTTCTCTATTTTTTTTCTTAGAAGTGGTTGGACAGGTTTAGCCTCGTGATATTAAATTAGTCTTGTGTGTGTGTGTGTGTGTGTGTGTGTGTGTGTGTGTGTGTGTGTGTGTGTGTGTGTGTGTGTGTGTGTGTGTGTGTGTGTGTGTGTGTTTACTCACCTATTTGTGGTTACAGGGGTCGATTCACTCTCCTAGCCTCGTGGACACTATCGTACCTGTTCTTAAAACTCTACATAAAGTCTGCCTCCACCACTTCTTCATCCAATCCATTCCACTTCCTGACAGCCTTGAAATTTAAGAAATATTTCCTGACATCCCACATTTAACTTCCAGCTGTGTCTCTGAGTTCCCGTGTCCAGCCTCTCACACAGCCTACTCCTGTCTGCTCTGTCAACTCCCCTGAGTATTTTGCATGGTGTTATCATGTCTCCCCTGGTTCATCTTAACAATGTCGTTACATTCGCTTTCGTCTTAACATGCTTTATCAGGAGTGGGTTCCACACTGGTGCTGTGTACTCCAAAGATGATCCTGACGTATGTTGCTTAATATCTGAAGGCTACTCTCTGATTTGTGGATAAATTGCTCAGAGAACCAACAAGTTGGTAAATTAAACACATATGCAACATTTGGGTATCTTTATTGAGGAAACGTTTCGCCACACAGTGGCTTCATCAGTCCAATACAAAGAAGAATTGTGAAGATCAGAAGGAGTTTGAGGTAATTAGTCCCTCAGCATGGAGCCAATGTAATCAGTCCATCATTCTTGAAAAAAAATTAATGTGAGCCTCTGGCAATATACTGGTCAATATGCTCACCCCCAAGGTCTTCCTCTTTGAGTGAAGTCTGCTGCCTCTGTACCCCGTTTCCGGTCTTCGTGCTTCTCCATTCTTCATGACCTTACATTTGCTGCCGTTGATTTCAAACAATCATTTATCTAGCCACTCTTGCAACTTCTCCATCTGGTATATCGTCAACATCAACCAGAAACAGTACTGGCCCTAATACTGGTCATTGTGGTACCCCACTTATTACTCTTCCCCATTCTGACGTTTCTTCCAGGATATTCAGTTGATGCTTGCTTCCCCTGAGGTCCTCCTGGATCCACCGGAGTTACGTTCCAGGTTATGACTCTCCGCATCTTGTGTGTTTGTCTCAAGTGTCGTGTGACGTGTATTATCGAATACGTACCTTTTTGAAGCCTAAGAAAATGCAATCCACCCAGCTCTCTCTCCTCTCTCTCTCTCTCTCTCTCTCTCTCTCTCTCTCTCTCTCTCTCTCTCTCTCTATGTATCTATCTCTCTCTCTCTCTCTAAACCTGTGTTAATTATTGATGTATGATTGCGACTGGTTAAAGAATGGGCGTGGGTGAGGGCGTGGGTAAGCGTGGGTGCGGGCGTGGGTAAGCGTGGGTGCGGGCGTGTGGGCGTGGGCGTCCTAGCTTACATAGCCTGGCATAAGTGGATGGACAACACTTTCTTGCATCAAGGTAAACAGTGTTAAGTGGTGGGTTACTTTCCCTCCCTCCCTCCTTCCCTCCCTCCATCCCTCCCTCCCCCCCTCCCTCCCTCCCTCCCTCCCTCCATCCCTCCCTCCTTCCCTCCCTCCCTCCTACCTCCCTTCCACCCTTCCTCTCTCTCCCTCCTCCCACTCTCCATTTCTGCTTCTCTCCCTCCCCTCCTTCCGTTCCTTCCCCCTTTTTTTCCCTCCCTCCCTCCCTCTCCTCCGTCCCCCTCCCTAGCTTCCTCCCTCCCCCATGTGTCCCTCCCTATCTCTCAATCCTACTTTCTCTCTTAGTTATTTACTTTCTCCTCTTTTCCTTTCGTTGTCTTCTCTCCCTCTCTCTCTCTGTTTTCCTTTTGAATTATTGTTTCCGTTTTCCTCTGTTTCTTTCCCATTTACTTGTCCTCCTTTTATCCCTCTTCCATCTGCCTAGTTCCCTCCTTCCTTCTTCCATCTACCTAGTTCCCTCCTTCCTTCTTCCATCTACCTAGTTCCCTCCTTCTTTCTTCCCTCTACCTAGTTCTCTTCTTCTTTCTTCCATCTACCTAGTTCCCTCCGTCCTTCTTCCATCTACCTAGTACCCTCCTTCTTTCTTCCATCTTCTAGTTCCCTCCTTCCTTCTTCCATCTACCTAGTTCCCTCCTTTTTTCTTACATCTACCTAGTTCCCTCCTTTCTTCCATTTACCTAATTCCCTCCTTCCTTCTTCCATTTACCTATTTCCCTCCTTCTTTCTTCCATCTACCAGTTCCCTCCTTCTTTCTTCCATCTACCTAGTTCCCCCCTTTCCTTCTTCCATCTACCAAAGTTCCCTCCTTCCTTCTTCCATCTATCTAGTTCCCTCCTTCCTTCTTCCACTACCTAGTTCCCTCCTTCTTTTTTTCCATCCTACCTATTTCCCCTCCTTTCTTTCCATTTACCTAATTCCTTTTTTCCCTTTCTTCCATTTTACCTATTTTCCCTCCTTCTTTCTTCCATCTACCTAGTTCCCTCCTTCTTTCTTTCCATCTCTAGTTTCCCCCTCCTTCCTTCTTCCATCTACCTAGTTTTCTCCATCCTTCTTCCATCTACCAGTTCCCTCCTTCTTTCTTCCATCTACCTAGTTCCCTCCTTCTTTCTTCCATCTACCTAGTTCCCTCCTTCTTTCTTCCATCTACCTAGTTCCCTCCTTCTTTCTTCCATCTACTTAGTTCCCTGCTTCTTTCTTCCCTCTACCTAGTTCCCTCCTTCCTTCTTCCATCTACCTAGTTCCCT
>NC_069477.1:8784792-8817292 GCF_026875155.1 Cherax quadricarinatus | reverse complement strand
TACCCACAAGGTCACCAATAAGATATACTCACCCAGCAGACGTCTGGACTCACAAGGACACAGCATACTCAGGTTCCAATATTTACTCACCCTGGCGTGGTATATAGAAAGGTGAGTCAGGGGTATGTGTACCCCTTGGCACACGTCACAGGCCCTGGGTACCACGTCACAGGAAATACCCTGTAGCTGGGGGAGGAGGTAGGACCAGAGATCCTGCCCAGCCTGTCCTCTCGTATATCATCTCTTGCATCATGCCGTTTCCGCGAGAGAATTGTGTAAGCAAGGAACCCAGTGGAAATAAGTCACTTTTTCTGATTTTTTTTGGATGGTTATCCTACGTAATTTACATGATCCAAGTCGGGCCGAGTCGTCGTGGTAAGTTTCTCTCTTGTATGTGTACGTTATTTGTGTATTGTTCCAGTCACGGTATTGTGGCTTTTTTTTTCTTTAATTTACACTGTGTCGAGGCCTGGTCACAGACCGAGCCGCAGGGGCGTTGACTCCTGAAATCCTCTCCAGGTATATTCCAGGTATGCATGATAATTGTATTCATGTGTACCAGTGCCTCGATAAACTTGCCTACACAACACCGTGGCTGGAACAGTACCCTATTACTCACTCGGTAGTGGAAATTTTGAACGTTTCGGTCTGTTTTGTCCTAATATCAAGCAGTTCGCTGCTTGATAAAGGTCCTGGAGCTGTCGAAACATCGTCTAGAGTGGATTGTTTGAGCTTGAGCAATCTCTTAGCTATCGGAAATAGCAGTATAAAGGTCATATTTAGGAGACGCCGACTTGCTACCCCATGAAATCTTATCTTTCCTGGAAGCCAGAGTGCAAGAACATGTAAACAGAGGCTGGACTCTGGTTTGTGCTACTTCCAGGAGATACCAAGGCGAAAATATTTTTTATCACTCAACGGGATGTGGACGACGAAAATGATTCAATTGGGCCCAAACCCTTTAAAAGGAAAAGGTTCCACATTTCAGAATGCCTTTCCCAGGGCGCTGGCCCCTCAGGGTAGTGAGTTTTTGATCCCCCAACACTCTCAGATACGATTTCCCTCTCCTGGGTTAGTATTTTTATTGGGCGGGGAAAAAGGGGCTAAGTCCCCGTTTTGGGTCCTAGAGTATCCAAAAAAAATTTTTTAAATTTTTACCAAAGGGAAGGAAGGGGAATAATAATAATAAATTTATAATAATAATTTAAAAATATTTAAAAATAATAATAATAATAAAAATAATAATAATAAAAATATTATAATAATCTTTTCTTTCTACAAATACAAAGTGAAAAATATAAGACCATAGTGACCCAGTGGGCATATATATAAAAGTCTTTTGGTTACACGAGCATTTTGGCAAAAAATTTTTTCAGTTATGTCGCCAGGATGGGGGCCCACCAGTCCCATAAAACCCCAGGTACCCATTATTCTGATAGGTGAACTGGGGCAAAGGGGGGTCTTTTCGGAAACCCCTTTTATGTTTCAAACCCATATGGTGACGAAACCCCGAACCTCAATGTATGAGCTGACTGCCCCTTCCCAAACCCTGTTCGGGGAAAACCTTGGGAGCGTTGAAGGGTAGGTACCTTTTTGGGTGATCAAGAAACCCCTTTGGGGGCTTTAAAGGGTGGTGAAAAGGGGGGAGTCATGAGGCCTAGCCCGAGCTGGGGTTTCTAAAAGTCGGGAATTCCTTAAAAATTTTGGCTCAAATTGGGGCTTTCCTTTTTTGTCATTATAATTCCAAAAAAAACCAAAAAAGGGTTTTAAGAAAACCAACCCCAGCTGTGAAAAAAAGAATTCAGGTTTTTGCACGTGAATGTACATAGCAACCCTGAGAGATAACCAGAACCCGGGGGTAGAGGAGAGAAGAGAGAGAGAAGGGGAGAGAGAGAGAGTGGGGGGAACCTCGTTATCATAAAATAAAAAAAATTAACTGGGAAAAATTAAAAATACATTATCAAAAAAAGGGAAAAAACGTATGGGAACAACCCTTAGAGAAAGAATACCTCCAGGTTTACACAAGTCAAGGTAGGAAATGAATCTGCCAGGTGTGAGTCGCTCTCCTGGCTGCATTAATAAGTCTCACCAGGGAAACAAAGGTACGAATAATATTTTTGTGGTCACATATATATATATACATATATCTATATATATATATATATATATATATATATATATATTATATATATATATATAAATATATATAATAATATATATATATTATATATATATTTTTATATATATATATATATATATTATTTTTATTTTTTTTTATTAACACACTGGCGATTCCCACCAAGGCAGGGTGGCCCGAAAAAGAAAAACTTTCACCATCATTCACTCCATCACTGTCTTGCCAGAAGGTGCTTTACACTACAGTTTTTAAACTGCAACATTAACACCCCTCCTTCAGAGTGCAGGCACTGTACTTCCCATCTCCAGGACTCAAGTCCGGCCTGCCGGTTTCCCTGAACCCCCTTCACAAATGTTCCTTTGCTCACACTCCCACAGCACGTCAAGTATTAAAAAACCATTTGTCTCCATTCACTCCTATCAAACACGCTCACGCATGCCTGCTGGAAGTCCAAGCCCCTCGCACACAAAACCTCCTTTACCCCCTCCCTCCAACCTTTCCTAGGCCGACCCCTACCCCGCCTTCCTTCCACTGCAGACTGATACACTCTTGAAGTCATTCTGTTTCGCTCCATTCTCTCTACTTGTCCGAACCACCTCAACAACCCTTCTCAGCCCTCTGGACAACATTTTTGGTAATCCCGCACCTCCTCCTAACTTCCAAACTACGAATTCTCTGCATTATATTCACACCCCACATTGCCCTCAGACATGACATCTCCACTGCCCAGCCTTCTCCTCGCTGCAACATTCATCACCATGCTTCACACCCATATAAGAGCGTTGGTAAAACTATACTCTCATACATTCCCCTCTTTGCCTCCAAGGACAAAGTTCTTTGTCTCCACAGACTCCTAAGTGCACCGCTCACCCTTTTCCCCTCATCAATTCTATGATTCACCTCATCTTTCATAGCCCCATCCGCTGACACGTCCACTCCCAAATATCTGAACACATTCACCTCCTCCATACTCTCTCCCTCCAATCTGATATCCAATCTTTCATCATCTAATCTTTTTGTAATCCTCATAACCTTACTCTTTCCTGTATTCACTTTTAATTTTCTTCTTTTTGCATACCCTACCAAATTCATCCACCAATCTCTGCAACTTCTCTTCAGAATCTCCCAAGAGCACAGTG
Source organism: Cherax quadricarinatus (assembly GCF_026875155.1). Taxonomy (NCBI): domain Eukaryota; kingdom Metazoa; phylum Arthropoda; class Malacostraca; order Decapoda; family Parastacidae; genus Cherax; species Cherax quadricarinatus. Next base: position 8,814,016 of record NC_069477.1, on the reverse strand, counting down.
TCATCAGCAAAGAGCAACTGTGACAACTCCCACTTTATGTGTGATTCTTTATCTTTTAACTCCACGCCTCTTGCCAAGACCCTCGCATTTACTTCTCTTACAACCCCATCTATAAATATATTAAACAACCACGGTGACATCACACATCCTTGTCTAAGGCCTACTTTTACTGGGAAATAATTTCCCTCTTTCCTATGTACTCTAACTTGAGCCTCACTATCCTCGTAAAAACTCTTCACTGCTTTCAGTAACCTACCTCCTACACCATACACGTGCAACATCTGCCACATTGCCCCCCTATCCACCCTGTCATACCTTTTTCCAAATCCATAAATGCCACAAAGACCTTTTAGCCTTATCTAAATACTGTTCACTATATGTTTCACTGTAAACACCTGGTCCACACACCCCCTACCTTTCTTAAAGCCTCCTTGTTCATCTGCTATCCTATTTTCCGTCTTACTCTTAATTTTTCAATAATAACTCTACCATACACTTTACCAGGTATGCTCAACAGACTTATTCCCCTATAATTTTTGCACTCTCTTTTATCCCCTTTGCCTTTATACAAAGGAACTATGCATGCTCTCTGCCAATCCCTAGGTACCTTACCCTCTTCCATACATTTATTAAATAATTGCACCAACCACTCCAAAACTATATCCCCACCTGCTTTTAACATTTCTATCTTTATCCCATCAATCCCGGCTGCCTTACCCCCTTTCATTTTACCTACTGCCTCACGAACTTCCCCCACACTCACAACTGGCTCTTCCTCACTCCTACAAGATGTTATTCCTCCTTGCCCTATACACGAAATCACAGCTTCCCTATCTTCATCAACATTTAACAATTCCTCAAAATATTCCCTCCATCTTCCCAATACCTCTAACTCTCCATTTGATAACTCTCCTCTCCTATTTTAAACTGACAAATCCATTTGTTATGTATATATATAAAATATAATATATATATTTTATATATATATATATATATATATATATATATATATATATATATATATATATTATAGATAGATAGATTAGGTGATGAAAGATTGGATATCAGATTGGAGGGAGAGAGTATGGAGGAGGTGAATGTATTCAGATATTTGGGAGTGGACGTGTCAGCGGATGGGTCTATGAAAGATAAGGTGAATCATAGAATTGATGATGGGAAAAGGTGTGAGCGGTGCACTTAGGAGTCTGTGGAGGCAAAGAACTTTGTCCTTGGAGGCAAAGAACTTTGTCCTTGGAGGCAAAGAGGGGAATGTATGAGAGTATAGTTTTACCAACGCTCTTATATGGGTGTGAAGCATGGGTGATGAATTTGCAGCGAGGAGAAGGCTGGAGGCAGTGGAGATGTCATGTCTGAGGGCAATGTGGGGTGTGAATATAATGCAGAGAATTCGTTTGTTTGGAAGTTAGGAGGAGGTGCGGATTACCAAACTGTTGTCCAGAGGGTGAGGAAGGGTTGTTGAGGTGGTTCGGACATGTAGAGAGAATGGAGCGAAAAAGAATGACTTCAAGAGTGTATCAGTCTGTAGTGGAAGGAAGGCGGGGTAGGGTCGGCCTAGGAAAGGATGGAGGGAGGGGGTAAAGGAGGTTTTGTGGGCGAGGGGCTTGGACTTCCAGCAGGCATGCGTGAGCGTTTTTGATAGGAGTGAATGGAGACCCAAAAGGTTTTTAATACTTGACGTGCTGTTGGAGTGTGAGCAAAGTAACATTTATGAAGGGGTTCAGGGAAACCCGGGAGGCCGGACTTGAGTCCTGGAGATGGGAAGTACAGTGCCTGCACTCTGAAGGAGGGGGTGTTAATGTTGCAGTTTAAAAACTGTAGTGTAAAGCACCCTTCTGGCAAGACAGTGATGGAGTGAATGATGGTGAAAGTTTTTCTTTTTCGGGCCACCCTGCCTTGGTGGGAATCTGCCAGTATGTTAATATATATATATATATATATATATATATATATATATATTATATATATATATATATATATATATATATATATATATATATATATATTATAATAATAATAAAAACACATCTTTCCCTCTCCTCCTCCTCCTAAAACCAGCCTATAATCCTTCTCATTCCAGACACTCCTCTTTCTTATACCCTTTTTTCTCTTCCTGCTCCTACTTCCTCCTTCTTCTTCTTCTTCTTCTTCTTCTTCTTATTCATTCATTCATCACTGTCTCACGCAGAGTACATGCTGCGTATACTGACCCTCAGGTTTAACTACCGTTGGCTTTAACACGAATTTACTCAGTCATTCATCGGGATATTTCCCAGTATATTTTCCCTGGAGGTTCTCAGGCGAGGGACTAGAGCTAGAGCTCGCCACAATCATGTTAGTGTGAGATTCGTCTGAAGAAACGTGCTTTGTGGTTACAGTGGAGGCCCATACTAACCTTCCTAAGTGTATACCAATATACCTAGTCGAGAGTGTCTCACAGGACAGGTAATAATAATAATAATAATAATAATAATAATAATAATAATAATAATAATAATAATAATAATAATAATAGTAATTAATAATAATAAATATAATAATATTAATAATAATAATAATAATAATAATAATAATAATAATAATAATAATTTAATAATAATAATAATAATAATAATAATCTTTATTTCTACAAGTACGTGATACAACTTATACAGACCATAGCTCACATCAGTGACATACTATATAGAAAGTCCCTTGTTATGCAGAGCATTTCTCGCAACTTGGGTTAATTTTGTCCCCCGGGATGCGGCCCACACCAGTCAACTAACACTCAGCTACTACTTACTGCTAGGTGAACATTGAAAGCATGTGTAAGGTGACTAACATCCAGGTACCTACTTACTGATAGGTGAACAAGGAAAGCATGTGTAAGGTGACTAACATCCAGGTACCTACTTACTGCTAGGTGAACAGGGAAAGCATGTGTAAGGTGTCTAACACCCAGGCACCTACTTACTGCTAGGTGAACACTGAAAGCATGTGTAAGGTGTCTAACAACCAGGTACCTACTTACTGCTAGGTGAACAGGGAAAGCAGGTGTAAGGTGTCTAACACCCAGGCACCTACTTACTGCTAGGTGAACACTGAAAGCATGTGTAAGGTGACTAACATCCAGGTACCTACTTACTGATAGGTAAACAAGGAAAGCATGTGTAAGGTGACTAACAACCAGGTACCTACTTACTGCTAGGTGAACAGGGAAAGCATGTGTAAGGTGTCTAACACCCAGGTACCTACTTACTGCTAGGTGAACATTGAAAGCATGTGTAAGGTGACTAACATCCAGGTACCTACTTACTGATAGGTAAACAGGGAAAGCATGTGTAAGGTGACTAACATCCAGGTACCTACTTACTGCTAGGTGAACAGGGAAAGCATGTGTAAGGTGACTAACATCCAGGTACCTACTTACTGCTAGGTGAACATTGAAAGCATGTGTAAGGTGTCTAACACCCAGGTACCTACTTACTGCTAGGTGAACATTGAAAGCATGTGTAAGGTGACTAACACACAGGTACCTTCTTACTGCTAGGTGAACAGGGACAGCAGGTGTTTTTAGGAAACACGTCCCAATGTTTGCACCCGTGCCGGGGATCGAACCATGGTGCACTTGGTTAGCTAAAAAATGAAACATACCAAAAATATACCTCCATCTGAAACGTCGAAATATGCAAGAATAATATATATTTGTATGTACTTTTCACATGATTATTTTAAAAATATGGGAAATATTAAAAAATACGAAGAAAAGTGTCAGTCCCTCAGCCTGAGGGACTGACCACCTCGAATCTCAAAGGCTGAGGGACTGAGGGTCAGTCCCTCAGCCTGAGGGACTGACCACCTCGAATCTCAAAGGCTGAGGGACTGAGGGTCAGTCCCTCAGCCTGAGGGACTGACCACCTCGAATCTCAAAGGCTGAGGGACTGATTTTATCATCTTCATTTAAAGTGTGACTTGTAAATTGCCCAAGAAGGAATCGTGATCTTTGCGTATATATACGTCATTTATATTCGAAACGCGTCGGCCCGACCATTGTTTACACCACTGACTGAAGATGTTTCGCGCATTAGACTTCTGATGTGATGAAAAAAAATTACTGAAAACGAAGTTTGATGAAATTCATGGAGCAGGGGGAGTGAGGTGGGGCCAGGAGCTGAGTCTCGACCCATGCAGCCACAATTAGGTGAGTACAATTAGGTGAGTATACACACACACACACACACACACACACACACACACACACACACACACACACACACATGCTGGACCAGCCACTTTCTGAACATCATCAATTTACGAGTGAGGATAAACACTGTTTTATTGCAGCTGTAGGAATAACTTAATCGTCTCCTGTGGAGATGTTGCACTTACCTCTCCTCGGGGAAGATGGCAGCTCTCTCTCTCTCTATGTCTCTATCTCTCTCTCTCCCTCTCTCACTCTCTCTCTCTCTCTCTCTCTCTCTCTCTCTCTCTCTCTCTCACACACACACACACACACACACACACACACAGGACACACCTTATTGTCTCTCTCAAGTCTCTTGTTCTTAAACTCTCTCACAAGTCAAAGCTAGAAACTCTAAACTATCAACTGTCTTACTCACTCTTACGTCGTTACTCTTACAATACCACAACTCTCACTAGCGTCCCCGTCAGAGCTAGTTCTGTCACTCTTACGTCGTTACTCTTACAATACCACAACTCTCACTAGAGTCCCCGTCAGAGCTAGTTCTGTCACTCTTACGTCGTTACTCTTACAATACCACAACTCTCACTAGCGTCCCCGTCAGATCTAGTTCTGTCACTCTTACGTCGTTACTCTTACAATACCAAAACTCTCACTAGCGTCCCCGTCAGAGCTAGTTCTGTCACTGTTACGTCGTTACTCTTACAATACCACAACTCTCACTAACGTCCCCGTCAGAGCTAGTTTTGTCACTCTTACGTCGTTACTCTTACAATACCAAAACTCTCACTAGCGTCCCCGTCAGAGCTAGTTCTGTCACTCTTACGTCGTTACTCTTACAATACCACAACTCTCACTAACGTCCCCGTCAGAGCTAGTTCTGTCACTCTTACGTCGTTACTCTTACAGTACCAAAAGTCTCACTAGCGTCCCCTTCAGAGATCTTCCTCTCTCTTATAAGGTCACTCAAACAATGTACTTCCCAACACTTTCTATCCACAATACGTGTTTCTAATCTATACAACCTCTGGTAAATCTTGCCACACTCTCATACACACGTTCGTGTATTAAACACTCTCTTTTACATGCATACGACATCGATGTTCATGCAACACCAACATAATACAACACCAACATACACACACCACCAACATACACACACCACCAACAACACACACCACCAACATACACACACCACCAACATACATACACCACCAACATACACACACCACCAACCTACACACACCACCAACACACACACACACATCACCAACATACACACATCACCAACATACACAAACCACCAATATATACACACCACCAACATACACAAACCACCAACATACATACACCACCAACATACACACACCACCAACATACACACACCACCAACATACACACACCACCAACATACATACACACCAACTTACACACACCACAACATACATACACCACCAACATACACACACCACCAACATACACACACCACCAACATACACACACCACCAACATACACACACCACCAACATACACACACCACCAACATACACAAACCACCAACTACATACACCACCAACATACCACACCACCAACATACACACACCACCAACATACACACACCACCAACATACACACACCACCAACATACACACACCACCAACATACATACACCACCAACATAACACACACCAACAAACATACACACACCAACCAACATACACACACCACCAACATACACACACCACCAACATACACACACCACCAACATACACACACCACCAACATACACACACCACCAACATACACACACCACCAACATACACACACCACCAACATACACACACCACCAACATACACACACCACCAACATACACACACCACCAACATACACCACACCACCAACATACACACACCACCAACATACACACACCACCAACATACACACACCACCAACATACACACACCACCAACATACACACACCAACCAACATATATACAACACTTTAAAAGTGTACAACCCTGGCTCCTTGCGTAATGTAATGGTACGTTGTATGCCAACCAATCAACGCTAAACACACACACAATACACACACACAATACACACACACACATCACACAACACACACACACACACACACACACACACACACACACACACACACACACACGCACGCACACACACACACACACACACACACACACATAGTTGAGCTTCAAGTGGAGAGAGTAGCGGGAATAGGCTGGGAAAAACCAAACTACAAAAGGGGGAACTACTCAGGCATGAGGAACTTCCTTTCAAGACATTGAGTGGGAGGGGGAACTGACGGGAAAAACCAGTACAAGAAATGGGGGACTATGTAGCAAAAAAATGCAAGGAGGCATGGGAGAGGTTTGTTCCCAAGGAAACAGAAATAATGGAACAGAACGAGTCCTTGGTTTACCCAAAGGTGAAAGGGGGCAAAAACTGGGTATACTAGAAAATGGAAAAGGTACAGAAGACAGAGAACTCAGGAAAATAAAGAAATCCGCCGAAGGGGCCAGAAACGAATATGCACAGATAAGAAGGGAGGCTCAGAGACAATAGAAAATGACATAGCATCAAAAGTAAAGACTGACCCGAAGCTTTTGTACAGCCACATCAGGAGGAAAACAACAGTCAAGGACCAGGTAATCAGACTGAGGAAGGGTGAGGGGGAAATTTCACAAGAAACGACCGAGGGGTTTTGTCAGGAGCTCAACACAAAAATTAAAGAGGTATTTACAGTGGAAACCAGTAGGACTCCAAGAAATCAGAACAGGGGGGCACACCACAAGTGCTGGATGAGGTACATATAACCAAGGAGGGGGTGAAGAAGCTGCTATGCGAACTTGACACTTCAAAGGCGGGGGGACCAGACATCTCTCCATGGGTCCTTAAAGAGGGGAGCAAAAAATATTGGGGTGAGCCATTAACAAAGATCTTTAACACATCATTTGAAACTGGACAACTCCCTGAGGTATGGAAAATGGCAAATGTAGTCCCAATTTTTAAAAAGAGAGACAGACATGAGGAAACTAAACTACAGACCTGAAATCACTAACGTGTATAGTATGCAAGGTCATGGAGAAGATCATCAGAGGAGAGTGGTGGGGCACCTGGAAAGAAACAAGTGTATAATTGACAACCAGCACGGTTTCAGGAAGGAAAATCCGTGTCACAAACCTACTAGAGTTTTATGACAAGGTGACAGAAGTAAGACAAGAGAGAGAGGGTGGATCGACTGCAAAATTTTTGGACTGCGAAAAGGCCTTCGACACAGTTCCTCACAAGAGGTTACTGCAAAAGCTAGAGGACCAGGCACACATAACAGGAAAGGCACTGCAATGAATCAGAGAATATCTGACAGGGAGGCAACAACGAGTCAAGGGACGCGACGAGGTGTCAAGGGGGGCGCCTGTGACAAGCGGGGGTTTCCCCAGGTGTCATCCTAGGACTGTTCTGTTTCTTGGTATATGTGAACGACAAACGGAAGGGATAGACCAGAAGTGTCCTTGTTTGCAGATGATGTGAAGTTAATGAGAAGAAACAAAAACGGACGAGGACAGGCAGGACTACAAAGAGACCTGGACAGGCTACAAGCCTGGTCCAAACAACTGGCTCCTTGAATTTAACCCTGCCAAATGCAAAGTCATAAAGATTGGGGGAAAGGGGAAAGAAGACAGCAGACACAATATAGTTTAGATGGCCAAAGACTGCAACCTCACTCAAGGAAAAAGATCTTGGGGGAGTATAACACAGAGCATATCTCCTGAGGCGCACATCAATCAGATAACTCTGCAGCATACGGGGGCCTGGCAAACCTACGGATAGCGTTCCGATTCCTCAGTAAAGGATTCGTTTAAGACTCTGTATACCATCTACGCAGGCCCATACTGGGGTATGCAGCACCACTTTGGAATCCACACCTAGTCAAGCACGTCAAGAAATTAGAGAAAGTGCAAAGGTTTACAACAAGACTAGTCCCAGACTACGGGGTGTCCTATGAAGAAAGGTTGAGGAAAAACGGCCTAACGAAAACTGAGGACAGGGGGTCAGGGGAGACATGATAACGACATATAAAATACTGCGCGGAATAGACGAGGTGGACAAAGACGGGAGTTCCAGAATGGGACACAGACACAAGAGGGCACAATTGGAAGTTGAAGACTTTAGATGAATCAAAGGATGTTAGGAAGTATTTCTTCAGTCATAGAGTAGTCAGGCCATGGAATAGCCTAGAAAGTGATGTAGTGGAGGCAGGAACCATACATAGTTTTAAGGCGAGGTATGATAGAGCTCATGGGGCAGGGAGAGAGAGGACCTAGTAGCAATCAGCGAAGAGGCGGGGCCCAGGAGCTGTGACTCGACCCCTGCAACCACAAATAGGTGAGTACAAATAGGTGAGTACACACACACACACACACACACACACACACACACACACACACACACACACACACACACACACACACACACATGCACACACACACACACACACACACACACACACACACACACACACACACACACACACACCACACACACACACACACACACACAGTGTGCGTGTGTGTATGTACTCACCTAATTGTACTCACCTAATTGTACTCACCTAATTGTACTCACCTAATTGTGGTTGCAGGGGTCGAGACTCAGCTCCTGGCCCCGCCTCTTCACTGATCGCTACTAGGTCCTCTCTCCCTCTCTGCTTCCTGAGCTGTATCATACCTCTTTTTAAAACTATGTATGGTTCCTGCCTCCACTACTTCACTTCCTAGGCTATTCCACTTCCTGACAACTCTATGACTGAAGAAATACTTCCTAACGTCCCTGTGACTCGTCTGAGTCTTCAGCTTCCAGTTGTGACCCCTTGTCCCTGTGTCCCCTCTCTGGAACATCCTATCTCTGTCCACCTTGTCTATTCCCCGCAGTATCTTGTATGTTGTTATCATGTCTCCCTGACCCTTCTGTCCTCCAGTGTCGTCAGTCCGATTTCCCTTAACCTTTCCTCGTACGACATTCCCTTGAGCTCTGGGGCTAGCCTTGTTGCAAACCTTTGTACTTTCTCTAACTTCTTGACGTGCTTGACCAGGTGTGGGTTCCAGACTGGTGCTGCATACTCCAGTATGGGCCTAACATACACAGTGTACAGTGTCTTGAACGATTCCTTATTAAGGTATCGGAACGCTATTCTCAGGTTTGCCAGGCGCCCGTATGCTGCAGCGGTTATTTGGTTGATGTGTGCCTCCGGTGATGTGCTCGGTGTTATGGTCACCCCAAGGTCTTTCTCCCGGAGTGAGGTCTGTAGTCTTTGTTCACCTAGCCTATATTCTGTCTGCGGTCTTCTTTGCCCCTCCCCAATCTTCATGACTTTGCATTTGGCTGGATTGAATTCGAGAAGCCAGTTACTGGACCACAGTCCAGCCTGTCAGGTCTCTTTGCAGTCCTGCCTCGTCTCTCATCCGATTTAATTCTTCTCATCAAACTTCACGTCATCTGCGAACAGGGACACTTCAGAGTCTATTCCTTCCATCATGTCGTTCACATATATCAAAAATAGCACTGGTCCTAGAACTGACCTCTGTGGGACCCCGATCGTCACAGGCGCCCACTGTGATACCTCTTCACGTACCATGACTCGTTGTTGCCTCCCTGTCAGGTATTCCCTGATCCATTGCAGTGCCCTCCCTTTTACGTGCGCCTGATCCTCCAGCTTCTGCACTAATCTCTTGTGGGGAACTGTGTCAAAGGCCTTCCTGCAGTCTAGGAAAACGCAATCTACCCACCCCTCTCTCTCGTGTCTTACGTGTGTGTGTATGTGTGTAATTTACATGTAACCAGCACACAGGAAAGAGAAACTCTTACGACAACGTTTCGTTCCGGCCGAAACGTCGTGGTAAGCTCCTCTCACCTATGTGCGGGTTATTCCTGTATTGTTCCAGTCACGATATTGTGGCTTTTTGTTCTTAATATATATAATTTCAGGCTTTTGTTCCTCGTCCACTGACACTAAATAAATCACTTTTAACACAAAATCTCTCGCTATTGTTACTCCAGCAGCTCTGTGCTGTTCTCTCCCAGTTTCCTTAAAAAAAGCTAACAAAAGCCTTTAACTACCTTCATAAGCGCATTTCTCCCTCGTAAGTCAACAAAAGAGCATCGACGGTCACAAGAGCTGTTGTAATCTCTCTTTCTTTAACTCTTTCAGGCTTTTATTGATTTTTTTCGTTGTCTTTATTTTCTTCTCGTCAGTCTTTCGTTTATTTAATTGAACTCCTTTATTTATTCTACGTTTCTCTATCTTTCTCTGTCATTCTGTCGTTTTTCTGACAATTTTGTCGTTTTTCAGACCATTTTGTCGTTTCAGACTAACTTGTCGTTTCTTTCACACCAATTTGTCGTTCTTTTACACCAAACTGTCTTTTTCAGACCATTTTGTCGTTTTTTTCGACAGGGACTGACCCCCCACACACCACACAGGGGCTGACCCCCCCACATACCACACAGGGGCTGACCCCCCACAGGGACTGACCCCCACACACCACGCAGAGACTGACTCCCACACACCACACAAAGACTGACCCCCACACACCACACAGGGGTGACCCCCACACACCACAAAGACTGACCCCCACACACCACACAGGGGCTGACCCCCACATACCACACAGGGGCTGACCCCCCACAGGGACTGACCCCACACACCACACAAAGACTGACCCCCACACACCACACAAAGACTGACCCCCAACACCACACAAAGACTGACTCCCACACACCACACAAAGACTGACCCCCACACACCACACAAAGACTGACCCCCACACACCACACAAAGACTGACCCCCACACACCACACAAAGACTGACCCCCACACACCACACAAAGACTGACTCCCACACACCACACAAAGACTGACCCCACACACCACACAGGGGCTGACCCCCACACACCACACAAAGACTGACCCCCACACACCACACAGGGACTGACCCCCCACTCTCTAATCCCTGACTGCTCTCTCCCTCAAGTCAGACCCACAGACTAACTTTCCTTTTCAAAGAACTTTCTCTACAATTCAAGTGTCGCTTTAATGTCTAGCTACAAGACCGCATATATTTCTTACCACCTGGATTAGCATAAGACTCACTGAGAAGCGCTAAAACCGTAGGGGAGCCGCCAAACAAGTGAATGAAATGAGTCAGTGATATTATACCTATCTAAATTAAGCTATCATATGTTAGGTAAGGAAACACAGGTGTAATTACTGCAACGTTCTCGTTCTGGCAACGTATCGCCCACCAGGAGCCGTTGTGAACAATATCGCCACCAGGAGCCGTTGTGAACAATATCGCCCACCAGGAGCCGTTGTGAACAATATCGCCCACCAGGAGCCGTTGTGAACAATATCGCCCACCAGGAGCCGTTGTGAACAATATCGCCCACCAGGAGCCGTTGTGAACAATATCGCCCACCAGGAAGCCGTTGTGAACAATATCGCCCACCAGGAGCCGTTGTGAACAATATCGCCCACCAGGAGCCGTTGTGAACAATATCGCCACAAGGAGCCGTTGTGAACAATATCGCCCACCAGGAGCCGTTGTGAACAATATCGCCCACCAGGAGCCGTTGTGAACAATATCGCCCACCAGGAGCCGTTGTGAACAATATCGCCCACAAGGAGCCGTTGTGAACAATATCGCCCACCAGGAGCCGTTGTGAACAATATCGCCCACCAGGAGCCGTTGTGAACAATATCGCCCACCAGGAGCCGTTGTGAACAATATCGCCCACAAGGAGCCGTTGTGAACAATATCGCCCACCAGGAGCCGTTTGTGAACAATATTGCCCACCAGGAGCCGTTGTGAACAATATCCGCCCACAAGGAGCCGTTGTGAACAATATCGCTCACCAGGAGCCGTTGTGAACAATATCGCCCACCAGGAGCCGTTGTGAACAATATAGTGATGTTGTGGGTGGGTATTATAGTGAGGTGGTAGGCATAGTATAGCGGTTGTAGGTAGTAGTAGTAGTAGTGGTGGTAGTAGTGGTGGTAGTAATACACATACACAAATAACCCGCACATAAAAGAGAGAAGCTTACGACGACGTTTCGGTCCGACTTGGACCATTGACAAAGTCACACTAACAGAGGTGGAGTAGTGGTAGTAGTGGTGGTAGTAGTGGTGGTAGTAGTAGTGGTAGTAGTGGTGGTAGTAGTGGTGGTAGTAGTAGTAGTGGTAGTAGTGGTGGTGGTAGTTAATGTAGTGGTAGTAGTGGTGGTAGTAGTGGTGGTAGTAGTAGTGGTAGTAGTGGTGGTAGTAGTAGTAGTGGTAGTAGTGGTGGTGGTAGTAATAGTAGTGGTAGTAGTGGTGGTAGTAGTGGTGGTAGTAGTAGTGGTAGTAGTGGTTGTAGTAGTGGTGGCAGTAGTGGTGGTAGTAGTAGTAGTAGTAGTGGTGTAGTGGTGGTAGTAGTGGTGGTAGTATGGTGGTAGTGTGGTGGTAGTGGTAGTAGTGGTTGTAGTAGTGGTGGTAGTAGTGGTGGTAGTAGTAGTAGTAGTGGTAGTAGTGGTGGTGGTGGTAGTAGTAGTAGTGGTGTAGTAGTGGTGGTGGTAGTAGTAGTAGTAGTAGTAGTAGTGGGGTGTAGTAGTGGTGGTAGTAGTGGTGGTAGTAGTGGTAGTAGTGGTGGTAGTAGTAGTAGTAATGGTAGTAGTGGTGGTAGTAGTAGTAGTAGTGGTAGTAGGGGTGGTAGTAGTGGTGGTAGTAGTGGTGGTAGTGGTAGTAGTGGTGGTAGTAGTAGTAGTGGTGGTAGTGGTAGTAGTGGTTGTAGTAGTGGTGGCAGTAGTGGTGGTAGTGGTAGTAGTGGTTGTAGTAGTGGTGGTAGTGGTGGTAGTAGTAGTAGTAGTGGTAGTAGGGGTGGTAGTAGTGGTGGTAGTAGTGGTAGTAGTAGTAGTAGTAGTGGTAGTAGTGGTTGTAGTAGTAGTAGTAGTGGTAGTAGTGGTGGTAGTAGTAGTAGTAGTGGTAGTAGTGGTGGTAGTAGTAGTAGTAGTGGTAGTAGTGGTGGTAGTAGTAGTAGTAGTAGTGGTAGTAGTGGTGGTAGTAGTAGTAGTAGTGTAGTGGTGGTAGTAGTAGTAGTTGGTAGTAGTGGTGGTAGTGTGGTAGTAGTAGTGGTAATGGTGGTGGGGGGTAGGTTAGTAGTAGTAGTAGTAGTAGTAGTAGTGATAGTAGTGGTGGCAGTAGTAGTAGTAGTAGTGGTGGTAGTAGTAGTAGTAGTAGTAGTAGTGGTGGTAGTGATGGTGGTGGTGGTGGTAGTAGTAGTGGTGGTGGTAGTAGTAGTAGTAGTAGTGTGGTGGTGGTGGCGGTAGTAGTAGTAGTAGTAGTAGTAGTGGTAGTAGTAGTGATAGTAGTAATAGTAGTAGTAGTAGTAATAGTGGTGGTAGTAGTAATAGTAGTAGTTGTAGTGATAGTGACAGGTGCAGTATAGAAATAGTGACAGCTAGAGTATAGTGATAGTGACAGATGTAGTGTCTAGTGATAGTGACAGGTATTACAACCCAGGAATCCACATGGCCTGTTATCCTGGGTGTAATGGGAGCAAAATAAACACAGCAGAAAAAGTTTAGACTTATATTATCCTCCACCAATTTTGAACAGCAATATGTACACTATGTACAGTGATAAGTATAGTGCACTCCACGGTAAGCAATGCAGAATAGAAGCCACAAGATAGCAGACCGTGCTTCAACCAGCTCTAGATGGGAATGACAAGGGCAGACAGGAGAGCGGTACCCACATAACCTCTGCGATTGCCAAAACCATCTTCTTATTGGCTAGAACCTGGTCACTAGTTGAACGACGGGGCCCCATCATCAACTCTAAGCAACCTGGTTCGCTGGTTGGGGGAGATAGCCTGTAAATGAGGGTGTGTACATGCGCCGAATAAAGGTTACGTACTCTGCATGCCACACCCCCACCCGAGAAGGCTCAGGATTAGGCTGCCACCTCCAGTGGTAACCGTGCCGCCATGGCACAAAATAAATGGGACCGCCTTTCCTCTCCACCATCCAACTCTTAGATAGAGCTCAGCTTTTCTCGTGACCAAAAGCCAAACCCTAAACTTAGAGTGAGACAGCAGTCAGACAGGCTAGCATAGGTCCAAGATACAGGCGGACGGTAGCCCGCATCCCCTCATTAAAAAAAAAACCCACACCAGGGGATAAAAAAAAAAGAGCGTGAAAAGGGGTTACCACAAATAACATCCTAACCTAAATAAATAAAAATATTAGACTCTAGATAAAGAGTCTGCCAACATATTTTCTTTGCCGGCAATATATTTAATTCTGAGTGAGTATGGTTGCAGTCTTAGCGTCCAGCGCATGAGCCTTGAGTTGTGGTTCTTCATGGCTTGGAGATATACTAGAGGATTGTGATCACTGTAGACTGTGACCACCTGCGATGTCTGGCCCACATAAACATCGAAATGCTCCAAAGCCAGTACCAGCGCGAGGGCTTCTTTTCCAATGGTAGAGTAAGCCCTCTGATGTGGCTGGAACTTGGCTGAAAAGTATGCTACAGGCTGCAACTCCTCATTCTCGTTTTGTAATAGTACTGCCCCAACCCCAGACTCACAAGCATCAACCTGTAATGAAAAAGGTTTGGAGAAGTCTGGAGACAAGAGAATGGGTGCAGTACACAATAATCTTTTTGCTTTATTAAATGCAGTGTTACAGTCTGAGGTCCAATTAAAGGGAACTTTGTGACTGGTAAGAGAGGTAAGAGGGGCTACAATATCTGAGAAATTCTTACAGAATCTTCTGTAAAATCCTATCATGCCTAGGAAACGTTGAAGAGATTTCCCATCATGAGGAACTGGATAATCTTTAATAGCAAGAACTTTAGCAAGTTTAGGAGCAACTTTACCACTACCTACTTCATGGCCTAGAAAAGTGATAGTGGCCTGGCCAAAGGAAGATTTAGATAAATTAACTGTTAAATGGGAACTCTTAAAGGTCTCAAAAAGAGCCTTAAGTCTAAGTAGGTATTGATCCCAAGTATCAGACACCACAACAATATCATCTAGGTATGCTGCCGTGCCTTCAAGTCCTTTAATAGCCTGATGGATAAGTTTCTGGAATGAAGAGGGGGAATTTTTCATTCCGAAGGGGGTAACTGTGTATTGATAATGACC
Source organism: Cherax quadricarinatus (assembly GCF_026875155.1). Taxonomy (NCBI): domain Eukaryota; kingdom Metazoa; phylum Arthropoda; class Malacostraca; order Decapoda; family Parastacidae; genus Cherax; species Cherax quadricarinatus. The sequence continues at coordinate 8,798,607 of NC_069477.1, read as the reverse complement.
GTAGCGAAGCGAGCACACCGAATAAGCTAGTAGCGAGCTGTTGAACGATCACACAATAGCAAGGCTGACCATAACAGTAACTGACACGCAAAATGTGTAAAACGTAGGCAAAGCTAATGCAATGCCAGACAGCAAGCTGCACAATGTTCCTGCTACGAGCTTCACCCTAAGCTCAACCGTTTCTCTAAGTCCAGCTCCAGCTCTCGGACAGGCTACCCATATTACAACCCAGGAATCCAAATGGCCTGTTATCCCGGGTGTAATGGGAGCAAAATAAACACAGCAGAAAAAGTTTAGACTTATATTATCCTCCACCAATTTAGAACAGCAATATGTACACTATGTACAGTGATAAGTATAGTGCACTCCACGGTAAGCAAGGCAGAAATAGAAGCCACAAGATAGCAGACCGTGCTTCAACCAGCTCTAGATGGGAATGACAAGGGCAGACAGGAGAGCGGTATCCACATAACCTCTGCGATTGCCAAAACCATCTTCTTATTGGCTAGAACCTGGTCACTAGTTGAACGACGGGGCCCCATCGTCAACTCTTAGCAACCTGGTTCGCTGGTTGGGGGAGATAGCCTGTAAATGAGGGTGTGTACATGCGCCGAATAAAGGTTACGTACTCTTTGCATGCCACAACAGGTGTGATGTCTAATGATAGTGACAGGTGTGATGTCTAGTGATAGTGACAGATGTGATGTCTAGTAATAGTGACAGGTATGGTGTCTAATAATAGTGACAGGTATAGTATAATGAGAGTGGCAGTTGAAGTGCCTGGTGATAGTGACAGGTGCAGTGTCTAGTGATAGTGACAGGTGTAATATAGTGATAGTGGCAGGTGCAGTGTCTAGTGATAGTGACAGGTGTAATATAGTGATAGTGACAGGTGTAGTACAATAATAGTGAGAGTTGTAGTTTCTAGTGATAGTGACAGGTGTAGTATAGTGATAGTGACAGACATAGCATAGTGATAGTGACAGGTGTAGTATAGTGATAGTGATAGGTGTAGTATAGTGATAGTGACAGGTGTAGCATAGTGATAGTGACAGGTGTTGTATAGTGATAGTGACAGGTGTAGTATAGTGATAGTGACAGGTGTTGTATAGTGATAGTGACAGGTGTAGTATAGTGATAGTGACAGGTGTAGTATAGTGATAGTGACAGGTGTAGTATAGCGATAGTGACAGTTGTAGTATAGTGATAGTGACAGTTGTTGTATAGTGATAGTGACAGTTGTAGTATAGTGATAGTGACAGGTGTTGTATAGTGATAGTGATAGGTGTAGTAGAGTGATAGTGACAGTTGTAGTATAGTGATAGTGACAGTTGTAGTATAGTGATAGTGACAGGTGTAGTATATTGATAGTGACAGTTGTAGTATAGTGATAGTGACAGTTGTTGTATAGTGATAGTGACAGTTGTAGTATAGTGATAGTGACAGGTGTTGTATAGTGATAGTGACAGGTGTATTATAGTGATAGTGACAGTTGTAGTATAGTGATAGTGACAGGTGTTGTATAGTGATAGTGACAGGTGTAGTATAGTGATAGTGACAGTTGTAGTATAGTGATAGTGACAAGTGTTGTATAGTGATAGTGATAGGTGTAGTGTCTAGTGGTTCTGGGTTCGATTCCATCATTTTGGCTTCGATTATCTTTTGTACTGGCTTCAATTCCTTTATTTGGGCTTCGATTCCCTTCACACTGGCTTCGATTCCTTTATACTGGCTTCGATTCCCTTTATACTGGTTTTGTTGGAGATCAGTGTATTCTTAGTTATACACATGACACAGCAGGGATGGTGGTGAGGCCAGAAAGATGACTGTTTTTTGCATAATGGAGGTCGTCCAGGTGGTGGTGGAAGTCGTGCATTTTCCAGGGTCGTCAGGTATGGTGGTGGGTCGTCAGGTATGTTGGTTGATCGTCAGGTATTGTGGTGAGTCGTTAGGTATGGACCAGTGTCGCCAGGTATGGACTAGGGTCATCAAATATGGGCCAGGACCGTCAGGTACGGGCCAGGGTAGTTAGGTATGGACCAGGGTCGTCAGGTATGGACCAGGGTCATCAGGTATGGACCAGGGTCGTCAGGTATGGACCAGAGTCGTCAGGTATGGACCAGGGTCGTCAGATATTCTAAATATTCTCCTGTTTACTTTCTATTCTGTTTCTCTGTGAAATCCCTCATCACCTGCTGGTATCCTCCTCCTGCAGTACTTTCACCGTCATCAACAGAACTTGTCTGGTGTGCTGTGTGACCCCCAGTGAGCCTGGCCCACCAGACTCTTGTGGCCAGCAGTGATGTTGTCTCTCTCACAAGGCTTTAGCTCACACACACACACACAACACACACACACACACACACACACACACACACACACACACACACACACACCACACACACATACACAACACACACACACACAACACACACACACACCATACACACACACACACACACACACACACACACAAACACACACACACACACACACACACACACACACAACACACACACACACACACACACATGTACACACACACAAATACAGCTGAATCTCGACCCCTGCAACCTCAATCAGGTGAGTACACATACACACTTATACATGTACACACTTATACACACACATACACAATGACACTCACTTATACTCACTCTCACACATACTCATTAACACTCACTTATACACACACACACACTCACAAGCACATGTATATATGACTGCCATATTAGAGTACGCAGCGCCAGTATGGAGCCCACACCAGTGGAAGCAAGAAAATAGAGAAAGTGAACAAAGTATGCAGTGAGAGTAGTTCCAGAGTTAAGGTTTATAAGATTATTATTATAATAATCAAGGGGGAAGCGCTAAACCCGGAGGATTATACAGCGCCTTGGGGGGGGGGATGTGGAAGGCATTCAGGCTTAATTCGGGGAACTGGAGCACAGATCTAATTCCCTAAATCAAGAGCCCCTCACCAACATCAAGGAACCTTCCTTGAGGGGTAGGTTTATAAGAGATGAAAAGAGGCTGGAAGAACTGAATATAACGAAAGAAGGTCCAGGGGAGCCATGATAACAATTATAAATACTCACAGCAATGGATAGGTCAGACATGGACAGAACCTGTTTGAAGGCCACAACAGGTACTCGGAGGGGACACAGAAGTTGAAAAGACAGATGATCCATAGGGATGTCAGGAAGTATTTGTTCAGCCTCAGAGTCGTCGGGAAGTGGAATTACGAAGAAGTGGTGGAGGTAGAGCCATGGCTCCTGGACCAGCAACTAAAACTCGGCCCCTGCAGTCATATATAAGCGAAAACATCTTAGTGAGTACGGTAACACGAACGAAATGGGAACATTACCAGGAGTCAAGTGGGTCGGTTGGCAGCGCACTTGCCTCACACACTGAGTGTCCGGGTTCAGTCCTCGGCACGGGTGGAAATATTGGGCATGTTTCCTTACTCCTCCTGTCCCTGTTCACCTAACAGTAAGTAGGTACCTGGGTGTTAGTGGACTGGTGCGAGTGGCATCCTGAGTGTTAGTGGACTGGTGTGGGTGGCATCCTGGGTGTTAGTGGACTGGTGTGGGTGGCATCCTGGGTGTTAGTGGACTGGTGTGGGTGGCATCCTGGGGAAAAACATTAAAGGACCACAATGAAAATAAGATGCAAAACTATTGAGAATATCACTTGACTTAAGAAATCGTAATGACACGATTGCAAATAAACCATACCCCCGGCCGGGATTGAACCCGCGGTCATAGAGTCTCAAAACTCCAGCCCGTCGCGTTAGCCACTAGACCAGCTAGCCACAATAAGATTCATCCAACTAGGTATATTTCTACACCATAGGAAGGTTAGCACAGGCACCTCTGTGACCACAAATGCAAGTTTTTACAGACGAATCTCCAGCCGGGGGTATGGTTTATTTGCAATCGTGTCATTACGATTTCTTGAGTCATGTTGACTGCAGTGAAGGGACTTGAGCTAGAGTTCGTCACGGCCACGCTAGCTGGAGATTCGTCTGTAAAAACTTGCATTTGTGGTCACAGAGGTGCCTGTGCTAACCTTCCTATGGTGTAGAAATATACTTAGTTGGATGAATCTTATTGTGGCTAGCTGGTCTAGTGGCTAACGCGACGGGCTGGAGTTTTGAGACTCTATGACCGCGGGTTCAATCCCGGCCGGGGTATGGTTTATTGAGAATATCAACAGCAATAGACCAAGAAAGACCACAGATGGATGTGGACAAGCTGCAGGAATGGTCTGACAAGTGGCTATTACAGTTTAATCCCAGTAGTACATGTTCAGGACACAAGGAAGGACGAGGGGTGAGCACAGCTCCTAGCATCTCACCTTAGACACACATCAACCACTACCACCACCACCACCACCACTACCACCACCACCACCACTACCACCACCACCACAACCACCATCACCACCAGGCTCCCTACACTACGTCATAGTCTTCCGAGTACTTAATGTTTAACCAAGGCGGAAAATCGTGTTCACTGAGATAGAGCTTGCGTCAGGAAGATGGTGGTACTGGGAACGAGACTCGGCGTACTGGTACGTGCTGGGATACTGGTAAGTCCTGGGGTACTGGTAAGAGTCCTGGGGTACTGGTAAGAGTCCTGGGGTACTGGTAAGAGTCATGGGGCACTGGTAAGACCCATGGTTCATTAGATGGTAGTGTCGACCCGTCGTAGTTCTTAGAGTCTGTCAAACTGCCAGAAGTACTTGTAACCAAGACTAAGCCTGGCCACTACAACATCAGTCAGTCTGTGTGTCTGTCAAACTGCCAGAAGTACTTGTAACCAAGACTAAGTCTGGCCACTACAACATCAGTCAGTCTGTGTGTCTGTCAAACTGCCAGAAGTACTTGTAACCAAGACTAAGTCCGGCCACTACAACATCAGTCAGTCTGTGTGTCTGTCAAACTGCCAGAAGTGCTTGTAACCAAGACTAAGTCCGGCCACTACAACATCAGTCAGTCTGCGTGTCTGTCAAACTGCCAGAAGTATTTGTAACCAAGACTAAGTCTGGCCACTACAACATCAGTCAGTCTGTGTGTTTGTCAAACTGCCAGAAGTACTTGTAACCAAGACTAAGTCCGGCCACTACAACATCAGTCAGTCTGTGTGTCTGTCAAACTGACAGAAGTACTTGTAACCAAGACTCAGTCTGGCCACTACAACATCAGTCAGTCTGCGTGTCTGTCAAACTGACAGAAGTAATTGTAACCAAGAATAAGCCTGGCCACTATGGTGCTGAGCACAGCCCAGGACCGTGGTGCTGAGCACAGACCAAGGACCATGGTGCTGAGCACAGCCCAGGACCATGGTGCTGAGCACAGCCCAGGACCATGATGCTGTGCACAGCCCAGGACCATGCTGCTGAGCACAGCAAAGAACCATGGTGCTGAGCACAGCACAGGACCATGGTGCTGAGCACAGCCCAGGACAATGGTGCTGAGCACAGAACAAGACCTTGGTGCTTAGTACAGCACAGGACCACGGTGATGAGCACAGCCCAGGACCATGGTGTTGAGCGCAGCACAGGACCACGGTGCTGAGCACAGCACAGAATCATGGCGATGAGCACAGCAAAGGACCATAGTGCTGAGCACAGCACAGGAACATTGGTGATGAGCAAAGCACAGGACCATGATGCTGAGCATAGCACAGGAACATGGTGCTGAGCACAGCCCAGGACCATGGTGCTGAGCACAGCACAGGACCATGGTGCTGAGCACAGCACAGGACCATGGTGCTGAGCACAGCACAGGACCATGGTGCTGAGCACAGCACAGGACCATGGTGCTGAGCACAGCCCAGGACCATGGTGCTGAGCACAGCACAGGAAAATGGTGCTGAGCACAGCACAGGAACATGGTGCTCAGCACAACCCAGGACCATGGTTCTGAGCACAGCACAGAACCATTGTGCTGAGCACAGCACAGGACCATGGTGCTTAGCACAGCACAGGACCATGGTGCTGAGCACAGCACAGGACCATGGTGCTGAGCACAGGACAGGACCATGCTGCTGAACACAGCCCAGGACTATGGTGCTGAGGACAGCACAGGACCATGGTGCTGAGCACAGCACAGGCCCAGGGTGCTGAGCACAGTACAGGACCAGATGCTGAGCACAGCCAAGGGACCGGGGGGCTGAACACAGCAAAAGACTAGGAGTGACCGCAAAGGCCCAGGTGCTGAGAACCCCCCGGGACCAGGGTGCTACAAAAACACAGGACCTGGTGCAAAGACAAACCAGGACAATGGGTGAGACCCCCCGGGACCATGGTGCGACAGAGCACAGGCCAGGGTGCTAAGCACAGCCCGGACCATGGTGCTCAGCACAGCACATGCCATAGTGACACAGCGCAGGACCTGGTGCGAGACAGCACAGGCCAGGTGTGAGCACAGTAAAAGGACCATGGGCTGACGGCAAAAACCCTGGGCTGAGAAAAGCACAACCAGGGTGCTGAGCACAGCACGGAAAAGGGGGTTTGAGCAAACCCCAGGACTAGGTGCGAGCACAGCACGGGACCTGGTGCTGATACAGCACAGGCCATGGTCAGAGCACACCCAAAGGAAACATTGGTGCTGAGCAAACCATGACCAGATTCGGAGCATAGCAAGGACCATTTTGCTGAGCACGCACAGCACCTGGGGCTGAGCACACCCCGGCCATGGTGGGGGCACGCACAGGCCCATGGTGCTGGCAAGAACGGGGAAATTTGGTGCAGCACAGCACAGGACGATGGGCTGACACACCCAGGACCAGGGTGCGAGCAAGACAGGCCGTGGTGCGGGCACAGCACAGGACCAGGGTGTGGGGCACAGCACAGGACCTGGTGCTGAGCACAGCCCCGGGCCCATGGGGGGCACAGCACGGGCCATGGTTGAGCACAGCCAGACCATGGGCTGAGCACAGCACGGACCAGAGTGCTGAGCACAGCACAGGACCATGGTGCTAGCACACCACAAACCATGGGGCTGAGCACAGCACAGGACCATGGGTGAGCACGCACAGGACCAGGTGCTGACACACACGGGACCTAGTTTTGAACACAGAAGGCCATGGCGAGCACAGCACAGGACGATATTGCTGGCACGCCGGGCCCATGGTGCGAGCACAGCACGGACCATGGTGCGGGGCACAGCCATGACCATGGTGCTGAGCACAGCACAGGATTATGGTGCTGACACAGCACAGGCCATGGTGCTGACACAGCAAGGACCCGTGGTGCGGCACAGCACGGACCATGTCCTGAGCACAGCACAGAACCAGGTGTAGCACAGCAAGGCCATGGTGCGAGCACAGCACAGGCCCAGGGTGCGAAAACAGAAGGGACCGGTGTGGCACAGCACGGACCATAGTGCTGAGCACCACATGCCTGGTGCTGAGCACACACGGGCCCATGGTGCGAGCACAGCACAGGACCATGGTGTGAGCACAGCCAGGACCAGGTGCTGACAAGCAAGACCAGGGTTTCTGAGCAAGCCAGGACCATGGTGCTGAGCACAGCACAGGACCATGGTGCTGACACGCAATGCCCCTGGTGCTGAGAAGCACGGGGACCATGGGCTGAGCACAGACAGGACCGGGTGCTAGCAAGCACAGGACCAGGGAGTGAGCACAGACTCCCAGGGTTGCGACACAGCACGGACAAGGGTGTTGAGCCGCATAGACCTGGTGTGGCCAGCTCAGGACCATGGTGCTGAGCACAGCACAGGAATATGGGCTGAGCACAGCCCAGGACCATGGTGCTGAGCACAGCAAGGAAATTTATGGTGCTGAGCACAGCCCAGGACCATGGTGCTGAGCACAGCACGGGAAATATGGTGCTGAGCACAGCCAGGACATGGCTTCTGAGAACAGTACAGGACCATGGTGCTGAGCACAGAAACAGGACCATGGTGCTGAGCAGAGCACGGGGACCATGGTGCTGAGCACAGCACAGGACCATGGTGTGAGCACAGACAGGACCACGGTGCTGAGCACAGCACATGACCAAAGGGTGCTCAGCACAGCACAGGAACCAAAGGTGCTGAGCACAGCACAGGACCATGGTGCTGAGCACAGCACAGGACCATGGTGCTGAGACAGCACAGGATCATGGTGCTCAGCACAGCACAGGACCATGGTGCTGAGCAAAGCACAGGAATGTGGTGCTGAGCACAGCCCAGGACCAATGGTGCTGAGCACAGCACAGGAATATGGTGCTGAGCACAGCCCAGGCCCAAATGGTGCTGAGCACAGCACAGGAATATGGTGCTGAGCACAGCCCAGGACCATGGTGCTGAGCACAGCACAGGAATATGGTGCTGAGCACAGTCCAGGACCATGGTGCTGAGCACAGCACAGGAATATGGTGCGAGCACAGCCCGGGGACCATGGTGCTGAGCACAGCACAGGAATATGGGCTGAGCACATCCCAGGACCATGGTGCTGAGCAAAAGCACAGGACCATGGTACTAAGCACAGCACAGGACCATGGTGCTGAGAACAGCACACTACCATGGTGCTGAGCACAGCACGGGGACCATGGTGCTGAGCACAGCACAGGGACCATGGTGCTGAGCACAGCACAGGACCATAGTGCTGAGCACGGGCAAAAGACCATGGTGCTGAGCACAGCACAGGTCCATGGTGCTGAGCACAGCACAGGACCATAGTGCTGAGCACAGCACAAGACCATGTTGCTGAGCACAGCACAGGACCATGGTGCTGAGCACAGCACATGACCATGGTGCTGAGGACAGCACAGGACCATGGTGCTGAGCACAGCACAGGACCATGGTGCTGAGCACAGCACATGACCATGGTGCTGAGCACAGCACAGGACCATGGTGCTGAGTACAGCACAGGACCATGGTGCAGAGCACAGCACAGGAACATTCGTGCTGAGCAAATCACATGACCATGATTCTGAGCATAGCACAGGACCATGTTGCTGAGCACAGCACAGCACCATGGTGCTGAGCACAGCCCAATACCATGGTGATGAGCACAGCACAGGACCATGGTGCTGAGCACAGAACGGGAACATTGGTGCTGAGCAAAGCACAGGACCCTGATTCTGAGCATAGCACTCGACCATGTTGCTGAGCACAGCACAGGACCATGGTGCTGAGCACAGCAAGGACGATGGTGCTGAGCACAGCCCAGGACCATGGGCTGAGCACAGCACAGGACCATGGTGCTGAGCACAGCACAGGACCATGGTGCTGAGCACAGCACAGGACCATGGTGCTGAGCACAGCACCGGACCATGGGTGCTGAGCACAGCACAGGACATGGTGCTGAGCACAGAAACAAGACCATGGTGCTGAGCACAGCACAGGACCAGAGTGCTGAGCACAGACAGGCCCATGGTGCTGACCCCACCACAGGACCATGGTGCTGAGAAACAGCACGGGACCATGGTGCTGAGCACAGCACAGGACCATGTGCTGAGCACAGCACAGGACCATGGTGTTGAACACAGCCAGGACCATGGTGCTGAGCACAGCACAGGACGATAGTGCTGAGCACAGACAGGACCATGGTGCTGAGCACAGCACAGGACCATGGTGCTGAGCACAGCATAGGACAAAGGTGCTGAGCACAGCACAGGACCATGGTGCTGAGCACAGCACATGACCATGGGTGCTGACAAGCACAGGATTAGGTGCTGAGCACAGCACAGGACCATGGGGGCTGAGCACAGCACAGGACCGTGGTGCTGGGGCACAGCACAGGACCATCGTGCTGGGCACAGCACAGAACCATGGTGCTGAGCGCAGCACAGGACCATGGTGCTGAGCACAGCACAGGACCTTTGGTGCTGAGCACAGCACAGGACCATGGTGCTGAGCACAGCACAGGACCATAGTGCTGAGCACAGCACATGACCATGGTGCTGAGCACAGCACAGGACCATGGTGCTGAGCACAGCACAGGACCATGGTGCTGAGCACAGCACAGGACCATGGTGCTGAGCACAGCACAGGACCATCGTCCTGAGCACAGCACAGAACCTTTGGTGCTGAGCACAGCACAGGACCATGGTGCTGAGCACAGCACAGGACCATGGTGCTGAGCACAGCACAGGACCATAGTGCTGAGCACAGCACATGACCATGGTGCGGCACAGCACAGGACCATGGTGCTGAGCACGGGCACATGACCATGGTGCTGAGCACAGCACAGGACCATGGTGCTGAGCAAAAGCACAGGACCGTGGTGCTGAGCACAGCCCCTGCCCATGGTGCTGAGCAAAAGCACAGGACCATGGTGCTGAGCACAGCACAGGACCGGGGTGCTGAGCACAGCACAGGCCCAAATCGTGCTGAGCACAGCACAGAACCATGGTGCTGAGCGCAGCACAGACCTTGGTGCTGAGCACAGCACGGACCATGGTGCTGAGCACAGCACAGGACCAGGGTTTGCTGAGCACAGCACGGGACCATAGTGCTGAGCACAGCACATAAACCATGGTGCTGAGCACACCCACAGGACCATGGTGCTGAGCACAGCACAGGCCCAATGGTGCTGGGGCACAGCACGGACCATGGTGCTGAGCATAGCACAGGACCATGGTGCTGACACAGCACAGGCCCAAATGGTGCTGAGCACAGCACAGGACCATGGTGCTGAGCACAGCACATGACCATGGTGCTGAGCACAGCACAGGACCATGGTGCTGAGCACAGCACAGGACCATGGTGCTGAGCACAGCACAGGACCATGGAGCTGAGCACAGCACATGACCATGGTGCTGAGCACAGCACAGGACCATGGTGTTGAGCACAGCATAGGACCATGGTGCTGAGCACAGCTCAGGACCATGGTGCTGAGCACAGCACAGGAATATGGTGCTGAGCACAGCCCAGGACCATGGTGCTGAGCACAGCAAAGGAATATGGTGCTGAGCACAGCCCAGGACCATGGTGCTGAGCACAGCACAGGAATATGGTGCTGAGCACAGCCCAGGACCATGGTGCTGAGAACAGTACAGGACCATGGTGCTGAGCACAGCACAGGACCATGGTGCTGAGCAGAGCACAGGACCATGGTGCTGAGCACAGCACAGGACCATGGTGCTGAGCACAGCACAGGACCACGGTGCTGAGCACAGCAAAATGACCATAATGCTCAGCACAGCACAGGACCATGGGCTGGGGCCAGCACAGGACCATGGTGCTGAGCACAGCACAGGACCATTGTGCTGAGCACAGCACAGGATCATGGTGCTGAGCACAGCACAGGACCATGGTGCTGAGCAAAGCACAGGACCATGGTGCTGAGCACAGCCCAGGACCATGGTGCGAGCACAGCACAGGAATATGGTGCTGAGCACAGCCCGGACAGGGTGCTGAGCACAGCACAGGAATAGGGTGCGGGAGCACAGCCCAGGACCATGGTGCTGAGCACAGCACAGGAATATGGTGCTGAGCACAGTCCAGGACCATGGTGCTGAGCACAGCACAGGAATATGGTGCTGAGCACAGCCCAGGACCATGGTGCTGAGCACAGCACAGGAATATGTGCTGAGCACATCCCAGGACCATGGTGCTGAGCACAGCACAGGACCATGGTACTGAGCACAGCACAGGACCATGGTGCTGAGCACAGCACACTACCATGGTGCTGAGCACAGCACAGGACCATGGTGCTGAGCACAGCACAGGACCATGGTGCTGAGCACAGCACAGGACCATAGTGCTGAGCCAGCAAAAGACCATGGTGCTGAGAACAGCACGGGACCAAAGTGCTGAGCACAGCACAGGCCCAGGGTGCTGAGCACAGCACAGGACCATGGTGCTGAGCACAGCACAGGACCATGGTGCTGAGCACAGAAACAGGACCATGGTGCTGAGCACAGCACGGGAAACCATGGTGCTGAGCACAGCACAGGACCATGGTGCTGAGCACAGCACAGGACCAGGTGCTGAGCACAGCACAGGACCTTGGAGCTGAGCACAGCACAGGACAATGGTGCTGAGCACAGCAAAGGACCATGGTGCTGAGCACAGCACATGACCATGGTGCTGAGCACAGCACAGGACCATGGTGCTGAGCACAACACAGGACCATTTTGCTGAGCACAGCACAGGACCATGGTGTTGAGCACAGCACAGGACCATCGTGCTGAGCACAGCACAGAACCATGGTGGAGCACAGCACAGGACCATGGTGCTGAGCACAGCACATGACCATGGTGCTGAGCACGCACAGGACCATGGTGCTGAGCACAGCACATGACCATGGTGCTTAGCACAGCACAGGCCCATGGTGCTGAGCACAGCACAGAACCATGGTGTTGAGCACAGAAACAGGACCATGGTGCTGAGCACAGAACAGGACCATGGTGCTGAGCACAGCACAGGACCATGGTGCTGAGCAAAACAACACAGGACCATAGTGCTGAGCACAGCAATGACCATGGTGCTGACACAGCACAGGCCCATGGTGCTGAGCACAGCACAAAGACCATGGTGCTGAGCACAGCACAGGTCCATGGTGCTGGCACAGCACGGACCATAGTGCTGAGCACAGCACAAGACCATGTTGCTGAGCACAGCACAGGACCAGGGTGCTGAGCACAGCACATGACCATGGTGCTGAGGACAGCACAGGACCATGGTGCTGAGCACAGCACAGGACCATGGTGCTGAGCACAGCACAGGACCATGGTGCTGAGCACAGCACATGACCATGGTGCTGAGCACAGCACAGGACCATGGTGCTGAGCACAGCACAGGACCATGGTGCTGAGCACAGCACAGGACCAGGGTGCTGAGCACAGCCCAGGACCATGGTGCTGAGCACAGCACAGGAATATGGTGCTGAGCACAGCCCAGGACCATGGTGCTGAGCACAGCACAGGAATATGGTGCTGAGCACAGCCCAGGACCATGGTGCTGAGCACAGCACAGGAATATGGTGCTGAGCACAGCCCAGGACCATGGTGTTGAGCACAGTACAGGACCATTGTGCTGAGCACAGCACAGGACCATGGTGCTGAGCACAGCACAGGACCATGGTGCTGAGCACAGCACAGGACCATGGTGCTGAGCACAGCACAGGACCATGGTGCTGAGCACAGCACATGACCATGGTGCTGAGCACAGCACAGGACCATGGTGCTGAGCACAGCACAGGCCCCATGGTTCTGGCACAGCACAGGACCATGGTGCTGAGCACAGCACAGGACCATGGTGCTGAGCACAGCCCAGGACCATGGTGCTGAGCACAGCACAGGACCATGGTGCTGAGCACAGAAAGGACCATGGTGCTGAGCGCAGCCCAGGACCATGGTGCTGAGCACAGCACAGGAATATGGTGCTGAGCACAGCCAGGACCATGGTGCTGAGCACAGCACAGAATATGGTGCTGAGCACAGCCCAGGACCATGGTGCTGAGCACAGCACAGGAAAGGGTTTGCTGAGCACAGCCCAGGACCTTTGGTGCGGAACAGCACAGGAATATGGTGCTGATCACACCCCAGGACCATGGTGCTGAGCACAGCACAGGAATAGGTTTGCTGAGCACAGCCCAGGACCATGGTGCTGAGCACAGCACAGACCATGGTATGAGCACAGCGCAGGACCATGGTGCTGAGCACAGCACAGGACCAAGGTGCTGAGCACAGCACAGGACCATGGTGCTGAGCACAGCACAGGAATATGGTGCTGAGCACAGCCCAGGACCATGGTGCTGAGCACAGCACAGGAATTGGTGCTGGGGCACAGCCCAGGACCATGGTGCTGACCACAGCACAGGAATATGGTGCTGAGCACAGCCCAGGACCATGGTG
>NC_069477.1:8769792-8779792 GCF_026875155.1 Cherax quadricarinatus | reverse complement strand
ACCCAGACTTTCTTCAGGCTAGCTCCTACCCAACCAACCCCTCCAACCCCAAACTCACCTCCACCCACTCTATGGTACTCTAGTGATGATAAGAATCCTACAGTGAAACAAGAAGAAGAAGAAGAAGAAGAAGAAGAAGAAGAAGAAGAAGAAAAGAAGAAAAAGAAGAAGAAAAAGAAGAAAAAAAGAAAAAAGAAGAAAAAAGAAGAAGAAAAGAAGAAGAAGAAGAAGAAGAAGAAGAAGAAGAAGAAGAAGAAGAAGAAGAAGAAGAAGAAGAAGAAGAAGAAGAAGAAGAAGAAGAAGAAAAAAAGAAAAGAAAAGAAGAAGAAGAAGAAAAAGAAGAAGAAGAATCATTTTTTTCTACAAGAATGAAAATTAACAACCTAGCTGACATCTGACATACTATATAGAAAGTCCCTTGTTATGCAAATATTTCGGGTAAATTAGGGTCAGTTTTGCCCCAAAGGGGACCCACACCAGCGCCTACCCAAGGCCCTATTTACCGAAAGGGAATATGGAAAACGGGTGTTTAAGGAAACACGTCTAATGTTTCTAGCGTCCCGGGGGATCGAACCACGGCCCTCAGTGTGTGAGATGAGGCGCTAACCAAGCCGGTTAATTTTTATTTCTACGGGTCCCAGGGGTATCGGGTGCTAGGAACTCCCCACAGTTCCCCCTCATCAGGGTTAGAACTGGGGTTTTTTCTCACTCGTGAGCCGATCAATCCCGACTTTAAAAATTAGTCAAACTCCACCTTTAGCTTCGTCAAGCTGTGAGGGCGTAAACACACCTTGCAACCCTGCAACACACCTTTCAACCACTGCCACACGACCTTTCAACCACTGCCACACGACTTGAACCACGCCACACACCCCGCAACAACTTCAACACGACCTTGCAACCCCTGCCACACACCCTTTCAAACCCCTCAACACGACCTTGCAACCACTGCAACACGACATTGCAACCCCGCAACACACCCTTCAACCACTGCAACAAACTTTGCAACCACTGCCACACGACCTTGCAACCACGCAAACGACCTTGCAAACCCCTGCAACACACCTTTTAACCCCTGCAAAACGACCTTTTCAACCACTGCAACTCGACCTTGCAACCCCTCAAAACGACCTTGCAACCACTGCAACACGACCCTGCAAACACGCAAAACACACTTTTCAACCCCTGCCACACACCTTGCAACCACTGAACACGACCTCAACCACGCAACACGACCTGCAACCACTCACACGACCCTTTCAACCACTGCAACACGACCTTTAAACCATTGCAAAAACGACCTTGCAATCACTGCAAAACGACTTTGCAACCATGCCCAAAGACCTTGCAACCCCTGCAACACACCTTGCAACCACGCAACACGCTTGCAACCACTGCAAATCGCCTTGCAACCAAGCAACACGACCTTGCAACCACTGCAAACGACCTTGCAACCACTGCAACACGACTTTTCAACCCTGCCACACACCTTGCAACCACTGCAACACGACCCTTTCAACCCCTGCACCCACCTTGCAACCCTCCACACGACCTTGCAACCACTGCAACACGACCTTGCAACCACTGCAACCACTGCAACACGACATTGCAACCACTGCAACACACCTTGCAACCACTCCAACACGACCTTGCAATCACTGCAACACGACCTTGCAACCACTGCAACAAGACCTTGCAACCACTGCAACACGACCTTGCAACCACTGCAACACGACCTTGCAACCACTGCCACACGACCTTGCAACCACTGCAACACGACCTTGCAATCACTGGAAGACGACCTTGCAACCACTGCCACACGACCTTGCAACCACTGCAACACGACCTTGCAACCACTACAACACGACCTTGCAACCACTGCAACACGACCTTGCAACCACTGCAACCACTGCAACACGACCTTGCAACCACTGCAACACGACCTTGCAACCACTGCAACACGACCTTGCAACCACTGCAACACGACCTTGCAACCACTGCTACACGACCTTGCAATCACTGGAACACGACCTTGCAACCACTGCCACACGACCTTGCAACCACTGCAACACGACCTTGCAACCACTGCAACACGACCTTGCAACCACTGCAACACGACATTGCAACCACTGCAACACGACCTTGCAACCACTGCCACACGACCTTGCAACCACTGCAACACGACCTTGCAACCACTGCAACACGACCTTGCAACCACTGCAACACGACCTTGCAACCACTGCCACACGACCTTGCAACCACTGCCACACGACCTTGCAACCACTGCAACACGACCTTGCAACCACTGCAACACGACCTTGCAACCACTGCAACACGACCTTGCAATCACTGCAACCACTGCAACACGACCTTGCAATCACTGGAACACGACCTTGCAACCACTGCCACACGACCTTGCAACCACTGCCACACGACCTTGCAACCACTGCCACATGACCTTGCAACCACTGCAACACGACCTTGCAACCACTGCAACACGACCTTGCAACCACTGCAACACGACCTTGCAACCACTGCAACACGACCTTGCAACCACTGCCACACGACCTTGCAACCACTGCCACACGACCTTGCAACCACTGCAACACGACCTTGCAACCACTGCAACACGACCTTGCAACCACTGCAACACGACCTTGCAATCACTGCAACCACTGCAACACGACCTTGCAATCACTGGAACACGACCTTGCAACCACTGCCACACGACCTTGCAACCACTGCCACACGACCTTGCAACCACTGCCACATGACCTTGCAACCACTGCAACACGACCTTGCAACCACTGCAACACGACCTTGCAACCACTGCAACACGACATTGCAACCACTGCCACACGACCTTGCAACCACTGCCACACGACCTTGCAACCACTGCAACACGACCTTGCAACCACTGCAACCACTGCAACACGACCTTGCAATCACTGCAACACGACCTTGCAACCACTGCAACACGACCTTGCAACCACTGCAACACGACCTTGCAACCACTGCAACACGACCTTGCAACCACTGCAACACGACCTTGCAACCACTACAACACGACCTTGCAACCACTGCAACACGACCTTGCAACCACTGCAACACGACCTTGCAACCACTACAACACGACCTTGCAACCACTGCAACACGACCTTGCAACCACTGCAACACGACCTTGCAACCACTGGGACACGACCTTGCAACCACTGCAACACGACCTTGCAACCACTGCAACACGACCTTGCAACCACTGCAACACGACCTTGCAACCACTGGGACACGACCTTGCAACCACTGCAACACGACCTTGCAACCACTGCAACACGACCTTGCAACCACTGCAACACGAACCTGGGTTTTTTGCCATTCGAGACAAAAACTTTCTAAAGTGGAACAAATTTACGTCTTGGTGTCGTGAAATTTTTTGTAAATATAGTGTAAATAAGTGTAAATGTAATTGTAAATATTCGTTAAAATGCCCGAGAATAGCAAGGCTTTAAAGGTGGTACCGTTGGAAATGTACAAAGGTGCTGCAATTGGAAGTGTACAAAGGTGGTACCAGTGGAAGTGTACAAATGTGGTACTATTGGAATTGTGCAAACGTGTTACAGTTGAAAGTGTACAAAGATAGTACCGTTGGAAGAGTACAAATATAGTACGGAAGTAAGTGTACAAATGTGTACAAAGGTGCTAC
Source organism: Cherax quadricarinatus (assembly GCF_026875155.1). NCBI lineage: Eukaryota > Metazoa > Arthropoda > Malacostraca > Decapoda > Parastacidae > Cherax > Cherax quadricarinatus. The sequence continues at coordinate 8,776,092 of NC_069477.1, read as the reverse complement.
AGTTGGAAGTTTACAGAGGTGGTACCGTTGGAAATGAGATATTGCACAGAAGCATACAAAGGTGGTACCGTACAAAGCCACACGAACTGAAATTCAGGAAAAGTTAAAGCCTTGATGAACAATGAAGGATTGGTGTTCATCTAGGGTTCACGTGGGATAGCTAGCGAACGCCTCTTCAGACCGGCTTCAAACCTTCCCTGGAGAAAAGGGGTTGTTGCTGGCGATGTGGAGGTGGTGAGGACCCAGCAGGTTCACACCTCCCAGACACCTCACTGCTGAACATAACAGCACAGAAAAAAATTGATTATACGAGCAACAAAGGAAGGAAAAGAGAAATTGAATAACATAAATGACAGAATGGAATAGACAGCATGAATATACATACATACATATATATATAATATATATATAAATATATATATATATATATATATATATATATATATATATATATATATATATGTCGTGCCGATAGGCAGAACTTGCGATCTTGGCTTAAATAGCAACGCTCATCTTGCTATGTAGGACAAGTGAAAATTTGTGTATGCAATAATTTCGTCAAAATCATTCTGAACCTAACGAAAAAAAATGTATTTCATTGTGTTTGTTTAATATTAAATTACTGTAAATAAATCTAAAATATATTTAGTTGGGTTAGGCTAAAATAAATTGCGCTTGTTATAATAAGGTTAGGTAAGTTTTCTAAGTTCCTTTTGGTGCAAAATTATAAATTTTTACATCAACATTAACGAAAAAAATATATCTTTAAACGTATAAGAGAAAATTTTTAGAAAGGACTTAATTTTAAATGAGTTCTTGCTAATTGACCAGTTTTACATATTCGGCACGACATATATATAATATATATATATATATATATATATATATATATATTAATATATATATATATAATATATATATATATAATATATATATATATAGAAGAGATATGCACCATACATGTTTTTTTAAACCATTTAATCCATGTGAGTCACAGGCGCCATTTTCAGATAAAAAAAATTGTATTGTTATGACAGTCAGAGAGGCATCACCTCCTCTCTCATTCTTCTGAGTTTTGTCTGGGACAGTTATTTAATTGGTCACCATAGCATAAAATTATTACTTTTTATAAAGGCATCCAATTTATAAAGTTCAGGACTAATGTTTACATTGTACTGGACACTATTTTTTCATGAAATTTCAACGTATTTCTTTTAAGTATTGATTCGCCTGTACTAATGTTTTTTTTTTCACCTTTTGGGATTTAAACAATCCATATCGTGTTTACAGTTTCTGATTTGAATAAAAAAAAATTCAAATCCTAGTCTTAATGCTATAACTTAGCTGTTGCAATCACAGTTCCAAGCTCCTTCCCGTCTGTCCTACATTACAAGCATCACAGTATGCACACGGGAGCTGAACCACACAACCATCAGCATTTTCTGGAGAGTTCTTAATCAAAATACTTTTTTTTTTGTAACATCTTGACTTTCAAATAATGACATTCATATTTAAGTTTTTTAGTGAAGTTATAACTTGGAAGTTTACATGGTATGGTAGTACCAGATTACTCATGGTGAAGTATGGTTTATTGTGTTCTTTTGGGGGTTTCATGAAATGCGTTCCTATCTTCTTTCATAGATTTATCTATAACTTTTTTTGGTATCTTAAGTTACAGATTATTTCATATATCTTCATCTGTGAACTGAAGGCTTAAAAATGTACAGTTCTCAAGAACATGGTGGAGAACATTGAACATTTAGCTCTGTCATGATGTCAAGAAGAATACAAATGAACAAATATTGTTTGTCTTTTCATATGTTTTGAATGTGAGTTCCTGGTTCATCTTAATAATTAACATGTCTAAGACTGACAGTGAGTTATTATCTTCAAACTCATCATGAGCTCAGTATTCACTGTCACTCATCATGAGCACAGTATTTACTATCACTCATCATGAGCTCAGTATTCACTATCACTCATCATGAGCTCAGTATTCACTCTCACTCATCATGAGTTCAGTATTCACTGTCATAATCATGATCTGTGAAGGACACGAGAAACGTTTTGACCTAGAAACTCAGACTTCCAGGTAAACACATCCTCACACAGGGCAACACCTCATCAACCACGTACGGTACCAATCAACACACACACACACTTCAGGAACACTTCACACACACACACACACCACACACACACACACACACACACACACACACACACACACACACACACACACACACAGAGGGAGAATTAAATCTGATGAGGACCAGGCAGGACTTCAAAGAGACCTGGACAGACTGGACACCTGGTCCAGCAAATGGCTTCTCGAATTTAATCCTGCCAAATGCAAAGTCATGAAGATAGGGGAAGGGCACAGAAGACCACAGACAGAGTATAGGCTAGGTGGCCAAAGACTGCAAACCTCACTCAAGGAGAAAGATCTTGGGGTGAGTATAACACCGAGCATGTCTCCGGAAGCACACATCAATCAGATAACTGCTGCAGCATATGGGCGCCTGGCAAACCTGAGAACAGCATCCGACACCTTAGTAAGGAATCATTCAAGACACTGTACACCGTGTATGTCGGGCCCATACTGGAGTATGCAGCACCTGTTTGGAACCGCACTTGATAAAGCACGTCAAGAAACTAGAGAAAGAAACAAAGGTTTGAAAACAAGGTTAGTTCCAGAGCTAAGGGGAAATGTCCTATAAAGAAAGATTAAGGGAAATCGGCCTGAGGGAAAAACTGGAGGAGGGGGGTTTCAGGGGAGACATGATAACGACATATAAAATACTGCGTGGAATAGACAAGGTGGACAAGGACAGGATGTTCCGGGAGGGGACACAGAAACAAGAGGCCACAATTGGAAGTTGAAGACACAAATGAGTCAGAGAGATAGTAGGAAGTATTTCTTCAGTCATAGAGTTGTAAGGCAGTGGAATAGCCTAGAAAATGACGTAGTGGAGGCAGGAACCATACACAGTTTTAAGACGAGGTTTGATAAAGCTCATGGAGCGGGGAGAGATAGGGTCTAGTAGCAACCGGTGAAGAGGCGGGGCCAGGAGCTAGGACTCGACCCCTGCAACCACAAATAGGTGAGTACAAATAGGTGAGTACATGTTAGAGAGAGGTGCAACAGTCGTAGGTGGTGTCACACATGATAAACCTAAATATGGAAATAAGTCATGACTAGAGTTTAGGCAAGTGAAGAATTCCCTATATTAAGATCCCAAGATGTTGCTGTGTCTGACAGGAATGTTGATAAATGGTTCAGAGAACCGACAATGTCCACGAGGCTAAGAGGGGGTTAACCAGGAGACTGGTAAGTTAAGAAGGCAGGGCCAGGAGCTGAGAATCAGTCCCTGCGAGTACTTATAAGTAAGTGCACATACACACACACACACACACACACACACACACACACACACACACACACACACACACACACACACACACACACACACACACTTCAGACTTGGGGTCCCAGGTGGTGATTGCAGTGATGTACAACCCGCCACAGAATAGCATGAGGCCAAGAGAAGAATATGATGAGTGCAACAGAGTAATGGTGGACACACTGGCTGAGGTGTCCAGAAGGGCCCACATGGGCAGGGCAAAGTTACTAGTTGTGGGTTATTTCAATCACAAGGAGACTGGGAAAACCTGGAGCCACATGGGGGACCATGAACGTGGAAGGCTAAGATGATGGAGGTGGTACTGGAAAACCTCATGCATCAACATGTTAGAGACACCACCAGAGAGAGAGAGAGAGAGAGAGAGAGAGAGAGAGGATGAACCAGCAAGGCTGGACCTCGTATTCACCTTGAATAGTTCAGACATTGAGAACATCACATATGAAAAGCCCCTCGGATATAGCGATCATGTTGTCCTCAGTTTCGAATACATAATAGAGTTACAGGTGGAGAGTGAAGCAGCACGAGTAGGACGGGAGAAGCCAAACTATAAAAGAAGGGACTACACAGGAATGAAGAATTTCCTGCATGAGGTAAAGTGGGAAAGAGACCTGGTGGGAAAAACAGTAAATGAAATGATGGAATACGTGACTACATAATTCAAGGAGGCAAAAAGATGTGCAAAAAACACCTTTGGGTGACCCAAGGGCTCGTTCTAGTCTTTTCACTGTTTCTGTTACCATTGGGTACGAACCTCTCTGCCTGAGAAATGGTCTGGTGATACCGACAAGATGTGGAGAAAGACACTTATGTACAGTTCATGACATTTATTAAAAGAAACGTTTCGCCACTAGTGACTTCTTCAGTCCTAGGACTGATGAGGCCACTCGTTTCCTATAATAAATGTCCTTGGGTAACCCAAAGGTGTAGAGAAGCCAAAACTGTGCTTGGGAATGAAAAAAAGTGAATAAGACAAAGGACCCAAGAAAATAAGGAGATTAACAGATGAGACAGGAATAAACATGCACAGGTAAGGAGGGAGGCCCAGCGACAATACAATAATGGCATAGCAGTGAAAATCAAATCCGACCCTAAGCTGTTGTACAGCCACATCAGGAGGAAAACAACAGTTAGGGAGCAGGTAATCAGGCTGAGGAAGGAAGGAGGAGAGATCACAAGAAACGACAAAGAAATCTGTGAAGATCTCAGCACGATATTCAAGGAAGAGTTTTTATTGGAGACAAAATGGATTCCAGGAAACCATGATGGTAGGGTACACCAGCAAGTGCTGGACACAATATATATACAGCAGAGAAGGAGGTGAAGAGGTTGCTAAGTGAACATGATACCTCAAAGGCGGTGGGATCGGACAACATCTCTCCATGAGTCCTGAGAGAGGGAACAGAGGCACTATGTGTGCCACTAACAACAATCTTCAACACATCTCCCAAAACAAGGCCGTCTTCCACACCTGAGGTGTGGAAGAGGGCAAATGTAGTCCCAATCTTTAAGGAGACAGTCGGGTGGCATTAAACTACAGAGCAGTTTCACTGACATGCTTAGTATCCAGTTATTCAAATGCTTATCAGGAGAAGAGTGGTAAAGCACCTAGAAAGAAATGAGATTATACACCGTACCCAGAACGGTATCGGGGAGAGAAAATCCTGCTCCTCAAACCTACTGGAGTTTTACAGCAAGATAACAAAAGTAAGGCAGGAGAGAGAGAGGGGGTGGAAATTGATAGGATGGATAGGAATTGATAGGATGGATAGAGACAAGATGTTTCAGAGTTGTAACACAGCAACAATGGGACACAACTGGAAGCTGAAAACCCAGATGTGTAACAGGGATGTTAGGAAGTATTTCTTCAGCCACAGAGTTGTCAGGAAGTGACAGTCTGGAGAGTGATGTAGTGGAGGTAGGATCCATACATAGCTTTAAGAAGAGATACGACAAAGCTCCTGGAGCAGGGAGAGAGTAGACCTAGTAGTGACTAGTGAAGAGGCGAGGCCAGGACCTGTGACTTGACCCCTGCAACCACGAATAGGTGAGTACACACACACACACACACACCCATGAAGGAAATGAGAAAGAGGACTGTAGGGGTGGAAACAATGAAGGAAGGAGATGGAACAAAGGAAGAATAGGGAGGCTTGGGAGGCAATAAGACAGCATATAAATTAAAAAAAAAATCTAGAGGAAGAAAGATAGAGGTCACTGATGATTCACGGATTCCAGGAGACTGAAGGGAGGCCAGGTAGTAGAAGATGGATACATGAGGAAGAGAAGATTATATTGACCATCTAGTGGACAGGAGAAGAAGGAATTGAACAGATGAAGAATTAGACACATGTGCAACATCTGAGTATCTTGTAGACGTCTCGCCAACCTGTGGCTTTATCAGTACAACAGAAGGACAGCAAATAGTGAAAGATGAAGTAATCAGTCCTTCAGCCTGGAGTCAATGTGTTCTGTTCATCAGTCTTATGACGATAGATGGACTGATCACATCGACTCCAGGCTGAGGGACTGATTACCTCGAACTCCTTCTGATCTTTAACCATTCTTCTCTACATTGGACTGAGGAAGCCACTGGCTAGCGAAACATTGCCACAACATAGATACCCAAGTGTCGCACAAGAGTCTAATGTATCATCCTGTCGGTTCTCTGGGCCATTTATCTACGTACTAATCTGATGGTCATATAACGCCGTACAGGATCCTACGACAGAGGACTCTAGAACACCTCACGGCGCTACTGTCGTGTGTACCTAGATAGAGACAGCACAGTGACAGAGAGGAGACAGCTGAGGGGGCAGTCACCAGATGAGATAACGGAATATCTAGCTGGAAAATGCTGAGAGAGAGAGAGAGAGAG
>NC_069477.1:8658736-8766792 GCF_026875155.1 Cherax quadricarinatus | reverse complement strand
GCTTTGCAATGATGAAATTAAAAATAATGATACGTTGAATTTTGAAAAATTTGTTCACGAAAATATACTAAATTTGATACACTCACAACTGGGGGAACAGACGGGGGATAAAGCCGTTTGCGCTGAATAAACCCTATGGGTTTGTTTTAAACGAAAATTTAAAAAAAAAACAAAATACACAACTGTAACTAAGTGGCATGTAGGGGAGTTGTGCTTGTCCGTCAGGAAACGCGACAATGTACTGACACAGGATTCTAATATTATGACTAGTATCTGCGGCAGGGCCAGGGTTCGACCCACGACACATTGTCCTGCCTCAAGAGACAACACAACGTACATGTCACCTTATCCACTCAGCCATCGATCCTACGAGATCACGTCCCAAGCAGAGGTGGGTGTTTTTCGTATCCGAGGACACTCGTGGCAGTGGTATGCCCCAAGGAGGAGGAGGAGGAGGCGGCTGAAATTAGTCCTTGAGCATACCACTGCCACGAGTGCCCTCGGATGACGAGAAGCGCCAAGCTCTGCTGGGTACGTGATCTTTGTAGGATCGATGAAGTGGATAAGGTGACATGTACGTTGTATGGCCTTTCAGGCGGACAGGGGTGTCGTGGGTCGAATCCTGGCCTGCCGCAGTTTGGTAAATGATTCAAAACCCATGTTTCGGGGTTTTCAATGCTGTTATTTATATATAAATATTTAAATATATATATATATATATATATTATATATATATAATATATATATATATATAATTTAATATGCAAAACAACCACTCTGAAAGAATAGAGAAATTCCAAGCGCTTTCGTTTCCTTGATAATGTGAGTATCACGAAAGCGCTTGGAATTTCTCTATTCTTTCAGAGTGGTTGTTTTTGCATATTTGAAAATCACCTGTTTACTGTGACTTATTGCATTATATAATATATATATATATTATATATATATATTAATATATATATTATATATATATATAAAACTTAAGAGTAGCCCTTACTTTTTAATTTATATCTTGCTGGACACTTATTGCAACACAGTTACATTAATTAAGGCTGAAGAAAGCTGTGTTGCGGGATGTTTTCTGAATTATTAAACACTGAAATACCACGAAACAAAAAATACCATGAGTGTAAGGTTAGGCTAGGTTTGAAGCCTATCGACTACAATGTGCCCAGACATTAGATAATTATGATCTAATGGAAACTATTTCACATGCCCTTGAAAAGGCTCAGTTCCTAAGGATCATATACAGGATGAAATTTGGAAAAATTTGCGGAAATATCTTGCCATTAAAAGCTAAGACGGTACCGTACGGGGGAGAGAGAGTCAAAAAACACCCCACGGTTATTTCCCAACCAGCTGAAGTGACAATCAAATATATTAAACAATCCTAAGTATATAAACAATGTACAGCTTTCTTATTGCATTTTAAACGTTTCAGAGCGGTGTGAAGCATGTTCTGACCTCATTTTTTAGCTAAAATACGTAAATTAAACAGAAGTTAAACTCAGATGAGTCCCAGGGATGTAAAGAATTATTTCTTCGTAGTTGTCAGGAAGTGGGAACAATCTGGAGAGTGATGTAGTGGGGGAAGAGATAAAATAAAGTTCTTGAAGCAGGGAGAGAAATGGACCCAGTAGCAAAACAGCGAAGAGGCGAGGCCGGAGTGCGGCTCGGTCCCCGCAAAACCCCAAATAATAGACTAATAAGTACTAAATAACGAATAGAAACTGGTAATTTAAAACAGAAGCAGGGTGGGCAGACATGTGTATATTAGACTAGGAAGAAGGATAAGCATAGAAGGTATAACCTAGCAGGGGCTGTGTGTCAGAGCAGGTCAGAGGACACTGCAGACCACGTATAAAAAACAAACTGCACTACATCACACCCAAATACACACTCCTACCCACTACTTTTCACATACTCAATAAACCCCCACTGACATAGTTCCACACACACATTCCCACCCACACAGACTCACCCCACGCAGCACCAGTTTGGAACCCACACCTGGTCAAGCACGTCAAGAAATTAGAAAAGGTGCAAGGTTTGGGTAGTTCCAGCGCTTTAAAGGGGAATGTCCTACGAAGAAAGGTTAAGGGAAATTTGGCCTGACGACACTTGAGGACAGGAGGGTCAGGGGAGACATGATAACGACATACAAAATACTGCTTGAAATTGACAAGGTGGACGAGGTAGGATGTTCCAGAGACGGGACACAGAAACAAGGGGTCACAATTGGAGTTAACCCACGGGGTCAAAAGATGTTAGGAGTTTTTCTTAGTTATAGATTCGGAAGTGAATAGTCTTGAAAGTGACGTAGGGGGAGGCGGGAAAAACCATACAAATTTTTAAAAAGACGGCATGAAAAGTCAGGAACAGGGAGAAGAGGACCTAGTAACGATCAGTGAAGAGGGGGGGGCCAGGATATGCTTCGCCCCTGCAAACCCAAAATGGGGTGAGTACTACACAAAAAACGCTGTACCGCCCCCCCTGCAACCACAACTGGGCGAAGTACATTATATCGTACGTTCAATTTAAAAAAAAGTTCAGAGTTTAAGGTTTAGTGTCACGCATTTCAGTATTTACACATGCAAGCACGAAGATAAAGGTTATGCATTCACTAAAAGCCAAAACCCAACGTTTCAAAATTTTAAAATTAAGGGACGAACTTGGTATTTAGTATTTTTTCTACGTAGTTATTTAACTTATTTAAGGTTTTAAAACCCTATTAACTGTATGTGGATCATTAAAATGCATTTCATGGTTACTAACTTTGGGAATACTTAAAATCCCTTTTTTTAGGGATTAATTAAAATAAATTCTGGAAATACAAAATAATAAGATTCCCCTTTCCATCCAATATCCCAAGTGTCCACCCCAAAAAGTATATAAACGATAAGCCATATTTTATATATATATACGGAGATAACCTCGCAATATATAAATTTTATAGGATGGCCCCACCTCTGGGGTAATTGTGGGACCCACAGCTTCGGGAAGTGGAAAAAAAGGGCTTCAAGGGAAGAATTTTTGGATTTCTTCCTGAAGCCGTTTAAATTTCCACTTCCCCTACCACCCCATCTTTAAAATTTTTTTTTTTACCAATAGGGGAAAATATTTTTTACATAAAAAGGTACAGAAATTAAAAAGGATACTTTTTTTTTAAAAAAAGGTGGCATATAGGTACATGTTGTTACGTGTGTATCACCGTTTATAAGGCGAAAAACCATCCAGTCCCAAGCTGGGGCCCTGATTTTTTTTATATTAAAAACGATGGATAGACACCCTTTAAAGAAGTGTATACCCAAAGTTGCTGTATAACATATATAAAGCATCTTTTACTTAAATACTGCGATGTCCTCCCATTTTTTTAAAACAAGAGAAACACGTTCACAATCTCCTTTTGTAACTTGGTAATTCCGAAGAAGTAGTTTCCTTTTAGGTGCAGCAGGCCCCAAAACCCAGTTAACTGGGGCACCGGTGGGGACACGGTACCCCCCTTGTGGGACCAGTGCCCCTTACCCAGAGTGAAACCTTCAATGGGGTTTTACATCAGGGGTCACGGATGAAAGGTCTTCAGTCTGCTATTTTTTTTAGGTAAGGTTTGTCAGGAAACCTACCTAAACCTGGTCATTTAAACCAAGGCCTTCCACTGGCTTACCCCTTTAAATTCATGGTTACGTCCATAACAAATATTTAGCCCTACTTTACTCCAGTACCCGAAATACTTCGCGATTTTGAGATCTCAGATTAATGAAAGGTACAGGGGGAAACTCTTGCATAATAACTAGCAAATACTGGTTAAATTTTTTGAACCTGGCCTTGATACACTTCTGATATAACTCCATCTTCATGCATTTGGAAAACTCTTCCTGCATTATTAAAATTTTGTACCAATGGGGCTTATATTATGTATGTATGCATGCATACGCCATCATCTGTTTTCCCCCCAAGGCAGAGTGACTCAAAGAAGAAAACATTCACATCATTCATTCCATCATGTCTAATCATAAGTATGTTGACATCACATAAGATTACTCTCTAACTCCAACAGCCCTTCTTCAGGGTGCAGACACCAACCGCCCACCTCCGGGACTCAAGTCGGGTTTAAACTGAACTGGTTGTGTGTGTGTGTGTGTGTGTGTGTGTGTGTGTGTGTGTGTGGCTGGCTTTAAGACATACGATATAGCTCATGGAACAGGGTTTGTGGACCTATTATGTTTTGCTCACCTATATATGGTTGCTGGGTTCGATTCATAGCTCCTGGCCCTGCCTCTTCACTGGTCGCTCCTAGGTCCACTCTCGGCTCCAAAAGCCTTATGTAAAACTTATGAAATTCCGTTCATTCATTCATTAGGCATTTACATGAAATTCCGTGTGGGTGGGTGAGAAAGATAAATCTCCCAAGCTGAAGCATCAATACACCCACACTGGGAAAGATTGTTGTCTACGTTATAACATCTATGTGGTCTTCCCCAACAGGTGTTTTGGGAATCACCTGTATTTACCCGTTGATCGATCAATTATCCAACGAACATTAAACTGCATCACCACCAGCGCCAGGTGAAAAGCCTTGAACTCAGATTCTTTACAACAAAATGCACAATAATCAGTATTCCGGCAAGATGTGGGGATGCAATGTTTAAGTTACTGGCACTCACAGAGACAGCAGTTAACCAGAACTACTGGCAGATGTTCTTATTTATTAAAATTACGAAAAAAATTTTCTGAATGTATTTTTATCAGCCACACACTTCCTGTTGTAGTAGGGAATGGTAACCTACACATAAATTGGAGTATTAAAATTCAATCTCTTATTAGATCTTGTAATTTTAAATAATATTTTCACCCCTTTGCATTTGCGTAATAATTTAATTCATAGATGGGAGAGATTTGAAATATACATTTCCAGCTGTTGTGAATTACGTACCTTCAGGCCACTCATCTCTCAGTGTAATACCTTTAAATTTTATGATGAAAATAAAAATAACGATGCGGTTGCCGTTATAACAAAACAAAAGCGCAAATGGTACCACTCTCAGTCATAATCAAAGGAACCGTGTTCAATCTCGGAATCGAGAAAATAGGCAAATTTCCAAGCACCTGTCGCCTCTGTCACTTAGAAGTAAATAGGTAAACCCGTTTTTCGTCGACTGGTGTGAGCGGCACCTGGGGGGGGGGGGGGGAAGAAGTATATCTTATTAGGTCGAGGCATTCAAATGAGCTAAGGTAGGATAAATCTCTTAGTTTGTAAATGGTTGGGGTAGAACGGGAACCCTTTAACCTGTAAAAAAGCTAGATATGACAGGTAATTACCTCTTAACCGTAAATACAACGTCGTAAATAATAAATATTTTTAGTTTTGCTAGGTTTAACCCTTTGAAAATTCCTACAAATTTATTCCCCTTTTGTTAAACTATATTAACACTACTTGATGACCTTGTTAAAATTTATAACATTATGTAAAAAATTTTTTGTACTAATGTTCAGAGAAAAAAAAAAAAAAGAGGTTTTTTTCCCAACTAACTAACAAATACCACCGGGTGGTTCACACTTACACTCACTCACTCATTTAAAACCATAAACATAATATTAATTCAGTTTAAAAATAACCCTTGTACCCAATACTGAAATATGATTTGGCAAAAAAAAAGCTTCACATTGCAAAACTCACAAACTGTATTTAGTACTTAGCCCATAAAACCAAATTTACCTCATTTTTGAAATTTTTTTAACAATTAAAAATAAAACTAAGTCTCCCGAAATCCCTAGCCATGCAAAAGCGTTCTAGGTACACCTGTAACAAAATTTTACTACTTAAACCAAACAATAACCAAATTTCTGTAAACTCAGCATTGTAATCCTTATAGAGAATAAACTTTGAATTTGAATTTGAATTTGTCAAAAAATATTGTAAATTTAGCCTGAGTAAATTGATTTACAGTGAGACAATAGTGTGACCTGATTCATGTTTACGTAAATATTTCACTACGACTGTAACCAGATATAAACATATAAATAGTTCATTACTACTGTAATTTGTTCAGCTATCAAAACTCTGCGTCCCAGTCACTGGATCACTAGCGCACTCTTCTCACATACTTAGGTTCGTGGTTCGATCACCGGTACGGGTGGAAACATTAGGACGTGTTTCCTTAAGACACCTGCTGTCCATGTTCACTAGCGTATAATACTAGGTACCTGGGTCTTAGTCGACTGGTGTGGGTTGCATCCTGGAGTTTACCTGGAGAGAGTTCCGGGGGTCAACGCCCCCGCAACCCGGTCTGTGACCAGGCCTTATGGTGGACCAGAGCCTGATCAACCAGGCTGTTACTGCTGGCTGCACGCAATCCAACGTACGAGCCACAGCCCGGCTAGTCAGGTACCGACTTAGGTGCTTGTCCAGTGCCTGCTTGGGGACAAAATTGACATAATTTGCCCGAAATGCTCTGCATAACAAATGTCTTTCTATACAGTAGTATGTCATCTAGGCCTGTATACACTGCACATGTCCTTGTAGAAATAAAGATTATTACATTATTATTATTATTATTATTATTATTATTATTATTATTATTATATTATTAAAAAACTTAAAGTCCCTGGTTATGCAGAACATTTCAGGTAACTTAGGTTAATTTTTGTCCCCGGGATGCGACCCACACCGGTCTACTAACTCCCAGGTACCTATACCAGGTGAACAGGTGTCTTGTACAATGTCACATAAATCAAGGTAGCCCATGATGTGGAGGAAGCTACTAATTTTAATACGATTCAAATATTGTACATATCTAATATATGTGTGTGTCAGTTCCTGGCACTAACAAATTGATGTCAAAATGAAAGTTACAAATCTTCACGCTTTCCCTAACAAGCATATAATAAATGACACCATTAACCACCTATCACAGTCCCTCCTGCACTCGTCTGAAACACCCATCTGCAGTAATGACTATAATCAATCACACGTACGATAATAGTTATAGTATCTACTACATAGTTACAGTGCATGTGTCTATGAATGGTGTTTGAGGTTTGTAGAGCGACTGTGTAATATTTAATTAATAAAACCCTCGCTACTGAAGATAGAACGTTGAAATCGGTCAGCGAGTTATAGAAATTGTTAATGTTTGGAAGGTTACCACGTTGAGAGGAAGTCTTCACTGCAGCAAAGACACTTCCTTGAACGTTTTTCCCTTTGGAATTCCTCCTCTTTTCTTTAAAAATTGCAAGCTCCTGATGATGTGTTGATTGCAACAAGAAAAGTCTAGAGCTGTCATTCAACTCCCCCGTGGTTGTTTTGCACATATAATAATTTTTATTTCTACCGGGACATGATACAACGTATACAGACCTACCCTGACACCCAGTGACACATACAATATTAGAAAGCCCCTTGTTTGTAGAGCTTTTCGGGCAAATTAGGTGAATTCTGTCCCAGGATGCGACCCACACCAGGCGACTGAGACGTGTGGGTGATCTGAAAATCGCTGCACTGTAGAGGGAGAAGCCAGAAGCATGACCAAAAACGTGCAGAGGTCGTTCGTATCAATAGTCAGGGGGAACCACGGTACAGAGGTGGGCAACGAAATACTATCTGCAGAAGTTACCCATTTTGCTGATTGATGAACAGGGACAACAGGTATCTTATGGAAACAAGTCCTAATTTTTTACCAGCCGTATCGGGGATCGATCCCTGGACTTCATTGTGTAAGCTGAGTGCGCTAGCTATCGAGCAAACTGTAATCATGTTTTAGGTCTTAAAGTATTCTTTGACTCGTGGTGGCATGCAGCCTTAATGACCTTTGTGCGGTGGATAGACTCGTGGCCAATTGGCTACTCCCAACTCACAACTGAGGGACCCAAGTTCGATCTTCGGGCGAGTGGAAAAGCATGTTTCCTTAACCTACTGCCCCTATGCACTTGCAAGTTTCTGGAGGGTAAAAAAAATCAAAGGAACCAAGCCGGACAGTATGATGATTGGCTTTATTGGGTTAGCCTTGCTAATAACTCTTCGGTTTAATATCGAGAAAAATCATCTTAACAATTAGTTTTTTAAATTCTTGGTTTATTATTTTTATATTATATTATTATTTTATTTTATTATTATATTATTTTATTATTTTATTATTATTATTTTTTATTTTCAAAGACTACGCGCTCAACCCACAAGTGATACAAAATTCTTTGGTTTACCATTTTCTTAGCCTAAAAACACCATTTTCTATACACCACATTTTCTTTAATCAAGTACTCACTAACTATTATTTTCAAGTTTATCTAGGTATAGGCACACAAGAGTACATTATCATACATAATGCATTACCAGGGATAACCCAAAAAAATCAAAGTGACTTATTTTCATCGGGATCCTTGTAAAATCATTATTTAAAAAATTTAAAAATTAAATAGCTAAGTAACTCGACTTTCTACAAGGACAGGGTACAACTTTTGACAGATCTTTGGTGACGTAAAATTTTCAAACTATTTAGAAAGTCCCTGGTTATGCAAAGTATTTCTGGCAATATAAGTTAATTTTGTCCCCAGGATGCGACCCACACCATTTGACTAAGCCCTGGTCCCTCTTACTATAGGTGACCAGGGACAGCAGGGTGATGGACTAGTTACATCATGTTTACATCTCTACTTCCTCTGCTGCCTCTGAATTCGATTTTTGCGTTTTTTATCTTTATATCTCATCGCTATTGTATTCCATCATATTTACACACACAGTGCAGCTTGTGAGGTCCTCACCTCACCTAGTTACATTCACTTGTCTTTACCTACCTAGTTGTACTCGTCTAGTAGAACTCACCACCTACCACAAACTCCCTAAACCACTCTGGTGATAAACCCAAGATAGACCCAGGCGCGGTCCAGTTTTTTTTTAATTTGTGGGCGGTTGTGAAGTGTTTTAGCCAGTGTATTGCCACTTTCAGTTTATCTAAAACCACTTTCACTGTCACCCTTCATCCCCACTCCCCCTCACTTACAATTTGATTAGAGAGTAATTATCTCCTAATGCTTAAATCATAACTATAATTTTTTTAAAAGGGGGGGGGGGGTAAGCCAGCTGAAGGCCTCGGTCATATAACATAAAGCTCTAGGGACGGGTCATCATATGACTAAGACCAAGGCGGGAAACACTTGTCCTGTTTCCTGACAAACTTAATCTAACCTAACCCTAACCCCAATTCAATCTCATCTCCCTCCCTGGTCAGGGTTAGAGCTCGTGGATTTTGCCCGGGCTTCCCCGGGGCGGCTAAAATAACAGGGGTTGGAAATTTTCTGGGGTGTTACCTGATTACCTCAACATTTTACATACCAGTAATCTCATTGGGAGACATCATTTTTTTCCCGTGCCCCGTGTAGACATTGAGAAAACTTAACCACCCGGTCGACCAAGGGCCCCCCTCGACCTCACAATCTTACCCTTTTTTCCCGGGACCAGTATGGTTTGGGGTAGCCCCAAAAGTACGGTGCTCTAATTAATTGGGACTGTTAGTTATATTATTTTGGGCTAAATGAAGGGGAGGGGGTGGATACCCCTGGATAATCCATCAAGGAAACTTTTGTACTAACCCCAAACCACTTACCAGATGTTCTCTTGATCATTGAGGAGCGGATCATCAAAAACCTTCAAATTATAACATAACACTAGGGCCCGCATAATTTGTTATAACTAGGGGGTTTACTTAACTGTGGGGTTGATATCCTTATTTCTTCCATTCACCATTCAGTTTCGATGTCCTGCCCCCAACAACGGTTCTATTCCGGCAGGCGAGGTACCCGTTTTTGCCCCGGTTTAAAAAGTCGTATTCAAAAATTCCCCATTACCCCCGGTAGGAGTCACATTTCCCTCGGAGCAAGGCGTTTTTTTCACATCCCCTTTCTTTTCTCAATGTTTTTATCACTGATCTTTACCATTCACAAACGATTTAAGTCCAATTTACAAAAATTAGAGGTCACTCCATTGAGATCTGGGCCGTGGCGAGGATTAACCCCGGGGTATGCCCCCTGGACAAAACCCCTGGCCGGCACCTCCACCGCTCCTATTTTATCCCCCTTTTTACCATCTCCCACCGGGTCCCGTAAATCACTTCCCTCACTCTCCCCAGGAACAGTTACGACATTTTATTTGAAATGAGGCCTATTTAATCCTTAGGCCGCCGTGAATGTCAATTTCGTGGTTCCATGCTTTTCAGCTTCTTCACCCATTCAAAACAACCCGCGCCTCCCCCCCCGCACCCCGCCTGCGAAAAGGGAACTCTTGGTTTACTCTTTTTTTCAAATACATTTTTGACCCATATAGACACATTAAACACCAAATTAGGCACTATAGTTTGGGAAAATCAAAAAATTTTCCCACATGCGGCCGGGCGGAGGTGTTGCAGACGATTACTAAGTGGGTAAAATTTTCCCATTTTCACGGGCCCACCCTATTTATTAAAACCTAAAAAAGGACTAATTAGTTTTCCATTCTTCGGGGGCATAACCCTAGCTCCCTGGATTAATTTTTTGGGCATCGGGAAAATTTTTGAGACTTTAAAAAAAACAAGTCTCTCGTATCCAATCAGCCCCACCATTACTGCTATGGGCACCAACTCCAGGGCCCATCCTATTTTTTAAACCCCTCAAAGGGGCTAATTAGTGTTCCATTTCTCAGGGCATAAGCCTATGCTCCCTGGTTAATTTATTGGGCATACGGGAATTTTGAGACTTAACAAAAACAAGTCTCTCGTACCCAAGTCAGCCCAGCACATTACTGATATAAAACCCAATCCAGGGCCACAATTATTGACCCCTAAAATGGATTTTAGTTCCATTCTTTCAGGGGCAAAAGCCTATGCTCCTGGTTTAAATTTTTTTGGGCATCTGGAATTTTGAGACTTTAAAAAAAAAGTCTTCAGTACCCCAGTCGTCCCAGCACATTTCTTCATTATTTCTTAACCCCTTCACATATCCTCTTAGTTCCTTTCATTTGACGTCACCCCCGGAAATTGCCCACATTAATTATTTTACCCAATTACTTCGCCATGGACCCCCTGGCTTTTAAGGGGTGCTTTATCGTCGCCTGAAGTAAAAAACAATTTATTAAACTGCTTATTAATTATATCATTATAAGCAGCAACTTTTGGTGCTTGTCAGTTCGCAGAGGGGCCTTTAACGTCCATACGCCTCCTTAATTAGTGTAATTCTGGCGGTAAAGTTTCCCAGGAAAAGGGTTTTTCCGCCCCAGAAATGCCCAGATTACATTTAACCCCTTAGGTATTTTTTCCTGAGAAAAGGGAACATTGGACTTTCCTCATTTACTTAACCCCTTTGCTGTCCAGCTCCAAAAAATTTAGAATGGTTCAACATATTCTCATAGAAAATATTGTACGGGGTTTGCCCTTTCTGAGTAAGCACCGTGCCGTATTCACTATTTCCCTCTGTTTTTTTACTAGGCGTAGTCTCCATTATTACAGGCCCGTACCAGTGTTAGGAGAGTGACACCTTTATGGTTTTGGGTTTATCCCTTTATCCTAAATTTTTACATAAAACACCGGCAAGGCTACCTCAGCTGGCCTCATTTTTGCCATTAGCTGCAACCTTTAATCGTCACTGTGTGTCAGGGGTTTTTAACATTATCATTATTGTCACCATTATTTAAGAATCACATACAACCCTGCACATAACTGTATGGGGCTTTCCCCTTTTTGCTTTAGCAACGTTCAATTTGGTATGACAAACCTTTTCATTATGATTGTCTAGACTCTGTAAATCTGTCAAGTTTTTCATTCTTTCCACTTTAATTCCCATGAATTACAGGCATTACAATTTTTAGTGAAAAGAGTACCCCGGCAGAAGGGCGTCTTTTTTTCCCTTTCCTGACCTCTATTTAAAGGGGTTACATTCGAGGTACTTTTCCTCTTCCTTGATGTGAGGAACCACTATTTCTGATTCCCGACATTAGTGCCTATTTAACTCTTTAATTTTATTACCCCTGGGGTTAATTTTCCCCCTTTTTAGACTTTACAGAAACTTTAGCGTCATTATGTGGTTTTTATCCTTAGAATTTTTTGGGTGGGTGGTCTGCAATTGAACAATTTCCTGCCGCCTATCGATTTCCTCCCAAAGTCTATGGAGGTTTTGCAAACCCCCCTTTGCTTAATAGGTTGATCAATGCCTGGCTTACACCCTTTTAAATTTATTTAAAGCCCTTTCCTTTTACAAAAAGTTTTTCTTCCAATTCGTAATGTTGATTAATTTAAAAAATTCTTTCCATTCTATCCAAATTTTTCCCCGAGATCTCTTTCACAGTCTTTAAAACCCCAATTTTACAAACAAAACTCTCTCTAAACATTAAATATAACTTTTAAATTTATTAGGGTTCACGGTTTTTGATTCACTAAATCAAATGCCTTCTACATGGCTTTTTTAATAGCCTGTAATGATGCTTTCTTTTCTAAAATTCCGGACTTGTCAGCCACATTAACTCCATTAGATCCCGTCATGGTTAGAGAATTATTAATCCTGATTATACAACTTAGTAGGGCCTATAAGGTAATTCTTGCACTTTACTCTTGTATAATCCTAGCCAAACATGTGCTAGCAATTTTTTTGGGCTAATTTTATCCATCACACGACGATTAAACTTGTGCCCCTACACCCACTTCCCTTTAATCAGTCACTTAAATTTTTAAGTAATTAATTCAATTAATTTTTACTGATTGCACCCCGGTTTCGAAGGACCAAAGGGGAGATATGGAAAATTTTTGGGGCTTCCTGTATGTACCTCAACATTATAAAATACCATAATCTCTTGGGAGACAATCAATTGTTTACGTAGTCACCCCGTTGACATGTGAGAAAACTTAACCACCCCTGGTGCACCAAAATGGCCCCCGACCCACAAAACTTATCCATATCTACCCCAGACCAGTATGGATTGGGTGCCCCACAAGTACGGTGCACTAATTAATTGTGGCTGTATAAATTTATTTGTTTAGCTGAATGAAGGGGGGGGGGTAGGATACACCGGGGTACATCCCTCAAGGAAAACATTTTTACATAATCCACCACTTACAGATGTTCTTGGTGTCACTTGAGGGAGCTTGGGGCATCATAACCCATCTAATTATAACATAACACTACTGGCCCGCATAAAGTTTGTTATAATAGAAGGGGTTACTTAAATGTGGGTGAATTTTATACTCCTTATTTCTTCCATTCACCATCTCATTTTGATGTCCCGCTACACCGACACGGTTTTTCATTCGGCAGGACAGGTACCGTCGGTTTGTCCCCGGTTTGAATCGTGATTCTATAAACTCCCTTTTCCCCGGTCGAGAGCACACGTTCACTCGGAGCAAGGGGCTCTATTTCAATCCCGCATTCTCTTAAATCAAGTTTTTACACGATTACTTACCATTTACAAGACGATTTAACGTCTCATAAAATATTTCACAAATAGAGGGCACTCATTGAGATTAGGCCCATGAGCGAGGGGTTTAAAACAGGGTAGTCCCCTGGACCTCACCCTGGCCCTGCACCCGCCACCCGCCCTACTCTTTTTACCCTTTTACCACTTACCACCGTGGTCCCGTAAATCACGTTTCCCTCCTCTCCCCCAGGAACAGTTGACACTTTTATTTTGAAATGAGGCCTAATTTTTTTCCTTTGGCCGCCCTGAATGTCAATTTCGTGGTTCCATGCTTTTCAGCTTCTTCACCCCCTTTAAAAAAATCCGCGCCTCTCCCCCCCCCCATCGCGCATGCGCAAAGGAACTTTGGTTTACTCTTATTTTCAAATTTCATTTTTGACCCATATAGACACATTAAACACCCTTTTGGGGGCCCATTTTCGGAAAATCAAAAATTTTCCACAACGGGTTCGATCCCGGTTGTTTTTAATGTTGTTAAATTTCTTAAAACCCCTTTTCGTGATGCATTAATACGCACGGGGAAGAGTGTTTCCAAATGGGGTATAATTAAATTTTTTCTGGCTTACACAGCCACAAATTTTGCTGCATCAGAAAAATGCTCGTGCTGCTGGGTACTTTTCTTCGTAGCAGGATGGTTCAGTTGTTTAAATGAAGAGGGAAAAAAATTGCGAATAACCCCGTGGAGTTTAATGATGCTTTAGCCTTTGTGTTGCAATCAACACATTTAGGAGTTGCAAATTTTCAGGAAAAAAGTAGGAATTCACAGATTCGTTCAAGTAAAAATTCTCCCGGATAACAGAAATGGGGGCCCCAAAAAGAATACTTGTAACCCAAATCGAGTTGGCTACCAACGTCATGTTCACTTACAAGTTGCTTTGTAAAAAAAAACACATTTGCTATGCAAAAAACCCAACAAAAGTGTTACAAGATGCAAAACAATTCGGAGGGGGGGTTGAATAAGGGCCGAGGCCTTTCATTTTGAAATTTCAAAACATCAAGAGCTTTAAAATTTTTGCAGAAAAGGGGAGGAAACCCCAAACAAAATTACGTTTACGGAAGCCCCCCGTGGTCGTTTTTTGCGGGAAACCTTCCTCCTTTCTCCAAAAAACTGTAAGCTCCTGATGTTTTTCTTTCCCAACACAAAAGGCCTAGACAATAATTCAAACCCCCCGTAGTTGTTTTGAAAATACATATTTCCCCTTTAGGGCCCTCTTTAGTTGAATAAAAAAACCTACTCAAAATTTTTTAATTTGGGCATTCCTTGACATTAAATTAACATTATTTACTTCTCCCCTTTGATTTTTCCCTTTTAACCAGACACAGACTTTCAAATATATATTCTTTTTTTTCCTGCAGGTTCATTTTTTCCCATAATTTCTCATTTTCAGGGAGGGGAGTAATTCAGGGGTTTTGGATGAGTCCACAAAAAATGGGGGAGAAGGGGGCTAAAATTTCCCAAAAGTTGCTTATATTACGTACTGTAAAAAATTTACCCCAACACTTTAAAGGTAATTTTTTATGAACAGGTAAACATAAAAACCAATTACATACATAGTGAAAATTTTCCCTGGGAAAAAAAACCCAAAAAGAGGTCAAATGTTTCTTTTTTCTTGGGGTCCTTGAGTTACACCTCAGGCCCCCGGGTACGCCCTTTAGGACACCCAGAGAACCCCTAGAAAAGGGCCAAGCATTTTCATACTACAAGTTGTACCCACAAAGGACAAAAGTGGAGCCAGGGCTTTTGTGCAGGGCAACGAAACCCGCCAGAGATGAAGAGAAAAGGGGTGGGGATGCGAGGGGGTGAGTGGGGGTAGAGGGGATGGGGAAAAAAAAAGGGGGTGGGGGGGTGAGGGGTTTTGGGGTGGGAAGGAGTGTCACGTGAGGAAAAGAGTTAGAAGGTGCAGGGAATTTGTAAGTTTTTTTGGGTTTCAGTAAGTACGTTATAATAAGTCACCTCGGTAAAATCGAAAAAAATCAAAAAAAAGTTTATTTAGGTCGCTTACAATTATATAAATTTATTTCATAGTTACATATCTGTAAATTACCCCGGTAACCCCAAAAAATGTGATTATTTCCGTTGGGGGTCCTTATACAGGGATGGGTGGTTGGCTTGGGTTTAACGGGTTGGTGGTTGGGTGTGGGGGGCAGGGATAGCAGGGGGGCCCGGGTGGTTGTCGAGGGTTAAAAAGGGGTTGGTGGTTGGACAGGGATTGAGGTTTGCGTGATTTGGGGGTTGGGAAAACAAGGGGTTGGGTTTGGGTTGGGGCCCGGGGTAGCAGGGGCGGGTGTGGTGAGGTCATCCTCGCCCTGGGACAATTTTAAAAAAACCCGCCCCGCGGCAGGGCGGGGACCCTGGGAAAATAGGTTCCGGGGTTTGGGGTTCCCCGGGGGGGGACCACTGGAAGGGAAAGGTTTCTAAGCCCCCGCCTGGGGAATGAGAGGTAATGAAAATTTGAATTTTAAGGAAGAGGAAAGGAGCCTAAGTTCCTTTGATCAAGAGCCCCTCCTAACGTTTTAACTTTAGTATTTTTAAGTCTAATTTTTTGCATTTTGACGTCTAGCCCTTTTGCCCGAGGTTTTAACTTTAGCACCGAGTCTAGCTTTAGCATCAGGGGCGCTAACTTTAGTTAGACGTCTAACCCCCGCCCCGAGTTAAAAAAAAAATTGGGGGTGTTTTTTCCCCTTTTGTCTTTGTTTTCCCCTTTTGTTTTAAAAAGGGTTTCCGGGGGGTTAGGGCGGCGGGGGTGGGTTTGCCCCTTTCCCGGGACAATGACCTAATTTGCCCGGACATGGGGCATAAAAGGGGGTTTCTTTTTAGTAGTATGTCATTTTTGTAGCTAGGATGTTAAAACCCCCCCCTTTTCATGTACTTGTGGGAAATAAAAAAAATTATATTTTTATTATTGTTATTTTTTATTATTAATCTAACTTAGCTCCCGGGGTCAAATTTTGCATCAGACTCTAAAATTTTTTATCAGGGCGTTTAACTTTACCATAGAGTTTTAACCTTTTTGCATCAGAGATTTTAAATTTTGGGATCAGACGTTTAACTTTACCATCAGGGCGGGTTTTTCTTTAGGGATCAGAAGTTTAACTTTTGCATCAGAGTTTTAAATTTAGCCCTCAGAGATTTTAAAAATTTTTGCATCAACGTTTAACTTTTGCATCAGGGCGTTTAACTTTAGCATTTGACGTCTAAAATTTAGCTCAGACGGTTTTTAAATTTGCATCAGGAAAGTCTAACTTTAGCATCAGATATCTAACTTTTGCATCAGACGTTTTAAAATTTAGCATCAAAGTTTTAACATTGGCATTTGATGTTAACTTTTTCATTTTGGCCCTCTGAAATTTTTGCATCGTTTCCAACCCGCACATACAGCGGGGGGAAAACCCCAAAAGGGCCCGGGTTTTAGTCTTTTTTGGGGTGCGGACGTTTGGGCAAGTTTTTCCCGGAGGACGTTTCGGGGGGTCCAAAGCCCCCGGGGGCCCGGTCCCTGACCAGGTTCCCAATTTTCTATTTTTGTTTCGGTTGGTAAGTTATATCCTTTTAGTTTGTCGGGAGTTTGAGTTGTTTATAGGGGTTATTAACCCAAAGGGGGGGGATTATCCAAACCCGGATAAAATAAATAAAGTCGGCGTTTTCGGGTCTGTCTTATTTCCCTTTTGGTCTTTTAATTTTCCTCCCCCGGGGGGCAAACCCGTAACAGTTTCCCCTAAAAAACCAGGCCCAAAACCCCACTAATGCGGGTTTAACAGGGCGCAGGAAAAAGGTGAAAAACCCAGGTTTCCTATTTAAAAGCCCAGGTGAACAGGCACAGCAGGTTAATGTGAAGTAAAAACCCCGGTTTCCTTTCTTTTGCTGGTGAACAGGGCCCCCGCAGATTTAAAGTGGTAAAACAACCCCGGGGACAAATTATGTAGGTAAAAAAGGGGTTAAGGAGGGGTAATGTGAGTAACACCCAGGGGGACCCACTTTTTTGCTAGGGTGGGGCCCGTTAAGCAGGTGTTAAAGTGGTTTAAAAACCCCGGTACCTATTTCTGCTAGGTGAAAAAGCGAAGCGGTGTAATGCGAAATAACCCCCGGTACCTACCCTTTCTGCTAGGTAAACGCGACATCCCGGTGTAATGTGGGGTAACACCCAGGGACCTACTTAATGCCCCGGTGAACAGCGACAGAGGTGTTTTTTGCGAGTAAAAACCCCGGTACCCACTTAAATGCTAGGTGAAAAGCGACAAACAGGTGTAATTTCGGGGGTAAAACCCAGGTAATACTTTTGTAGGGTGAACAGCGGGAAAACAGGTGTTTTTGCGAGTAAAAACCCAAAGGGACCCACTTTCGTTGGTGAACCGTGGGCAGGCCCGGGGGTTTAAAGTGAGTAACACCCCCGGGGCCTAAATTACTGCTAGGTGAAAAGTGACAGCAGGTTAGGTAAACCGTCGAGTTACAGTCCCCAACCAGTTCACCCTCCCCAGGTCACCCTTTCCCAACCCGGTTAACCCGGCCACAAAGGGTTTAACCCGGCCCCACAGGTTAGTGACAAACCCCCGTACCACACAGGTTAACCCCCTGGCACCAGGTAAAAGGGGACCCAAGGTTACACCTGCAAGGGTTTAACCCCCGGCACCGGAAAAGGGGAAAACACGGGTTTACCCCTACCACCGGTTTAACCCCGGCCCCAGAGGTTAAGTGCCACGGTTACACCCGTCCCCCAAAAGGTTAAGTGCCCCGGGTTTCCCCGTCCACCGGGTAACAGTAAACCAAAGGTTTACCCCCCGGTCCCACACGGTTTAACCCCCGGACACACAGGTTTACACCCGTACCACACCGGGTTTAACCCCCGTGCCCAACAGGTTAAGTGAACCACCAGGTTACACCCGTGACACACGGTTTTACACCCGGACCACTTACCCCGTGACCACACAGGTTAAGTGACCACACGGTTACACCCGTGACCAAAAGGGGTTTACCCCCCGTGACCACACAGGTTACACCCGTGCCACAGGTTACCCCCCGTGACCAAGGTTCCCCCGTGCCCACAAGGTTAAAAACCCCTGACCACACAGGTTACAGGACCAAACCCCTGACCACACAGGTTACCCCTGACCCCCCGGGGGTTAAAACCCGTGACCACACGGGTTTACACCGTACAACAAAGGTTACCCCCCGTGACCCACGGTTTACCCCCCGGGGGCCAAAAAGGTTACACCCGTCCCAAACGGTTCCCGGGGCCCCAGGTTTACCCCCTCCCAAAAACAGGAAAACCCGTGACCACAAACAGGTTTTACACCTACCACCGGGGTTCACCGGCCCCGGTTTACCGCTCCGCTTAGAAATTTTGGGTAAACTTTCTTTAAAACAACTTTTCATTTACCCAGATGCCCCGTAACGTCTTTACGACCGGATCCCCCTGACCGGGTTAAACCCCGGGCGGGAGGGTTTTACCCGGAACTTCTCCAGGAAAAACTCCAGGTACTTGTCATTACCACTGTAACTTGTTCATTACCACGAAAACTTGTTTTTTCCCACTTAACTTTTTCTTACCACTGTAACCCCGTTTAGCTGTTAAACGTCAGGGGTCCGGTCCCTGGACTGGATTTACCTGGGGGAAGTTCGGGGGTCAACGCCCCCCGGCCCCGGGCTGTGACCCGGCCTCCTGGTGGATCAGAACCTGATCAACCAGCTTTTTGGTGGCGCACGAAACCAAAAAGTACGAGCCCAGCCCCCCTGATCAGGAACCGACTTTAAGTGCTTGTCCAGTGCCCTTTAAGATGCAGGGGGCCCCGTTGGTAAACCCCCTTATGTTGCTGGGGGGCAGTTAACAGCTCGGGCCCCCGACACTTATTGTTGGTTTTACGTGCTAGGGCACCCCGTTTTTATTGGGGGGGGTGTTTAGGCTGCCAAGTCTTTTTCTTTCGTAGGAGGATTTTTTTGGGCAAGTTGGTACTAGTCCCCTAGGGTTTTTCCGGGGTATTAATATTATCTTCCGCCTGCGTTCCGGGAAAATACAGGTTTGGAAAACCCAACCTCCAAAAATTGAGGGTTTTATTCCGTTATGCGGCCGTAAAGGGTTCTATGTACATTTTCTAGGTCAGCTTTCACCTGCCTTAAAAGGGTGCTTTTATGTAAACAATATCCAGCCTAGTAGAAAAAGTGACCTGAAGAGGTCTCATGGGTTTGGGCCTCCCTGTTTTGAAGGTTTCTTTTTAACCATCCTGTCATTTTTTCTAGAGATGCGATTGATACAATGTTATGGTCCTTGAAGGTGAGACCTCCACATGATCACTCCCAGGTCTTTGACGTTGGGTTTCGCTCTTTTTTGTGGCCAGAATTTTTTTTGACTCTGATGAAGATTTAATTTCCTCGTGTTTACCATATTGAGTATTGAAATTTTCACGTTGAATTTCATATTTTTTTTTCTGCAGCCCACGAAAGTTTGGTTGATGTCCCCCTGGACCTTGCAGTGTCTGAATGGAAGAACTGTCATGCAGATTGGGGGTGTATCTGCAAAGGGAAAGCAGGGTCTGTGGCGACATCTTGTCTAGGGTTTTAGGATGGGAACAAGAGGGGAGCGGTACGGGTCCTTGTGGAACAGAGTTTTCACCGTAGCTGCCTCGGCTTTACTTTTTGAGGACTACTCTCTGTGTTTGTTATGGGGAAAATTTTATAGATCCATCGACCGACTTTTCCTTTTTTTCCCTTTAGCACGCATTTTGTGCGCTATTTACGCCTGGTCACACTTGTCGAAGGCTTTGAAAGTCTTTTATTACTCTGCATTCTTTTGTCTTCTAGTGTTTTAGGCCCTTTGTCAGTGATCCAATAGTTAAACCCAAAGGAGCGACCTTTCAAAACCCTGTTCCCCTGGGTTGTGAAAACGATGGGTTTCTAGAGGGTGGTTTTGCTTCTTAGGACCCTTTTTAAAAGTTTTTTATGATAGGGATTTTTGTGCTATCGGTCTGTATTTTTGCTGTGCTTTACGCCCCTTTGTGGGGGGGGCATGTCGTTGTTTTAGAATGGGGGACGACCCCCGTTATGCTCCCTTTTCATGGGATGGAAAAGGTCTTTGATGGGGGCTTCTTGCAGTTCTTGATGAACACGGAGTTCCCAGAGTTGGCCCTGGGGCGAGTGCATGGGAAATTCATTTATCCCCTTTGTTCGAAGTCTTTTGGGGTCAGGAAAAACATGGGATGGCTTGTGTTAAACCAAATTTTGTGGCTCTTATAAAAATTATTTTGATTTCGATCTCTTGGTAGCGGTTGCTAAAAATGAGTCATTTTTGGGACTTGATAGCTCACTCTTTTCCCTTTGCTGTCATCTGTGTGGACCCATCTTGTTTAGTGGGGGCCCAATCTGGACTTGTTTGGGCTTTAATTGGCATGGAAAAGAAATATTTTGGGTTTTTCTTTCGGATTTATTTTTGGCTTTTTTCTTCCCCCGATTCCTGATCCTATAAGATTCCTTTAGCTTAAGTTCGTGCTTTCTATTTCTCGACCGTGTCTCCCTACGCATTTAGATTAGGCCCTTTTTGCCGTTTTTTATTCTTTTCCTTTGCCTGTAAAAGGGAGCGCCTGTCTCTTTTTTTTAATCTACTCCTTTTTCTTTTGAGGAATAAGCCTTGTGCATCCGGTGCCCCCCAAAATTAACGTTTTGGCTAATTGGGTCTGGTTGCTTATATATTTAGTTATACGGTTTGGGCTTGGTTTTCTTGGTCCCACTTTATTTTTTGTTATTGAAATTGAATTTGGTAAATGCTCCCCCGTGTATCTCTTTTTCGGTCTGGGGCTCCAGCATACATGTCTGAACCTCAATTTTGTTGTAATCTAATATTGTTTTTTTTGCAAGTGGGCTAGTGTTTTTCCGTCTGTAGGCTTATTTTTTTGCTGGTTTAAAAATTGAATTTTGGCGATTTTTTAAAAGCTCTTTTGGGAGTGTGATTTTTTCATCAGGCTGCCCCCTGGGTTTTACTGAAACAATTTATTTGTATTTCCCCCATTTTAGGTCCCCTTAAGTTAAATCCCCCAAAAGAAGTGTTGGGGGGGGGCTGGAAGTTTTTCCAGACAGGGTCAATTTTTTAAAACAGTGTTCTGGAATTGTGGATGTTGCTCCGGGCCGGTAGACAACCAAAATGCTGGGTTTTTGGTTCTCGCCCTTTTATTGAAAAATTTCCATACATCTTTTGAGGTTTTAGCATTTTCTGTGCAAAAAAGTGACTTCCCAATGTACGGGCCAACCCCCCCCCCTTTGCTGTTCACTTGTAAAATCTGTTAGGTTGAAACCTGGGACCATATTTCTTTGCCCAAGGACCTTTTATGTGGGTCTCAGTGAAAGCCGGAACATTCCCTTTTGCCTTGAAGCGTCCCGGTGAAAGTATTTTGTTGTTTGTTGCGGGGCTTTAGCCCCTTGTTTATTTGAAAAAGGGAATGTCACGGATGGTGGTATTTTTGGTACTGGGGGGGGGGGATTTTTTTTCCGGCATTTTTGTTTTTGGTTTTGAGTGGAGGCCATCGACTGTGGTTCCACCCCAGGAATGACTGGATTTGGTGTACGTTTCTGCTTTCCTGCCGTTTGTTTTCCTTCCGGGGCATAAAAACCTCCCCCTTTTTAGTGGCTGTGGTACCCAGGTTTTCCCAGGGCCCTGGTTGT
Organism: Cherax quadricarinatus; assembly: GCF_026875155.1. Lineage (NCBI taxonomy): Eukaryota > Metazoa > Arthropoda > Malacostraca > Decapoda > Parastacidae > Cherax > Cherax quadricarinatus. Next base: position 8,744,722 of record NC_069477.1, on the reverse strand, counting down.
TTTATTTTTTGCCCCCCTTTAGATGGGTGTGCTGGCAATTTAGTTAGGGCACAATTTTTTCTGACTAAAGAGGTAAAATTTTTCAGGGTAAAAAAGCTTACAGGGAGTGGTTGCATTTTCCTGTTGTATATGGGAATGGCATTTTCTAGGGTGGTCATAGTTGCAAGTCCGTCTGTTTTCCCGATTTCCCATGTCGCAGATACCAGTGCATAGTTTGACGGGGTTGGTTTCCCTTTGCCTTGGGTTTCGTGACGTATTCCCTTTTTGGTGATGTTTCCCTTTTTTTCCTATCCTCCCTGCACCAAAATGGAGTCCCCCCAGTTGTTTTTGGTAATTTTCCCCACTTTTGCTAGTGGAGTCCTCTTGTTTGCTATTTCCCGTGGTTTTCTAGTTTGCAATATTGGTTTTACTTTTCTTTTACTACACTTGTTTCCCCAAATACGGCTCCTGTCCCCTTGAGGTCATTTTTGTTTCCCTTTCCCGCTTAATTCCCCATACTGGACAAAAAACTCCCGCTTCACCATTTTTGTCTCCAGGGGGCAGCACTCCGCTTCACCCTTATGTCTCCCAGGCAGCACTATCCTATACATTTATGATGCCAGGAATCAACCCAGCCTTACGTTTCGACTACATGGCAGTATCAAGGGCAGTACCATTCAGCCAGACTTTTTATGTTCCCCCCTTTCTGTGAAAACCCTTTTTTTCCCGGTTTTCCTTTTTTTTTGGTTTTTAAAATTTTTTTTGGGCCCCCCTTGTTTTAAAGCTTTTGTTTTCTTGGATATTGCACAGGGCTGACACCAATTTCCCCAAAAATGACAAACCCCCACCCCCGGAAAATCCCACCCGCACCCTATAATCCCCAACCCCCCCCCCAAAAATTTTCCCCTACCCCCCAACCCCCCAATTAATTATTCTCCCCCCCACAAATTTTCACCCCCCCCTCAATTTTTCCCCTACCCCCCCCCCAAAATTTTCCCCACCCCCCCAATTCCCCTACCCCAAACCCCCCAATAAAGCCTTTTTATCCCCCCCCCCATTTTGACTTCCCCCCACCCCAGGGATAAACCCCCCCACCAAATGAATTTCCCCCCCCCCCCCCAAAAATTCACCACCCAAACCCCCCCAATAAACCTCCCCCCCCCTTTGGAAGGTTTCCCAACCCCCCCCCAGGGGAGGAACCACCCCCCCGGGGGTATGAAGGCTTCCCCCCCCAAAACCCGGGGAAAAAAGTACCTCCCCCACCCCAAAGGGTTTAAAGGGACTTCACCCCACCCAGGGGTATAAGGGAACTTCACCCCCCCCCCCCCAGGGTTAAAGGGACTTCCCCACACCGGGGTTTATGAAGTGATTTTCTCCCAAAACCATTTTTAATAATTTGGCCTTCTACCCACACCGGGGGTATGAAGGGGTTTCCTACCCACACCGGGGGTATAAAAATTTTGGGGCCCTTTTCTACCCACACCGGGGTTTTATGAAGTGCCCTTCAACCCACACCGGGGGGATGAAGGGGTTTTCTACCCACACCAGGGTATAAAAGGGGCTTCAAACCCACACCGGGGGTTTAGGGAAGGGACTTTTTTAAACCCACACCGGGGGTTATGAAGGACTTCTACCCACACCAGGGGTATGAAGGGGCTTCACCCACACCGGGGGTATAAATTTTGCTTCAAACCCACCCCAAAGGGTATGAAGTTTTTAAAAACCCACACCGGGGGAAATAAAGGGGACTTCTACCCACACCGGGGGAAATGAAGTGACTTCTACCCAAAACCAGGGGATGAAGTGCCTTCAAAACCCACACCAGGGGATGAAGGGGGCTTAAAACCCAAAAACCGGGGGTTATGAAGGGCTTCAACCCCACACCGGGGTTTTAAAAAGTGACTTCAAACCCCACCCCGGGGGGTATGAAGTGATTTCAACCCCAAGGGGGAATGAAGTGACTTCTACCCCACCGGGGGATAAAGTGTTTCAAACCCCACCGGGGGATAAAGTGCCCTTCTACCCCCACCGGGGGAATGAAGGACTTCACCCCCCCCGGGGGAATAAGTGACTTCTACCCCACCGGGGGATGAAGGGCTTCTACCCCCACCGGGGGTATGAAGTGACTTCTACCCCCCCAAAGGGCAATAAGGACTTCTACCCCCCCGGGGGATGAAGTAAACTTCCCCCCAAAACCAGGGGATGAAGTGACTTCTACCCGCACCAGGGGCATAAAGTACTTCTACCCGCCCCGGGAAAATGAAGGTGACTTCCTTTACCCGCCCCAAAGGGGCATGAAGGGACTCTCCCCGCACCAGGGGCATGAAGTGACTTCAAACCCGCCCCAGGGGAAATGAAGTGCCCTTCAACCCGCCCCAGGGGCATGAAGTGACTTCAACCCCACCAGGGGCATGAAGTGCCCTTCTACCCGCACCGGGGGCCCTGAAGTGACTTCAAAACCCGCCCCGGGGGCATGAAGTGACTTCAAACCCGAAACCAGGGGCCCAATGAAGTGACTTCTACCCCGCACCGGGGGGCATGAAGTGATTTTCAAAACCCGCCCCGGGGGCATAATTTGATTTCCCACCCGCACCAGGGGAAAGGAAGTGTTTCCTACCCCACCAGGGAGGGGGGGTGATTTCAAAAACCCCCCCAAAGGGGATAAAGTAAATTTTTACCCCCCCCGGGGGTATAAAAGTGACTTCAAACCCCCACCAGGGATGAAGTGACTTCAAACCCCAACCAGGGGCATAATAAACTTCTACCCCGCCCCAGGGCAAAAAGGGACTTTTTAACCCCACCAGGGGATAATGATTTCTACCCCCACCGGGGGATAATAAACTTCAAAACCCCCACCAGGGGAAGAAGTGACTTCTACCCCCCCAAAGGGATGAATTTGACTTCTACCACCCCGGGGGGTATAAAGGTGATTTTTCCTCCCCACACCTTTGGGGAAATGAAGGGGCCTTCAAACCCACAACCAGGGGAAGAATTTCTTCTACCCACACCGGGGTATGAAGGGGCTTCAAACCCCACCGGGGGATGAAGTGTTTCCCTACCCCACCAGGGTATGAATTTCTTCTACCCACACCGGGGGAATGAAGGGGCTTCTACCCACACCAGGGAAATGAAGTGCTTTACCCACACCAGGGTATGAAGGGGCTTCTACCCACACCAGGGGATGAAGTGACTTCTACCCACACCAGGGTTTTTAAGGGGCCTTCTCCCCACACCAGGGAAAAGTGGCTTCAAACCCCACCGGGGGGTTAAAAGGGTTTCCCCCCTTTTTTTCCCCCAAACCCCGGGGGTATGAATTGGCTTCTACCACCCCAGGGGGTATGAAGTGCTTCTCCCCCCCACCAGGGCGGGAAGTGGCTTCAAAACCCAAAAACCAGGGGTATGAAGGGGCCCTTCTACCCACACCGGGGTATGAAGGGGTTTCTCCCCACACCGGGGGCAGAAGTGCCCTTCAAACCCACCCCAAGGGGTATAAATTTTGGATTTAAAAAACAAAAAACCCAATGAATGGCCAAAAGGGTAAAGGGGGGCCCCCCCCCCGGGGGGGGAAAGGGCCCTTCCAAAAACCCCCCCAAATGGGTTTACTTCTTACCCAAAACCGGCTAAGGGGTTTTAAAAACCCAAAAAAATTAATCTTCCCCACGCCAGGGGTTCGGGCCCCTTTAAAAAACCCCGGGGATGAAGGCTTCTACCCAAAAAGGGGGTAAAATTAATAATAATATTAAAAAAAAAAATTTTTTTATAAAAAAATTTTAAAAATTAAAAAAAATAAAATTTTAAAATTTTATTTTCCCTGGATTTAAAGCTGGAAAAAAAATTTCCCGGGGGTAAAGGGGCCCCCGCGGCCCCCGGTCGTGAATTTTTAATAAATATAAATTTTAAAATTTAAAAACCAAATTAAAAAATTTATAAATATTTATTTTTCCTTCCGGGGGTTTAACCTGGGGGGTTTCCGGGGTAAACCCCCCCCGGGGTTGGGGAAGGCCATTTTGGAAGAGCCTGGCCCCGCACTTTTGTGGTCCCAACCCCGGTAGGACCCCCCGGGCCCTTGGCTTTTAGGGGTTTTGCCAATGACTTCTCCCAAAGGTCTTTTGGCCCCCTTAAGGGGTTTTTGGGAGGGAAAGGAACGGCCGGGGGCCCCCACCCCAGGGTTTTTCTTAAGGGCCCCTTATACCCCCCCAGCCCGGGGGGACCCCCCGCCACCCCCAACCCCCTTTCTTTCTATGAGTTTTTTGGGGGGCCCCAAGCCCGGTTTTCCCCAACCCAGGGATTTCAAAAACACCTGGAAAACCAGAACAGACCCCACCAAAAAACCCCACCCCAAACCAAAAAAAAAACCCAAAAACCCTTTTAAAAAACCCAAAAACCCTTTTGAAAAAAAGTAAAGGAAAAAGTACCCCTGAAATTCTGGAAAACTTTCCTGGCAAAAACCCCCCTCGGGCCAGCACCCTGGCAAAAAAAACCCAAACTCTGTGACAGTAATCGGCAGAGAAACCACCCCCTTGTGACAGAAAACGGGGCAGAGAAACCACTCTGTGACAGTAATCGGGCAGAGAAACCACTTTTGTGAGAGTAATCTGGCAGAAAAACCCAAACTCTGTGCCCAGAAATTTCTGGCAGAGCCCCCAAACTTGTGACAGTAATTTTGGAAGAGAAACCATTCTGAAACAGTAATCGGGGCAGAGAAACCACTCTGTGACAGTAATCTGGTAGGAAACCACTCTTTTGAAAAAGTAATCTGGTAGAGAAACCACTCTGACAAAACAAAAACACATCGGGCAGGTCCACGGGTAGGGTTTAAATGCATCTCATTTAGAGGTTTTTTTTTTGTGGTCAGCAAAAATTTTATTACATGTAAATTACTTTAAGAAACTGCAGAAGGAAATAAAGTTGTAAACTTGTCTGTTTAGAGGTTTGTCAGGAAAAAAGACAAGTACAGACAGGAGGAACTTTTTACATGCCACAGACAGGATGTACGGACAGCGCCCCCAGCCCAGGATGTACTTGAAAACATGCCCACAGACAGGAGTACGGGGCACATGCCCCCTAGACAGAAGTACGTGCACAAGCGCACAGACAGGATGTACGTGTACATGCGCACAGACGGGAGGGTACGTGCACACGCGCACAAAAACAGGATGTACGTGCACACGCGCACAGACAGATGTACGTGTAAAAACGCGCACAGACGGGGATGTACGTGTACACGCCCCACCCAAGCATGTACGTGTAAACAACGCCCCAACACAGCATGTACGTGTACACACGCACCAAACACATGACGTGTACACACCCACACACAGCATGTACTGTAACACGTACAAAGGGCATGTACGTGTACAACACGCACACAGCATGTACTTGTCACACACACGGGCATGTAGGGTGTACACACAAACATTATGACGTGAACACAGGGCAAAACACAGAAATTTTACGGTACAAACCCCAAAACAGCATGTACGGGGCCCACACGCACACACAGCAAATGTACGTGTACAACACCCCACACACACCCATGTACGTGTACAACACGCACAAAACAGCAGTACGTGTAAAACACGCACAAACAGCAGGGTGCGTGTACAACCGCACACACCCCTACGTGTACAACCGCGCACAAGAGCTTTTTACGTGACAAAAACCGCACACAGCATGAACGTGTTAAAAACACGCCCCACAACACCAAGACGTTACACACGCACACACAGTACGTGTACACCGCACACACAGCATGTACTGTACAACACACAGAAAAGTACGGTACAAAAACACCCCAGAAATGTACTGAACAACAAAACACAAGCATGTATTTGTAAAAAAACACACAGAAAAAAACGTGTAAACACACACAAAATTACGTGTAAAAACACACACACATGTACGTGTAAACACACACAGCTGAAACGTGTACAAACACAGAAATTACGTTAAAACCCACAAAAGGAAAGGGGGGTACGTGTAAAACAAAAACACAGCATGTAACTTTGTACAAACACCACCAGCTTTCCCCGGTTACAGCACACACAGCATGCCCTTTGTACAAAAACACACACCCATACGCGTACACACGCACACAAAAGCATGTACCGTACACCCGCACACACAGCGGGACGTGACAACGCACACACAGCATGTACGTGTACACACGAAACACACAGCATGTACGTGTACAAAACCACAAAAAGCATGACGTGAAACACACGCACACACGGGGCATGTACGTGTACACACCACACACAGCATGTAGGGTGTACACACGCACAAAAAAGCATGTCCGGTCAAAACGCACACAGCAGTACGTGTACACACGCACACACAGAAATGTACGTGTAGAAAAACCCCACACACAGCATGTACGTGTACACACGCACAAAACCACACGAAACGTGTACACACCACACACAGCATGTGGGGTTGTACACACGCACACAACGCATGTACGTGTACACACCCCACACACAGCATGTACTGTACACAACGCACACACAGCATTACGTGTACCCCAAACACACAGAAAGTCGTGTACACACGCACACACACCCATGTACGTGACACACCACACACAGCATGTAGGGTTACACACGCACACACAAAAAGTACTGTACAACACTTAGAAATTTCCGTACACACCACACAGCATGAAAGTGTCAACACAACAGCATTACGTGTAAACACGCACAAAACAGCTGTACGGGTACACACGCACACACAGCATGTACGTTTACCCCACGCACACAAAAGCATGTACGTGTACACACGCAAAACACACCCGGGTACTGTACACACGCACACCCAGCATGACTTTGTACACACGCACACCCAGCATGTACGTGTACACACGCACACCCAGCATGTACGTGTAAAACACGCACCCCAAAACATGTACTGTACACACCGCACACAGCATTACGTGAACACCCCAAACACACACCCTTTTTACGTGTACACACGCACACACAGCATGTGCGTTACACACGCGAAACACAGCATGTACTTTTTGTACCCCACGCGCACAAAAAGGCATGTAGGGTTACACAACGCGAAACACAGCATGTACTGTACAAAAACGCCCAACACAGAAATGTAGGGGTACACACCAAAACACAGAAAGTACGTGTACAAAAACCACACACAGCATGTACGTGACACCCGCACACACAGCGGGTTACGTGTACACACGAAACACACAAGCATGTACTGTACACAGAAACCACAGCATGTACGTGTACAAAAGCACACACAGCTTTAACGTGTACACACGCACACCGCATGTACTGTACACAGGGACACACGGGCATGAAAGGGTGTACACACGCACCCACAGAAATTTTACGTGTACACCGCACACACAGCATGTACGTGTCACCGCACACACAGCATGTACGTGTACACACGCACACCCCAAGAAAGTCCGGTAAAACACGCACACCCCGCATGTACGTGTACAAAACCAACAAAACATTACTTGTACAAAACCCCCACAAAAGCATGTACGGAAACACACGCACACAGCATGTACGTGTACACACCCCAAAAAACAAGCATTTACGTGTACACAAACGCACACACAGCAGGGTACGTGTAACACGCACACCCCACATGAAAAAAAACGTGTACACCGCACACAAAGCATGTACTGTAAAACACGCACAAAACGGCATGTACGTGTACCCCACGCACACACACATGTACGTGACCACCACACACGGCATGTACGTGTACCCACCACACACAGCTGTACGTGTAAAACACCCCACACAGCATGTACTGTACACACGCACAAACAGCATGAAAGGGTGAAACAAAACCCACCCCGGGCTAAAACTGTACACACGCACACACAGCTTTTACGTGTACACACGCACACAAGCATGACGTGTACACACCGAAAAAAAAACACACACCCATGTACGTGTACACCCCAAACACCCCGCATGTACGTGTACAAAACCCCCACACAGCATGTACGTGAAACACACGCGCACACAGCATTACTCCCACACCGCCCCACACAGCATGAAAGTGTACACAGGGCGCAAAACAGCATGTACGTGTACACACCCCGCCCCACAGCTGTACGTGTACCCCAGGGCCAACAGCATGTACGTGTACACACGCCCAACACAGCATGTACGGGGTACACAGGGGCACCCCAAAATTTTACGTTTTAAAAACAGGGCGAAACACAGCATGTACGTGTAAAACACCGCACAAAAGCATGTACGTGTACCCACGCCCCAAAACAGCTTTTTTACGTGTACACACCCCGCACACAGCATGTACGTGTACACACGCGCCCACAGCATGTACGTGAACAACACACACACAGCATTACGTGTGAAACACGAAACATGCTGTAAACATATAAAATTTTATATATATAAATATATATAAAAATATAATATATATATATAAATAAAAAAAAAAATAAATATAAATAAAATATATATACTTTGCTCCGAATAGGCAGAACTTGCGATCTTGGTTTTAAATAGCAACGTCATCTTGCCATATAGGACAAGTAAAAATTTGTGTATCAATAAATTCCCCAAAAATTTAATTCAAAACCCAAAAACCCAAAAAAAAAATATTTCACTGTTTTTTTTTAGTTTAAAAATTATTGTAAACAAACCCAAAAGTATTTTAGTTTGGGTTAGGCTAAAAAAAATTTGTTCTTGTTAAAAAAAGGGGTTGGGGTAATTTTTCTAAGATTTTTTTGGGAAGGCAAAATTAAAAATTTTTTTACTTTAACTTTAAAGAAAAAAATATATCTTTAAACGAAAAGAAAAAAATTTTAAAAGGACAAAATTTTTAAATGTTCTTGCAAATTTTGACCATTTTTGGGCATATTCGGGCACGACATTGGGGTTTTGTGGTGTTTATATATAAATTAAATATATATATATATATAATAATATATATATATAAAATTTTATTATAAAATTATAAAATATAAAAGTATATATTGTAGTAGGTTGGTAAACACCCAACCGCTCAGGGGGTACTACCGTCCTCCCCAAGTGATGAAAAAACAAAGTTTGTAATTGTTTTCCCATGATGGTAGGATTGCGGGGGTGCCCAAATTTTTCTGTCTCATAAACATAAAGGTTTTTTGGGTACGCCCTTGCTACTTCTACTTACACTTAGGCCCAACACTACACATCCCATGTACAAGAAAATTTTAATATAAAACCCCCCTCGGGTTTTTTTTCCTATTTTTTTACTGGGTTCTTGTTTTTTGTTTATTTCCCCTTTCCTCCCCTGGGGAAGTGGAACAAAAAAAACTTCCTCCTAAGCCATGTGGTTGTAAAAGGCGACTAAAATCCGGGAAACAAGGGGAAATAAACCCCCTTTTCCCGTATAAAATTTTTCTAAATGTAAAAGGAAAACCGGGGGCCTTTGGGGGGCCAAACCCCGCCTCGGTGGGGGTAAAGGGCCCGGGGGTTGAAAATTTAAAATACCCTGACTCTGGGTGAAAAGGGGACTCGAACCCCAAAAAACCTTGGGAAAAAGGTCGCAGTGCTATACCAAACTCACCACAAATGGGCCAATACCTTGGCTCCACTTTCCTCGATTTGAAACCAAGGCAGCCACTTTTAGGAGAAGGCTTACAGCTTTTCATCTCATCCCTTGGGCTAGTGTGGTGAGAATGGTATAGCCAGCGGGAAACCTTTTTCCAAGGTTCGTAAAGGGTTTGGGTCTCCTTCAGCCAGAGTTTTTGTGTTTATGTATATTTTTCCCCGCTCTTGCGAATTTCCCTGCATGCATATATATAAATATATTTTATATATATATATATATATATAAATATTAAATATATAAAAAATAAATTATAAATATATATGTAAATTTCCCCTTGATTTTTGTGTATAGGGGAAGAGGAATAACCCTCTTGTTGGGGTAGGAAGAGCCAGTTGTGGAAATGTGGGGAAGTTCGTGAGGCAGTAGGTAAAAATGAAAGGGGGAAAGGGAGCCGGGGTTGATGGGATAAAGATAGAAATGTTAAGAGCAGGTGGGGAATAGTTTTTGGGGTGGTTTGCAATTATTTAATAAATGAAAGGGAAAAGGGTAAGGTACCTAGGGATTGGCAAAAGCTGCATAGTTTCCTTTTAAAAGGGCAAAAAGGGGAAAAAAAGAAAGGGAAAAAATTTTAAGGGGGGTAAATCTGTTTTAGTTTTACCGGTAAAGTGTATTTGGGAGAGATTTTTTTATTGAAAAAATTAAAATTTAAACTGGAATAGGATAGCAAAAAAACAAGGAAAAAAAAAAGGGTTTAAAGGGAAAAGGGGGGGGTGTTTTGGAAACCCGGTTTTTTTACCCGTGAAACAATTTAAATGAACAGTAATTTTGATAAAGGGTAAAGATGTCTTTTGTGGGATTTATGATTTGGAAAAAAGGGGTATGAAAAGGGTGGATAAAGGGGGGGAATGGGGGGCAGATGTTGCATGTATGGTGTAGGGTAGGTTACGAAAGCAGTGAAGAATTTTTACGAGGGTAGTGAGGCTTTAAGTTAGATATTTAGGAAAAAAAGGGGAAAATTTTTTCCCAGTAAAAGTAGGCCCTTAAAACAAAGGGTGTGTGATGTCACCGTGTTTTTTTAATATATTTAAGATGGGGTTTTAAGAAATAAATGCGAGGGGCTTTACAAAAGGCGTGGAGTTTAAAAATAAAGAATCACACCCAAGTGGGGGGTTGTCACAGTTTTCCCTTTTTCTGATGACAATGTGCCTTGGGGGATTCGAAGAGAAGTTTCAAGATTGGTGGATGAATTTGGGGAGGGTTGCAAAAGAAGAAAAATTAAAAAAATGAATACAGGAAAGATTAAGGGTTTTGAGGGTAACAAAAATATTAGGTATGAAAGATTGATATCAGATTGGAGGGGGAGAGTTGGGGGGGGTGAAGGGATTCAGATATTTGGGAGTGGCCCTGTTTAGCGGAAAGGGCTATGAAAAGGGTGAGGGGAATCAAAAAATTGATGATGGAAAAGGGGGGATTGGGGCACTTTTTGGATCTGTGGGGACAAAGAACTTTTCCTTGGGGGCAAAGAGGGGAATGTAAAGAGAGTATTTGTTTTTTAAACCCAAAACTCTTAAAGGGTGTGAAGCATGGGGGATGAATGTTGCCCGCGAGGAGAAGGCCCGGACAGTGGGGGAAAAGTCATGTCTGAGGCAAAAGTGTGGTGTGAATATAATGGGGAAGAAATTTGAGCTTGGAAGTTTTTGGAGGAAGGGGCGGATTACCAAAACTGTTGTCCAGAGGGCTGGGGGGGTTTTTGAGGTGGTTCGGACATGTAGAGAGAATGGAGCGAAAAGAATGATTCAAAGTTATCTTTGGGGAAAGGGAAAGGCGGGTAGGGTCGGCCTGGGAAATTTTGGAGGGGGGGGTTAAAGAATTTTTGTGTGCGAGGGGCTTGGACCCAGCAGGCTGCGTACGTTTTTGATAGGAGTGAATGAGACAATGGTTTTTAATACTTGACGTGCTGTTGGAGTTGACAAAGTAACATTTATGAAGGGGATTGGGGGAAACCCGGCACCCGGATTGATCTGGGTGGAAGTACATGCCTGCACTCAAAGAGGGGTGTTAATTTTGCATTTTAAAAAAACTGTAGTGAAAAGCACCCTTCTGGAAAAACAGTGGGGAGTGAATAATGGTAAAAAGTTTTTATTTTTCGGCCAACCCTGCCTTGGGGGAATGGGCCAGTGTGATAAAAAAATTTAATATTTTATATATTTTAAAATAATATAAATATATAATATTTATATATAATATATATATAATATATATTCTTATTTAAATAAAAAAAACAAAAACATTAAAAGGGCAAAAACTGCAGCTGAGTTGTTAGTATAGCTTCCCGGGCCCCCTTGGAAGGGGTTTGTTTTGAGATGAATAGGCGTAGGGTAGTGGGGTGGCGCTGTGTTGCGCTCTCTCAGGTGACTACATAATAGGGATTTTGTGATGTGGGCCGCCCCCCTTTACAAACGTCAATGTGTAGACATGCTCCCTCCCGCGCTGCTGCGCTGCTGCTGCTGCAGCTGCTGCTACTATTGGTGCTGTGTTATTGCTGCAGCATTTTTGGTATTGTTGTTTGCTGCCCCCTGCTATTGGTGTTGTCTATTTTGCTGCGGGATCTTCTATACTGTTCCGCTGCTGGTGCTACTGTTGAGTTCTAGTGCTCTACTGCTACTACTTGCGCACGGCGTCCTGTTTGCAGCTGCTTTTCTGCTGCTGGGCTACTTTTTACTGGGGGGAGCTGTTTATGTTGTTTTGCTTCGGGTGCTCCCGGGGCGCTGTTGTTATGAACTGTGATGCTCCCGGGGCTGCTGTTGTTACTAAACTGTTGATGCTAGCAGGGCTGCTGCTGTACGCATTGCTGTTGTGCGATTTTGGAGGTGTAATTCTGTTCTTCCTGTTACAAAAATACACAAGAATATCTGGTTTTCCACAAAAATCAACTGCGCGATAAAAAAAATTCACGCTGTAAATCCCCACTAAAATATTTTGATAAAAGGGCGTTCGTAAATGATTTATAACCTACAGTAGATCCCTGTCACTTATGTAAACAGAGGAGGGGGAAAAACAAAATAATCTGACGAAAAAATATAAGAGCTCTTGATCCGGGGAAGTGGAGATTCCCCCCCTCCTTTCTCGTGGTCACTTTCATTCCCGGGGAGCGGGGCCCTTACTGTTTAGGGTTTTTCCCCCACACGCATTGCACGAACGAACTAGGAAAGCCCAAAAAGGTTTGCACAAATGGTCCAATTTTGGGGAATGCCTGTGACGAGGTTTTAAAGGACTGAACCTGGGATCAAGCAAAGGGAGAAGAATGGGGAGACTTTGGAAACGACTAAAATCTTACGATGAATTGAAAAGGTGGCCGGGAAACAAGGCCACAAGTGCAGCAGCATCTTAAATCTCCTTCCATTTTCCCCTGGTGGTTATTTTTCCCTATTTCTTTTTCCCCCTTCTCCTCTTTCCTCCTCCACACTGTTTCCCCTCCTTCTATTAACGCGTTACTAAACGCAGAGTTTCCGCAAAGGCCGGGTTCACTGTAGGTTTGGGGTGGGCAGCGAAATGTGGGGGATGGTAGCCATTTGGTAGGGTATACCCAGAGTAAGACCGCGGGAAAGGGTAGCTCTTAATAAAGAGTTATATAACACGGGGCGTGGCGGGTTGCGAAGCACCTGGGGGGAGGTCAGCAACATCCCACAAAGAAGAAACAGCAGCAAAAAAAACAGAAATTCCAACAGAGCAATGCACCACCAATTGCAACGCCCGCCAACAAAATAAATTTCGTTGGGTTTTTTAAACCCCCGGGGGGGTTAGCCACCCGGGTAACCCTCAAAAGTCAGTGCGCTCGGGATGTCAAAACTTTTTCCCTTGGGGGGCCTTTTTCTGTCCCCCCGGGTGCGCCCACCCCGTCATAACACCCAGGTACCTTTTGCCTAGGGCGGCCCCATGAAAAAACGTTGTCGGGGTTTCCCACCCCGCCGGGAAAATCAAACCCCCCCTCCTTGTAACGGGAGTTTACCCCGACACCGGGCCCCACCAGTACACCCCACCCCTGCAAAACCCCCAAGACCACAACTCAAACCACCAGTACACACCCCCAACCCAACCCCCATAGCACCAAACAACATCACAACCACCAGTAGCACCACCAACAGCACAACCCCATAGCACCGCAACTCACAACCACCAGTAGCACCAGCAACGCACAAACCCCAAGTACACCAGCAACATACAACCCCAATAGCCCGCAACATCACAACCACCATAGCACCCCAACTCACAACCCCAGTAGCACCAGCAACATCACAACCACCGTACACCACCAACGCACAACCACCAGTACACCAGCAACTCCAAACCCCTAGCACCAGCAACATCACAACCACCAGTAGCACCAGCAACATCACAACCACCAGTAGCACCAGCAACATCACAACCACCAGTAGCACCAGCAACATCACAACCACCAGTAGCACCAGCAACAGCACAACCACCAGTAGCACCAGCAACTCACAACCCCAGTAGCACGCAACATCACAACCACCAGTAGCCCCCAACAGCACAACCACCAGTAGCACCCGCAACACACAACCACCGAGCCCAGCAAAAAACACAACCACCCGTGCACCAGCAACATCACAACCACCCGTGCACCACAACATCACAACCACCCGTAGCACCAGCAACATCACAACCACCATAGCCCCAACATCAAACCCCGTACACCCCCAACATACAACCCCCATGCACCACCAAAAATCACAACCCCCCATAGCCCACAACTACAACCCCCCCGTAGCACCCGCAACATCACAACCACCAGTAGCCCCCCACACACAAACCACCAGTGACCAGCAACATCACCACCCCATAGCACCCCAAATCACAACCCCAGTAGCACCACAACAGCCAACCACCAGTAGCACCAGCACATCACAACCACCGTACACCACAAAAACACAACCCCAGTACACCAGCAACAGCACAACCCCCTCACCAGCAAAATCACAACCACCAAGCCCAGAAAAGCACAACAAAACCCGTAGCACCGCAACATCACAACCACCAATACACCACAACACACAACCCCCAGTACACCACACAGCACAACCCCCAGTAGCACCAGCAACATCCAACCCCCAAGCACCACAAAACACAACCACCCTACACCCCAAAAACACAAAAACAAAGGGGACCCCAACTCACAACCCGTAGCACCAGCAACACACAACAACCAGTACACCAGCAAAATCACAACCCCCATAGCACCCCGCAACAGCACAAACCCCCAGTACACCAGCAACATCACAAACCCCTAGTACACCCGCAACATCACAACCACCGTAGCACCAGCAACTCACAAACCCCAGAGCACCCAACAACAACCACCAGTGCACCCCGCAACATCACAACCCCAGACCCAGCAACATCAAAAAACCACCAGTAGCACCAGCAACATCACAACCACCTAGCACCAGCAACACACAACCACCATAGCACCAGCAACATCACAACCCCCATACACCCAACAGCACAACCCCCAGTAGCACCCCAACATCACAACCACCATAGCACCCGCAAATCCAACCACCAATGCACCCCAACATCACAACCCCAAAAACACCAGAAAAATCACAACCCCATTTGCACCCAGCAACACAAACAAACCCGTAGCACCACAACTCACAACCACCATGCACCCCCAACAGCACAACCACATAGCACCCCAAAAACCAACCCCGGGAGCACCGCAAATCACAACCACCGTACACCAGCAAATCCACCAAAGTACACCCCAACATCACAAACCCCATAGCACCGCAAAATCACAACCACCAGTAGCACCCGCAACATCACAACCCATGCACCAGCAACATCACAAACCCCCAGTAGCACCCGCAACATCACAACCACCCCCGTGACCTCAACATCACAACCACCCTACACCACAAAACACAACCACGTACACCACCAAAATCACAACACCGTAGCACCCCCAACATACAACCCCAGTACACCAGCAACTCCAACCCCGTAGCACCAGCAACACACAACACCAGTAGCACACAACTCAAACCACCATACACCCCCCCCACACACCCACAAGTACACCACAACAACACAAACCCCCAGTAGCACCACAACATAAACCACCTAGCACCACAACATCACAAACCCCAGTAGCACCCCAACATCACAACCACCATAGCACCGCAACATCCAAACCCCCAGTAGCACCCGAAAACACAACCACCAGTAGCACCAGCAAAGCGAAACACCCCGACAAAGGCATCAACACAGTAAAGTTTGGTAACCTCTCACGTAAAATGTTGAGGCGGTTGGAGAGGCCCAGCAACAAAACCCCCTCCACCATCAACCCTTTTAAACACACAACAACCCTTGATATATGTGGGGTGGTTTAAAAAACACGTAAGAAAAAACTAGACATTTTTTAAAAAAACTTTTGGGCCTGGGGGCCCTGATCAAGGCCCAGGACCGAAACGTTATCTAATAAAATACTCCTAGTGTTTTCTGACGTTTTCTTTTAAACCCAAAGTACCCGTACTGTCCCCAAGGTTTATTTTTCTTGTACACAACTCCGATGTTGTTAAGAACTTGAAATAACGGATTCAGACGGATAAAATTTGACTTAAAAGGGTAAGGGAAAATACAAGCGGGGAAAAAAGGGACTTTTAGATGGAACAGTCTACCCATAAGGTCAGTGCAAAATAACAGCTTTAGTAAATTCAAATTTAAGTTAGATAAATACACGAGTGAAAAGAATTGATTTGAGTGGGGCTTACAAATGAGTTAATATTTAACAAACCTTTTTATTTCCCTTGGGTAACATTGTAATGGGGTTGGGGGAATTTAAATAAGAAATTTGATTTTGGTTGGTAGACAGCAACCCCCCGGGAAATTTCTACCCTCCCGCCAGATGACGTGAAACAAAAAAACCCGTAATTGTTTTGCATGATGGTAGGATTTTTTGTTTTTTTCTGTTTAAAAAACCTAGTAACAGGGATATCTGCTACTCCTACAACACTTTTTGGGACACTTCACGACACGCACATGCAATATTTATACATACATTAGGTTTTTTTCCTTTTCAAAAAACTCTTGTTCTTTTTTATTTCTTCTATTTCCATGGGGAAGTGGGAAAAGAATCTTTTCCCCCTTTAAACCCTGCGTTCGTATGAGGCACTAAAATGCCGGGAGCAATGGGCTGAAACCCCTTCCGTATACAATTACTAAAAAAGGAAGAAAAAAAACTTTATAAAACTGGGTTTCTTAAAAGTGCGTGGATGTAGTGCGGATGACAAGAAACAGATGATTGCTGATGTTATGAATGAAAAGAAGTTGGATGTCCTGGCCCTAAGCGAAACAAAGCTGAAGGGGGTAGGAGATTTCAGTGGGGGGAAATAAATGGGATTAAATCTGGAGTATCTGAGAGAGTTAGAGCAAAGGAAGGGGTAGCAGTAATGTTAAATGATCAGTTATGGAAGGAGAAAAGAGAATATGAATGTGTAAATTCAAGAATTATGTGGATTAAAGTAAAGTGGATGCGAGAAGTGGGTCATAATAAGCGTGTATTCACCTGGAGAAGAGAGGAATGCAGAGGAGAGAGAGAGATTTTGGGAGATGTTAAGTGAATGTATAAGGAGCCTTTGAACCAAGTGAGAGAGTAATTGTGGTAGGGGACTTGAATGCTAAAGTGGGAGAAACTTTTAGAGAGGGTGTGGTAGGTAAGTTTGGGGTCCAGGTGTAAATGATAATGGGAGCCCTTTGATTGAACTTTGTATAGAAAGGGTTTAGTTATAGGTAATACATATTTTAAGAAAAAGAGGATAAATAAGTATACACGATATGATGTAGGGCGAAATGACAGTAGTTTGTTGATTATGTATTGGTAGATAAAAGACTGTTGAGTAGACTTCAGGATGTACATGTTTAAAGAGGGCCACAGATATATCAGATCACTTTCTAGTTGTAGCTACACTGAGAGTAAAAGGTAGATGGATACAAGGAGAATAGAAGCATCAGGGGAAGAGAGAGGTGAAGGTTTATAAACTAAAAGAGGAGCAGTTAGGGTAAGATATAAACAGCTATTGGGAATAGTGGGCTAATGAGAGCATAGGCAATGGGGTCGAAGAGGTATGGGTAGGTTTAAAAATGTAGTGTTAGAGTGTTCAGCAGAAGTTTGTGGTTACAGGAAAGTGGGTGCAGGAGGGAAGAGGAGCGATTGGTGGAATGATGATGTAAAGAGAGTAGTAAGGGAGAAAAAGTTAGCATATGAGAAGTTTTTACAAAGTAGAAGTGATGCAAGGAGGGAAGAGTATATGGAGAAAAAGAGAGAGGTTAAGAGAGTGGTGAAGCAATGTAAAAAGAGAGCAAATGAGAGAGGGGTGAGATGTTATCAACAAATTTTGTTGAAAATAAGAAAAAGTTTTGGAGTGAGATTAACAAGTTAAGAAAGCCTAGAGAACAAATGGATTGTCAGTTAAAAATAGAGAGGAGAGTTATTAAATGAGAGTTAGAGGTATTGGGAAGATGGAAGGAATATTTTGAGGAATTGTTAAATGTTGATGAAGATAGGGAAGCTGTGATTTCGTGTATAGGGCAAGGAGGAATAACATCTTGTAGGAGTGAGGAAGAGCCAGTTGTGAGTGTGGGGAAGTTCGTGAGGCAGTAGGTAAAATGAAAGGGGTAAGGCAGCCGGATTGATGGGATAAAGATAGAAATGTTAAAAAGCAGGTGGGGATATAGTTTTTGGAGTGGTTGGTGCAATTGTTTTAATAAATGTATGGAAGAGGGTAAGGTACCTAGGGATTGGCAGAGAGCATGCATAGTTCCTTTGTATAAAGGCAAAGGGGATAAAAAGAGTGCAAAAATTATAGGGGATAAGTCTGTTGAGTGTACCTGGTAAAGTGTATGGTAGAGTTATAATTGAAAGAATTAAGAGTAAGACGGAGAATAGGATAGCAGATGAACAAGGAGGCTTTAGGAAAGGTAGGGGGTGTGTGGACCAGGTGTTTACAGTGAAACATATAAGTGAACAGTATTTAGATAAGGCTAAAGAGGTCTTTGTGGCATTTATGGATTTGGAAAAGGCGTATGACAGGGTGGATAGGGGGGCAATGTGGCAGATGTTGCAAGTGTATGGTGTAGGAGGTAGGTTACTGAAAGCAGTGAAGAGTTTTTACGAGGATAGTGAGGCTCAAGTTTAGAGTATGTAGAAAGAGGGAAATTTTTTCCCAGTAAAAGTAGGCCTTAGACAAGGATGTGTGATGTCACCGTGGTTGTTTAATATATTTATAGATGGGGTTGTAAGAGAAGTAAATGGAAAGGGCTTGGCAAAGGCGGGAAAAAAAGTTAAAAAAACCACAAAGGGGAGTTGTCACAGCTGCTCTTTTGCTATGACACTGTCCTTGGGAATTCTGAAGAGAATTGCAAGATTGGGGTAATTTTGGTGGGGTTTGGAAAAAGAAAAAATTAAAGGTGAATACAGGAAAGAGAAAGGGTTAGAGGATAACAAAAAGTTTAGGTGATAAAGATTGAATATAGATTGAGGAGAAGATGGGGGAGGTTAACGTATTCAAAATTTTTTGGAGTGGACTGTCACGGATGGGCTATGAAAGAGAGGTAAATCATAGTTTGATGGGGGGAAAAAAGAGAGTGGCACTTAAGTCGGGGGACAAAGAATTTTTGCCTTTGGAGGCAAAAGGGAATTTATAAGTATAGTTTTAAACCAAGCTCTTATAGGGGTGTGAAGCGGGGGGTGATGAATGTTGCAGCGAAGAAGGGCTGGGGGGCAGGGAGATTCATTCTGGGGGAAATGTGTGGTGTAATATAATCAAGAATTCGTATTTTGGAAGTTAGGAGGAGGTGGGGGTTTAACCAAAAAAAGTTGTCCAGAGGCTGAGGAAGGGTTTTTAGGGGTTCGGACATTAAAGAAGGACAAACAGAATACTTCAAGTGACAGTCTGTAGGGGGAAGAAGGGGGGGTAGGGGTCGGCCTGGGAAAGGGTTGGAGGGGGGGTAAAGGGGGGTTTTGTGTGCGAGGTTGGGACTTCCACAGGCATGCTTGACGTGTTGAAGGATGAATGGAGACAAATTTTTTTAATTTTGACGTGCTTTTTGAGTGGAGCAAAGAACATTTATAAAGGGGATTCGGGGAAACCCGGGCGGGCCCGGGATTTGAGTCCTGGAGAGGGGGGAAGTACAGTGCCTGCACTCTGGGGAGGGGTTTAATTTTGCATTTAAAAAAAAACTGAGGTAAAGCACCCTTGGCAAGACAGGATGGAGTGAATAGGTGAAAGTTTTTCTTTTTCGGCCACCCCCCTTGGAATGGGGCCGGGTGTGATAAAAAAATAATAATAAAGTTGTTTTTTGCCATTTGAAAACATTTTTGATTTTCCTTCTTTACTTAAAAATCTCAGAGCCAAAATTTAAATTAAAAATTTTTTGTTTTAAGAAAAATAAACTATCAAAGTTCCCCAGAAAAAAAGTAATGGCAGTTCTGCAAATCCCTGTACAAAATAAACAAATTATAAACTTTTGGGAAAAACCAAAACTTCAAGATTCTGCAACCCAAAATATAGTAAAAAAATTTTGGGAACAATTTAATGTTTGTTTTTTTTTTTTTATTAAAGAAAAGACTTTAACCACTCCAGGATGTTCAAAAACTTAGAAAATTCCAATTAAATCCAGAGATAAAAAAAAAAAATGCAGTCAACTTTTATATAAAAAAATACTGATTACAATTTGAATATTAGTCCAGGACTGTATAAGCTAGATTAATTTATAATACATAAAAGGAGTTGAATGCTAGCTCTAAGACTTTCGTGTTGCAAGAACGCCAAGATTGCAGGTTGCAGATTCTTCAGGGGGAAGGGTCACAGATTCTGGAGAAAGTATTTCCTCTGAAAGAAGCTGCCTTGATTTCCCAGTCTATTTCTGCAATTATGTATTAATTGCAACATGAAAATCCTAGAGCTATCATTCAACTCCCCCCCTGTGGTTATATTGCATTTTTTATCGTTCGTTCGCCGTTATTGCACAATACATAAAATTTGTGAGGATTATAACCACAGA
Organism: Cherax quadricarinatus; assembly: GCF_026875155.1. Lineage (NCBI taxonomy): Eukaryota > Metazoa > Arthropoda > Malacostraca > Decapoda > Parastacidae > Cherax > Cherax quadricarinatus. The sequence goes on along the minus strand of NC_069477.1, from coordinate 8,724,115 downwards.
TGACACGTTCATTTTCATTTAACATGCCATTTTAACAAGACTGAAAAATGAGAAAGCTCCTGCCATGTCACTCTTAACTTGACTCAAAATTTTAGAACAAAGGTAATGTATTTTCCACAGTTAGTGAGGCAACAAACACCTCACTGACTACATGTGAGGCAACAAACACCTCACTGACTACATGTGAGGCAACATCTCTCTTATATAAGACACCTCTGCCTTTATTTCCAGTCTTCCTTGATAATGTGAGAGATCACGAAAGCACTTGGGATAATTGAATATATATATAATATATATATATATATATATATATATTTTATATATATATATATAGTATATATATATATTTATATATATTATTTAAAATATATATATTTATATATATATATATATTTATATATATATATATATATTTTATATATATATATATATATATATATATATATATATTTATATATATATATATATTTAATATATATAAAATATATATATATATATATATATATATATATTATATATATATATATATTTATATATATATATTATATATATATATTATATATATATATATATTATATATATATATATATTTATATATATATATATATATATATATATATATATATATTTATATATATATATATATATATATATTTATATATATATATATATATATATATATATATATTTATATATATATATATATATATATATATATATTATTATTATATATATATATATAATATATATATATATATATATAAAAATATAATATATAAATATTTATATATATATATATAATTTATATATATATATATTTATAAATATATATTTATATATATATATATATAATATAAATATATATATATAAATATATATTATAAATATAAGTAATATATAATATAAATATATATATAAGTTAAATAATATATAAATATAATATATATATATATATAAATATATATATAATATATATATGAGTATATATAAAAATATATATATATTATATATTAATTTTATATATATTATATATATATAAATATTATTAACATGGCCGATTCCCACCAGGCAGGGTGGCCCGAAAAAGAAAAACTTTCACCATCATTCACTCCATCACTGTCTTGCCAGAAGGGTGCTATACACTTTCAAGTTTTTAAACTGCAACATTAACACCCCTCTCAAGTGCAGGCACTGTACTTCCCATCTCCAGGACTCAAGTCCGGCCTGCCGGTTTCCCTGAATCCCTTCATAAATGTTACTTTGCTCACACTCCAACAGCACGTCAAGTATTAAAAACCATTTGTCTCCATTCACTCCTATCAAACACGCTCACGCATGCCCGCTGGAAGTCCAAGCCCCTCGCACACAAAACCTCCTTTACCCCCTCCCTCCAACCTTTCCTAGGCCGACCCCTACCCCGCCTTCCTACCACTACAGACTGATACACTCTTGAAGTCATTCTGTTTCGCTCCATTCTTTCTACATGTCCGAACCACCTCAACAACCCTTCCTCAGCCCTCTGGACAACAGTTTTGGTAATCCCGCACCTCCTCCTAACTTCCAAACTACGAATTCTCTGCATTATATTCACACCACACATTGCCCTCAGACATGACATCTCCACTGTCTCCAGCCTTCTCCTCGCTGCAACATTCATCACCCACGCTTCACACCCATATAAGAGCGTTGGTAAAACTATACTCTCATACATTCCCCTCTTTGCCTCCAAGGACAAAGTTCTTTGTCTCCACAGACTCCTAAGTGCACCACTCACTCTTTTTCCCTCATCAATTCTATGATTCACCTCATCTTTCATAGACCCATCCGCTGACACGTCCACTCCCAAATATCTGAATACATTCACCTCCTCCATACTCTCTCCCTCCAATCTGATATCCAATCTTTTCATCACCTAATCTTTTTATCCTCATGACCTTACTCTTTCCTGTATTCACTTTTCATTTTCTTCTTTTGCACACCCTACCAAATTCATCCACCAACCTCTGCAACTTCTCTTCAGAATCTCCCAAGAGCACAGTGTCATCAGCAAAGAGCAACTGTGACAACTCCCACTTTGTGTGTGATTCTTTATCTTTTAACTCCACGCCTCTTGCCAAGACCCTCGCATTTACTTCTCTTACAACCCCATCTATAAATATATTAAACAACCATGATGACATCACACATCCTTGTCTAAGGCCTACTTTTACTGGGAAATAATTTCCCTCTTTCCTACATACTTTAACTTGAGCCTCACTATCCTCGCAAAAACTCTTCACTGCTTTCAGTAACCTACCTCCTACACCATACACCTGCAACATCTGCCACATTGATCCCCTATCCACCCTGTCATACGCCTTTTCCAAATCCATAAATGCCACAAAAACCTCTTTAGCCTTATCTAAATACTGTTCACTTATATGTATCACTGTAAACACCTGGTCCACACACCCCCTACCTTTCCTAAAGCCTCCTTGTTCATCTGCTATCCTATTCTCCGTCTTACTCTTAATTCTTTCAATAATAACTCTACCATACACTTTACCAGGTATACTCAACAGACTTATCCCCCTATAATTTTTGCACTCTTTTATCCCCTTTGCCTTTATACAAAGGAACTATGCATGCTCTCTGCCAATCCCTAGGTACCTTACCCTCTTCCATACATTTATTAAATAATTGCACCAACCACTCCAAAACTATATCCCCACCTGCTTTTAACATTTCTATCTTTATCCCATCAATCCCAGCTGCCTTACCCCCTTTCATTTTACCTACTGCCTCACGAACTTCCCCCACACTCACAACTGGCTCTTCCTCACTCCTACAAGATGTTGTTCCTCCTTGCCCTATACACGAAATCACAGCTTCCCTATCTTCATCAACATTTAACAATTCCTCTAAATATTCCCTCCAAATCTTCCCAATTACCTCTAACTCTCCATTTAATAACTCTCCCTCTCCTATTTTTAACTGACAAATCCATTTGTTCTCTAGGCTTCCTTAATTGTTAATCTCACTCCAAAACTTTTTCTTTTTTTAAACAAAATTTGTTGATAACATCTCACCCACTCTCTCATTTGCTCTCTTTTTACATTGCTTCACCAGTCTCTTAACCTCTCTCTTTTTCTCCATATACTCTTCCCTCCTTGCATCACTTCTACTTTGTAAAAACTTCTCATATGCTAACTTTTTCTCCCTTACTACTCTCTTTACATCATCATTCCACCAATCGCTCCTCTTCCCTCCCGCACCCACTTTCCTGTAACCACAAGATATATATATCTTGTCTTAGGCAGGCTTTAAGTATTTTACTGAGAAAGAATAATTTTCCAGGCTAAGTTTTGTCAATAATGTTACTTTGCAAAATGCTGTTTATTTGTGAGGGAAAAATCAGCGATGTTGGTGTTAGTCAGATGATTGTCACTCACGGTGGACTCTCAAGAATATTGTAAATGGTGTGTGTGTAGGGGAAGGGCAGCTGTGGTGTCCTTGAATGAAGGTCACACACTGTGTGGTTTAACACTTTACTCTTCACAGCTGATGTACGTCTGAAACATCTCTCTCTACTCAATAAGTGAACTTTTTTTTTATACAATAACCTACGTGTGTGTGTGTGTGTATGTGTGTGTGTGTGTGTGTGTGAGAGAGAGAGAGAGAGAGAGAGAGAGAGGGACCCTCCTTGGCTAGCTGCAAGAACTGTATCAAAACTGTCAGGGGTGACAATAAGGCAGGAGGAGGTGCATTTCCTTCTTAAATCACTTGACCAAGAAAAGGCTGTGGGCCCAGACAAGTTGAGCCCAAGATTGTTGAGAAGATGTGCAGACCAGCTAGCAGCACCTCTAACTCGCATCTTTCAGCACTGCCTAGTACAGTGCAAATGGCCCTCTCCATGGAAAGAGGCAAATGTAGCCCCTGTTCACAAAAAGAAGAGCAGAGCAGAAATCAGCAACTACAGACCAGTTTTCACTCCTGTCAATCACTGGTAAGATCCTTGAGACAATAATCTCAAGACAAATGACAGATTTTTTGACTACCACTCACTACTTTGTGATCGTCAATATGGCTTCAGGAAAGGTTACTCTGCGCTGATCTGTTGTTAAACCTCTCCACTAAGGGCACCAGTCACTGGATGAATCCAAAGTCAGCTGTGTGGGAGCACTGGACATTGCTGGCGCTTTCGACCGGTTTTGGCACCAGGGCCTCTTAGCAAAAATTCAAGCACTGGGGAAATTTCAGGCCTACGCTATGTCTCCTCAGTGATTACCTTCATGGTAGATCTCTAAGTTAGTCCTCAATGGAACGGAATCAGCAAGACATCCTATTGGGGCAAGCGTTCCACAAGGAAGTGTGCCCGGGGCCACTGTTATGGAATGTCTACTTCAACGACCTTCTTCCTCATCCCCGAATCACATGCATTGCAGACGACTGTACACTGACATTCACTTATCCAAGAGAAGAAATGCCAGCTGCTCTAAGCTACATCAATCACCAGCTGAGAGCTATATCAGCTTGGGGGAAAAAGATGGCAAGTAACATTTGCACCTGAGAAAACGCAAATGATGATCGTCTCTAGGCACCATTTATGGTAATGCTGGGCAGTAGTAAGGATGAATGGGAGGATGTTGGCCCTGGGAAAAATTGATATCCTTGGGGAATTTGACTCCAAACTAACCATGAAGAACCATGTTGTAAATCTTGCAAACAAGGCAGCCAGGAAGCTTACAGCACTTTGCCGTATCTCGCATCTGCTTGACAGTAGGGGGTTTCAAGATACTGTACGAGGCACAAGTACGCTCACACCTTGAGTATGCTCCACTTCTTGGTTTGCCTGTCCCCCCTCTCATCCCGCGACTGCTTGACAGAGTAGAGAACAGAGCAAGACGTCTCATCTCTCGCCCGGACCCCCTCCTGGAGGATCTGTCATTTCAGCAGAGCCTTCAACATAGGGGGGATGTGGGTGGCCCTTTTCTGTTATGTACAAGGCCAATATTGTCAAAATACCACACTTGGATCCACTTCGAGGACAGCGCGAAACAAGCTTTTATGCCACAAGACGGGCAGAAAGCAGAACTTCACTCTGGCTGTACCCTTCCCAGAACATCACTCCATCTGAGATCATACATACCCAGGATGACTCGAGTATGGAACACAAATTTGTTCAGCATAATGATGTCAACGAGATAACGTCAGTTGATCAAATGAAATGCTGGCCCACAGATGGCTCCAACTTCATCCTTTCCCTACTTGTATGTCTCATAACAATAAAAAGCTTTCAAATGAGCTGATGTAGGTAACAGCTCTTAGCTTGTCAAAAAAGTTAGGAATCCTTAACCTGTAAATACTTGTCAATAAAGCTAGGGATCCTTAACCTTGTCAAACCATGTGTAAAAAAAAAAAAAAAAAAAAAAAAAAAAAAAAAAAAAAAAAAAAAAAAAAAAAAAAAAAAAAAAAAAAAAAAAAAAAAAAAAAAAAAGAGAGACGACTTCGAGGACACGTGAAGGAAGCCAGAAGCAACTTCACTTTTGGCTGTACCCTTCTCCAGAAATCACTCCCGAGATATCATACGAGGATGATCGAGTAGGGAAAACACATTGTACGCAAAAATGTGTCAACGAGATAATGTCAGTTGATCAGATAAAAATGCTGGCCCCAGATGGCTCCAACTTCATCCGTTCCCTACTTTATGTCTCAAACAATAAAAAGCTTTCAAATGGCGATGGGGTAATAGCTCTTAGTTGCCAATAATTTAGGACCTTTAACCCTGTAAATAGTTTGTCAAAAAGAGGGACTTCCCTTTGTAAACCCTTGTAAGAGAGAAGGAGAGAGAGAGAGAAGAGAGAGAGGAGAAGAGAGAGAGAGAGAGAGAAGAGAGAGAGGGGAGAGAGGAAAAAATTAAAAGGGAAGTTTGTGTTGATACGTATGTTTTAAGCAAAACGTGGGGGTGACAGGAAGGTGGACCACACACACACACACACACCCCAAAAACCCACATACACACACACACACACACACACACACACACACACGCCCCGGGTTACACTATCCCCAGGTGTTGGCTTTTTGCCTTCCTTTTTTCCATCCCCCCCCTCACCCCTCCCTTTAGTAAGCAGGGGGAGAAAAATACGCCCGGGGACACCCACCACACACACACACACACACACACCACACACACACACACACACACACACACACACACACACACACACACCAAACTAATAAACCTTCAACAATGGAAGCAGCATGATGATCATTAACCAATACAAGACATCTAAATAACCCTTTAAAAATAAATTACCAGAATCACACTTAAGTACGTACTAGTGTATTTAGTCAGAAAGGCACCACCGGCCGGGTCTCGACCGACCCGCGGGGGCGTTGCCCCCCAAAAAAACCCTCTCCAGATACTCCAGTATCACACGTCCCTCAGCTCTCAACCGCATGTCATACTCAGTCTCTCCTCACAACTGAGTGTTGTGGTTTACCCCGGCCGGGGGGAAAAAATTGGCGGTTCTTTACCCTGCTGTCCCTGTTTTACCTACATAAGTAGGTACCTGAGTGTTAGGGGGCTGGTGTGGGTGGCATCCTGGGAACAAACGACAGTCCTTGAGACGCCCTGACTTTCTGGGTTATCGTAGGTGGCTAAACCTCCAGGGCTAAAAAATCCCAAGAAAATCTTATCTTACCTCACCAACTGGGACTGCCATCCGTCTCTCACCCTATACAGTCGCTGCGTCAACATGGTCTTTTCATTTTTTAATCGTACCACATACTGACGAGGGTCCTAGACCGAGAACGAAATATACAGATCAAAAATTCTCCTGTTCAATCGAGTTCAATCCCCACCCGTACCGTGGGTTTTTTTCAAATCATATTATTACGATTTCACGAAGCATTTCTCCTGTGTTTATCTATATTCATGGTATAGAAATACACGTGAGGAAACACTAGAACATATTAGGGAACGTTTCGATCGTGGGACCTTGATCAAGGTTCCAGGGCCGAAACGTTCTCTAATAAATATGTCCTGGTGTTTCTTCATGTCTTTATTTTTTAAATCGATTTGTCGGAATCTATTACCAAGGTTTATAGAACGTATATACGTAACCTGTCGTTGTAGATGATGCAAAGTTGACGAGGAAGGTCTGAGGGGAAGTCTGAAGACAACAACAAGGTCTGAACACACTGTACGACTCACTACCTTACAACTACGTCTTCCAGGCTGAGGGACGGACTACCTTGAAGCTACGTCTTCCAGGCTGAGGGACGGACTACCTCGAAGCTACGTCTTCCAGGCTGAGGGACGGACTACCTTGAAGCTACGTCTTCCAGGCTGAGGGACGGACTACCTTGAAGCTACGTCTTCCAGGCTGAGGGACGGACTACCTTAAAACTACGCCTTCCAGGCTGAGGGGCTGATCATGTAGTCTTCCCATCTCTACTGTTCCTCTTGGCTCTGTATTCAACTGAAGAAGCCTACTGTGTAGGCGAAACGTTTCGAGATAAAGATACCAAACTGTTGCACATGTGTCTTACTTATTAAAATGCAAGTTGTTCCCTTATAATGATACAAACCCGGCATATAAGGCGCACTTTTTTCCTCCCAAAAAGTCTTGGAAAATCATCCTGCGTCTTATATGCTGAAGGTTAAGGTCAAGGTCAAGGGCAGGTTTTGGTTACGTTTTAGCAGTTGTTTACTAACGTTACGTTACAACTGCTAGGAAAGCATAGTGCCAGCAAGAATCCGACATTCGTGCGCCTTATATGCTGGAAAATACGGTAAGTTTCAAACTTCTTTACAAAAAGGAATCCCACGCCACATGAGAAGAGTGAATCCCACCTGCGTCTTCCACGATCACTCTCCCACTCTTGTCACACCACAATCACACACACTCATAATGGCACCATTCACCAGGGAAGCCGCTGGTACTTCGGTATTCTGCATTGTAACATCCCCTGGCTGGTCAGTAACTGATGCTTCCCTTTACTGCCTCATAGCGGTAAACAGTAAAGCATGACGCCACATTTCTCTCTCCACCTCATTCACATTTTTATGTTAACGCCACACCTTTCCTCTCACTCCATTCTGTATTGCTTTCTTCCACTGACTTCCACTCAGACTTCGAGTTTTTTCTTTATTTCAAAAGCGCACTGCAACACGGCAAATTAATGAACACTAAGTTCACTACATACCATAACGTAATTATGGTAATATAAAGTTCCCAGGCAGATGGACTGGTGGTGATGGAACTATCCAATCGCACTCTCCCATAATATTACATCTTTATAACCCTTCTTGTGGAAGTCTGTGAAAGATTGTGTTGTGCAGATACCAACAACTGACATTAAAACACTCTTTGATAGAATATACAACGGGATCATTAAAGTTACACTGGATATAGTAGCCAATGCGTGGGGTGACCTGGAGTATCAGTCATGTATGTTAGGAACTAGTGGAGGTGTACATGTTGAAGTTGTGTAGATTAGATAATTGTGAAGTTGTATAAAATCTCAAATAGTTCAGCTAACACTTGACTGGAGTACCGGATTTATTTCAACGAGTAGCCTCCTGTCATGTCCTCGGAGGAGGAGGACATGAGAATAATGCTGTAGCATCAGTCATCCTCGCTGAGGCTGGACACTGTGGAATAGTCTGGCAAGCGATGTAGTGGAGGCAGGAACCATACATAGTTTTAAGATGAGGAATGATAAAGCTCGTGGAGCAGGGAGAGGGAGGACCCAGTAGCGGTCAGTGAAGAGGCGGGGATAGGAGCTGTCTCGACCCCTGCAACCACAATTAGGCGAGTACAATTAGGTGAGTACACACACACACACACACACACAATTATTATTATTATTATAATCAAGGGGGAAGCGCTAAACCCGGAGGATTATACAGCGCCTGGGGGGGGGATGTGGAAGGCATTCAGGCTTAATTCGGGGAACTGGAGCACAGATCCAATTCCCTAAATCAAGAGCCCCTCACCAACATCAAGGAACCTTCCTTGAGGGGACACACACACAATACAGGTCAAGCGTCTATCGACAAGTATCTAAGATACACGATAACTAAGTATATTTCTTTAATTTAAAACATATGGCCGAGTTGGCGTCTGGGATGAGTTCCCCGTGAAGACCACTAGCACGGGGTCACACTTACTGTTAACTTACCAAGGTAACAGTAAGAGGCTGCCTTGTAAAGTCATCCCCGTGAACTTCAGGTCCAGGTCATTAGCGGGGTTGACTTGTGTTACACTTGCTGTGGTTTGAATCATACATATATATACACATACATACAATTGGTTCCCTGAAGTTTTCTTGACTAATGACAATTGTAATTTTCCTAATTCCTCGGTTCTTCCTTCCTCTTTCATTACTGTTGTCTCTTTCTACTTTCTCCTTCCCCCCTTCATTCAATTTATAGCCTCCTTGACCTTTTTTATTACCTCTCCCAATCTTTGATCTCATTCTTCACTCATCCTTGTCCCTTTCTCATGTTCTATGCTATTCTCTCCTCTCTCTCTCTCTCTCTCTCTCTCTCTCTCTCTCTCTCTCTCTCTCTCTCTCTCTCTCTCTCTCTCTCTCTCTGCACATTTCTGTTATTTCGTCCCAAAGAGTATCATTCTTTCCCACTCATTTTTCAATTTGCTCTTCCTACCATCTATTATCATATCTAAATGTTGCCACCAGTCTTCTTCTCTTCCTTCTTTATCTCGTTTTACATTATTCTTTTCATTTACAGGTTCCTCTGAGGTTCCACAGCCAGGTGAAAATGTTGTGTGATGGGGGGCTGTCAGTGATAGCAGGTGGTGGGGGACTGTCAGTGATGGCAGGTGGTGGGGGACTGTCAGTGATGGCAGGTGGTGGGGGACTGTCAGTGATGGCAGGTGGTGGGGGACTGTCAGTGATGGCAGGTGGTGGGGGACTGTCAGTGATGGCAGGTGGTGGGGGACTGTCAGTGATGGCAGGTGGTGGGGGACTGTCAGTGATGGCAGGTGGTGGGGGACTGTCAGTGATGGCAGGTGGTGGGGGACTGTCAGTGATGGCAGGTGGTGGGGGACTGTCAGTGATGGCAGGTGGTGGGGGACTGTCAGTGATGGCAGGTGGTGGGGGACTGTCAGTGATGGCAGGTGGTGGGGGACTGTCAGTGATGGCAGGTGGTGGGGGACTGTCAGTGATGGCAGGTGGTAGGGGACTGTCAGTGATGGCAGGTGGTGGGGGACTGTCAGTGATGGCAGGTGGTGGGGGACTGTCAGTGATGGCAGGTGGTGGGGGACTGTCAGTGATGGCAGGTGGTGGGGGACTGTCAGTGATGGCAGGTGGTGGGGGACTGTCAGTGATGACAGGTGTTGGGGGCTCTCAGTGATGGCAGGTGGTGGGAGGTTGTCAGTGATGGTAGGTGGTGGGGGACTGTCAGTGATGGCAGGTGATGGGGGACTGTTAGTGATGGCAGGTGGTGGGAAACTGTCAGTGATGGCAGGTGGTGGGGGCTGTCAGTGATGGCAGGTGGTGGGTGGACTGTCAGTGATGGCAGGTGGTGGGGGGCCTGTCAGTGATGGCAGGTGGTAGGGCGACTGTCAGTGATGGCAGGTGGTGGGGGACTGTCAGTGATGGCAGGTGGTGGGGGACTGTCAGTGATGGCAGGTGGTGGGGGGCTGTCAGTGATGGCAGGTGGTGGGGAGGCTGTCAGTGATTGCAGGTGGTGGAGAGGCTGTCAGTGATTGCAGGTTGTGGGGAGGCTGTCAGTAATTGCAGGTGGTGAGGGACTGTCAGTGATGGCAGGTGGTGGGGAGGCTGTCAGTGATGGCAGGTGGTGGGGAGACTGTCAGTGATGGCAGGTGGTGGGGAGGCTGTCAGTGATGGCAGGTTGTGGGGAAGCTGTCAGTGATGGCAGGTGGTGGGGAAGCTGTCAGTGATGGCAGGTTGTGGGGAGGATGTCAGTGATGACAAGCGGTGGGGAGGCTGTCAGTGATGGTAGGTGGTGGGGAAGCTGTCAGTAATGGCAGGTGGTGAATGTAATATCACACTGTACTCATCTACATGTGGTTGCAGGGGTCGATTCACAGCTCCTGGCCCAGCCTCTTCACTGGTCGCTACTAGGGTTGTGTGTGTGTGTGCTACAGGTGGTAAACACAGCCTTGGGTTGTACTGTACTGTCCTCGCTACGCCTGGATGAACGCACGTACCCTACGTAGCGCGCACGCGCAGGCAAGCACATACGCATGCGAGCAAGCACGCACGCACGCACGCACACGCACACGCACACACACACACACACCACACACCACACCAAACACACACACACACACACACACACACACACCCAACAACATGGCTACTTCCAGAGCTATGGAGAATGTCCTACAAAGAAAGGTTAAGGGAAATCGGCCTGACGACACTGGTGGACAGAAAGGTTAGGGGAGACATGATAACGACATACAAGGTGGGCAGAGATAGGATGTTCCAGAGATGGTACACAGAAACAAAGGGTCACAATTGGAAATTGAAGATTCAGATGAGTCAAAGAGATGTTAGGAAGTATTTCTTTAGTCAGAGTTGTCAGGAAGTGAAATAATCTGGCAAGTGATGTAGTGGAGGCAGGAACTATGCATAGTTTTAAGATGAGGTATGATAAAGCTCATGGAACAGGGAGAGAAAGGACCTAGTAGCAGCCAGTGAAGACGCGGGTCCAGGAGCTATGTATCGGCCCCTGCAACCACTAATAGGTGAGTACATACCAGGTCCACTCTTTCCTTGCTCCAAGAGCTTTATCTTATCTCTTCTTAAGCTATGTATGGATGCTGCCTCCACTACCTCACTCTCCAGATTATTCCACTTCCTAACTTTATGACTGAAGAAATACTTCCTAACATCCATGTGAGTCATCTGAATTTTCAGCTTCCAATTGTGACCCCTTGTTGCTGTGTCCCATCTTTGAAACATCCTGTCCCTATCCACGGTGTCAATTCCTTTCAGTATTTAATATGTTGTTATCATGTCTTCCCTATCCTTCCTGTCCTTCAGTGTCGTCAGGTCGATTTCCCTTAACCTCTCCTCCTAGGACAAACCCTTTAGCTCAAGGACTAGTCTTGCTGCAAACCTTCGAACCTTTGCACTTTCTCTTATTTCTTGACGTGCTTGACGAGATGTAGGTTCCACGTATACTGTGTATAAAATCTTGAATGATTCCTTACTCAGGTGTCGAAACGCTATTCTTAGGTTTACCAGGCGCCCATATGCTGCAGCAGTTATTTGGCTGATGTGGTCGGTATTATACTCACCCCAACATCCGTTTCCTTGAGTGAGGTTTGCAGTCTTTGGTACCCTAGCCTGTACTCTGCGGTCTTCCTTGATCTTACCTCATCTTCATGACCTTGCATTTGGTAGGGTTAAACTCCAGAAACCAGTTGCTGGACCAGGCTTCCAGCCTGTCCATATTCCTTTGTAGTCCGATCTGATCCTCATCCACTTGAATTCTTGGCATTAACTTTACATCGTCTGCAAACAGGGACACCTCTGAATCTATCCCTTCCGTTATGTCATTCACATATACCAAAAACAGCACCGGCCCTAGGACTGACCCCTGTGGAACCCCGCTCGTCACAGGTGCCCACTCTGACACCTCATCACGTACCATGACTCGTTGTTTCCTTCCTGTCAGGTATTCTCTGATCCACTGCAATGGCTTTCTTGTTATCCCTGCCTAATCTCTTGTGCGGAACTGTGCCGAAAGATTTCTTGCAGTACAAGACAATGCAGTCTACCCACCCCTCTCTCTCCTGTCTTCTATCACCTTGTCGTAAAAACTCCAGTTGGTTTGTGACACAGGAATTCTTCTCCCTGAAACCGTGCCGATCATCGTGTATAATCTCTTTGACTAGGTGTTCCACCACTCTTCTGATACTCTTCTCCATGACTTTACATACTATACCTGTCAGTGACACTGGTCTGTAGTTTAATGCTGCCTGTCTGTCTCATTTCTTAAAGACTGGGACTACACCTGCTGTCTTCCACACCTCAGGAGTGTTAGTTACCATTTTGTCCTAGGCACATGTCGATTAGACACTAGGCCTGTTGTATATGAGTACGTGTGTGTGTGTGTGTGTGTGTGTGTGTGTGTGTGTGTGTGTGTGTGTGTGTGTGTGTGTGTGTGTGTGTGTGTGTTTTGTTGACATGCCAATAACGACTTGTAAAAATAATTTCCGGATATAGCAAGTAAATGACTTACCGGGAGAGTGACTTACCAGGTGTTACCGGGAGAGTGACTTACCAGGTGTTACCGGGAGAGTGACTTACCAGGTGTTACCGGGAGAGTGACTTACCAGGTGTTACCGGGAGAGTGACTTACCAGGTGTTACCGGGAGAGTGACTTACCAGGTGTTACCGGGAGAGAGACTTACCAGGTGTTACCGGGAGAGTGACTTACCAGGTGTTACCGGGGAGGTGACTTACCAGGTGTTACCGGGAGAGTGACTTACCAGGTGTTACCGGGAGAGTGACTTACCAGGTGTTACCGGGAGAGTGACTTACCAGGTGTTACCGGGAGAGAGACTTACCAGGTGTTACCGGGAGAGTGACTTACCAGGTGTTACCGGGAGAGTGACTTACCAGGTGTTACCGGGAGAGTGACTTACCAGGTGTTACCGGGAGAGTGACTTACCAGGTGTTACCGGGAGAGTGACTTACCAGGTGTTACCGGGAGAGTAGCCAGTGTGTAGCAGGGAACGTCTCATCTGTAAAGTAACATGCACAAATGTTACGTAACATTTTTTGAACAAGTTACAGGAACAGTCCATCACTGATCCACACTGGTTTACCGTTTATTATATATATATATATATATATATATATATATATATATATATATATATATATATATATATATATAATATATATATATATATTAATGAAACCACGAAACAAGTGGTACTGAAACATTTACAAACACAACTTTCAGATGTACAGCTACACACACACACACAACTTTCAGGTGTGCAGCTACACACCTGAGCTTCACTCTCCACCCTTCCTGAATTAAGGAGCAACATTATCTGAACATTTTGAACTACATGACTGAGGATGTTGGATGTTATCCCAGCCATTTCAGGATAATAATAATATAAATTAATAATAATAACAATAATAACCTTATTTCCTGCAAGTATATGATACAACTTACACAGACCATAGCTCATGTCAGTGACATTGTGTACAAAAAGCCGCTTGTTATGCAGAGCATTTCGAGCAAATTTGGTTAATTTTGCCCCCAGGATGCGACCCACACCAGTCGTTTAACACCCAGGTAGGTATTTTACTGCAAGTTGAACACAGACAGCAGGTGTCTTAAGGAAACACGCCCCCATTGTTTCCACCCGTACCGGGGATCGAACCACAGACCTCGTTGCGTGATCTGAGTGCGCTACCAACCCAGCTACGGGAAACTATAAACTGAAAATTTGACGCTGATCGCATGAAGCCTCGTGTTGTACGCAAAATAAAAGGGAAAACATAGAGGAAGAATAAAAAAAAATAAAAAAAAATCCGTCAGCCCCCTAAAAGTCCCCTTTCAGGAACACCTAGTAAGCCACACTGCTGGGCTGTCCTGGGTTATTAACCTTGATTTTCCATTTTCTCTAAGGTTACTAATATTAATTTTTATATGGGTGGACTGGTAAGCCAGTGGAAGGCCTCGATCAGATGACCAAAAGCTCCGGTGGCGGGTCATCATGTGACTAAGACTCGCGTCAGGAAACACTTGTCCTGTTTTCTGACAAACCTTACCTAACCTAACCCCAATTTCTGTTATATCTTCAGGGTATACTTTATAAGGTATTTTCGCAGTGTTAATGTTGGTCACGGTGGTTCTTGACGGCAGCTGGCAGCAGCAGAGAGCCTTCTGCTCCCTTTAAAAGCTGGCTGTAAATTACCTGCCAACATCCGTCAATCTTTACCTCCGCCAACTTTCACTGTAGCCAGGCACCCTCAGCTTCCATCCTAGGTACTGCTATGTATTTATTAACATTCAGGTCGCGACATAACAATATCAGAAGCACTGCTGAAGGTCTACTGGCTCTTGCTTCGTAAGTCCTTCTCATATTCAACTATTCTTACTCGTATGTTAGTGTAGACGTGGCTTTTAAAGCATGCATCTTACTGCAACAGCATCATGCATCTTACTGCAACAGCATCATGCATCTTACTGAGGTGAGAGGAAAAGTATCTACATGGGTGGAGGTCACAAATGGGGTGCCACAAGGATTTGTACTCTTCCCCATTTTTTTCCAATTTTTTATATAAATGGTTGACCAGATGTATATATATATATATATATATATATATAATATATATATATTATATATATATATATATATATATATATATATATATATAGTTTCCAGATGAAACAAAAATTTTATGTAAAATTGATATGAACATGAGTGTATATATTTAAGGGAGGATCTGGACACAATGAGCTCATAGAGTGATATATGGTGGAATTTAACGTGGATAAGTGCAAGCTAGAGTAAATGGGAAAATGGAAATCAGGCCACATGAAGAATATAAACTGACAAAATATTGAAAGTATCAGAGAAAGAAATCTAGGAGTTACTATTAACAAATAAATATATCACAGGAAGATCGTATAAATAAAACTGCGAGACCCAGAGGCACTGTGCCACTAACAACAATCTTCAACAAGTCTATCGAAACTGGGCAACTGCCTGAGGTGTGGAAGACAGTAGATGTAGTCCCAGTTTTTAAGGACAGACAGCATTAAACTTCAAACCAGTGTCACTGATATGTATAATTTGCGAAGTCACTGAGAAGATTATCAGAAGAGTGGGGGAGCACCTAGAAATGAATGGCTTGTACACGACAACCAGCACGGTTTCAGGGAAGGGAAATTCTGTATTACGAACCGACTGGAGTTTGACAAGAAGACGGAATTAAGACAAAAGAGAGAGAGAGAGAGAGAGGAGTGGGTTGATTGCATTTTCTTGGACTGTAACAAGGCTTTCGACGAAGTCCCACATAGAGAGACTAGTGCAAAAGCTACAGGAGCAGGCAGGAATATTAGGAAAGGCCCTTCAATGGATCAGAGAATACCTGCCAGGAACGAAACGAGATATGGTACGTGACGAGGTGTCAGGTGTCAGAATGGGCTCTTGTGACGAGCAGGGTTCCACAGGGGTCAGTCCTAGGGCCGGTGTTTATGGTACATGTGAATGACATTGCGGAAGGGATAGATTCAGAAGTGTCCTTGTTTGCAGACAATGTGAAGCTAATGCGAAGAATTTAGTCGAATGAGGATCAAGCAGAACTAGAAAGGGATCTGAACAGGTTGGAAGCCTGGTCCAGCAACTGGCTTCTGGAGTTTAACCCAACCGAATGCAAGGTGAAGAAGACTGGGGAAGATTAAAGAAGACCGTTGACAGAGTATAGGCTAGGGGGCCAAAAACTGCAAACCTCTCTCAAGAAAAGGATCTTGGGGTAAGTATAATACTGAGCACATCTGAGGCGCACACATCAATCAGATAACTGCTGCAACATGTGGGAGCCTGGCAAACCTAAGAACAGTATGCAGCACCAGTGTGGAACCCACACCTGGTAAAGCACGTCAAGAAAGTAGATAAAGTGAAAAGGTTTGCAGTAAGACTAGACCTGGAGCTAAGGGGTATGGCCTACGAGGATAGGTTAAGGGAAATCGACGTGACGAAACTGGAGAACAGGAGGGATAGGGGGGGGACATGATAACGACATATAAAATACTGCGAGGAATTGACAAGGTGGAGAGAAACAAGATGTTTCAGAGATGTGACACAGCAATTGGAAGTTGTAGACTCAGATGAGTCACAGGGATGTCAGGAAGTATTTCTTCAGTCACAGAGTTGTCAGGAAGTGAAAGTCTGGAGTGAGGTAGTGTAGGCAGGATCCTTACACATCTTTAAGATGAGGTATGGCAAACCTCATGGAGCAGAAACTGGACCTAATAGCGACCATCGAAGAGGCGGGGCCAGGAGCTGTCAATCGACCCCTGCAACCACAAATAGGTGAGTACAAATAGATGAGTGTACACACACACACGCGTGCATAAAATACACACACACACACACACACACACACAACACACACACACACACACACACACACACACACACACACACACACATCGTTCAAGACTCTGTGTACGTTAAGCCCGTATTGGAGTATGCAGCACCAGTATGGAACCCACACCTGTTCAATCACGTCAAGAAATTAGAGAAAGTGCAAAAGTTTGCAACAGGGCTAGTTCCAGAGCTAAGGACAATGGCCTACGAAGAAAGGTTAAATCGGTTTGACGACACTGGAGGACAGGAGGGTTAGGGAAGACATAACGACATACAAAATACTACAAGTAATAGACAAGGTGGACAGAGATGGGACACAGAAACAAGGGGTCACAATTGGAAGCTGAAGACTCATCTGAGTCAAAGAGATGTTAGGAAGTATTTCTTCAGTCATAGAGTTGTCAGGAAGTGGAATAGTCTTGCAAGTGATGTAGTGGAGGCAGGAACCATACAAAGCTTGAAGATGAGGTGTGATAAAGTTCATGGAGCAGGGAGAGAGAGGACCTAGTAGCAACCAGTGAAGAGGCGGGGCCAGGAACTGAGTCTCGACCCCTACAGCCACAAATAGGCGAGTAAACCCACACGTGTGTATGTGTGTGTGTTGTGGTGCGGGAGGGTTGGCAAACGTGGAAGAGGGACCATCGCCCTGGTGAGAACACCAGATGTTTGTGTGTCTCATCTTGCACCACACTACTGCCTCTCTTGTGTCTCATCTTGCACCACACTACTACCTCTATTGTGTCTCGTCTTCCACACAAACAACACAAATAGTAGTAGTAAACAGAGCAAAATCCAGCATCAGTGAGGTACAACACTCAGTTCCCCAAGGCACTATCCTGGCACCTCTGCTCTTTCTCATTCTCGTAGCAGACATAGACATAAGCACTCGTCACAGTTCTGTATCATCATTTGTAGATGACACTAAAATAAGCAAGAAAGTCACTACGGTAGAAGACACTGAAAAATTACAGGACGATATACGTGGGGGTTTCCAGTGGGCAGTGGAGAATATGACGTTCACTGGTGACAAGTTCCAGCTGCTTAGATATGGAAAGAATGAAGAACTCAAAAGGAACACTGTATACAAAACTCAAGAGGGTCACCAAATATAACGAAAGGAACACGTAAAAGACTTAGGAACAATTATGTCTTTCAAAGAACACCATAAGACAAAGGTCACGACAGCCAGGAGGAATGATGGGTAAGGTATTTAGAATCTTCAAAACAAGGAAAATGGTGTCTATGGTGACACTTTTTAAATCGCTAGAGCTCCCTCATTTGGAATATTGTACAGTGCTGACGGCCCCGTTCAGGACAGGAGAAATATCAGAGATGGAACAAATCCAGAGGTCGTTTACAGCCAGCATAAGAGCCAATAAGGCATTTAAATTATTAGGAACACCTTAAAGTCTTAAAACACGTGCTCACTGGAGCGGAGGAGAGATACATGATAATAGATACCTGGAAGGTGCTTAAGAGCCTGGTCCAAAATCTGTCATAACAACATACTCATGGAACAGGGAGTGGAACTAGTAGTCGCCAGTGAAGAGGCGGGGTCAGGAGCTATGACTCGACCCCTGCAACCACAATTAGGTGAGTATACTGGAGCGAGAGATATGGGAGGAGGTGCAAGATAATCCCAGTATAAAGCAGGGGTGCGGTGGGCACATTAAGAGAACACTGTATCAACATCCGTGGCCCCAGACTATTCAATGTGCTGGAACAAGTGTGAAAGTCTACAAGAGGAAACTGGACAAGTATCTTCACCAGGTGCAGATCAACCAGGCTGTGAGGGACATGTGGGGCAGCGGGCCTCCAGCAGCAACAGCCTGGCTGACCACGCTAGCACCAGACGAGCCTGGCCCATGGCGGGGCTCCGAGAGTAGAAAATCTCTCAAAACTCATCAGAGGTATATAGCACACTACTGCCTCTCTTGTGTCTCATCTTCCACCACACATCAAGAGCCCTTCAACAATATTAAGATATTTTCGCCAACATCAAGAGTCTTTCACAACCTCAAGATACCTTCAACATCAAGATCTTTTTCCTCAACATCGAAAGTCTTTCCACAAGCATCAGGGTCCCTTCACCAACATCAAGGGCCCTTCACCAACATCAAGGTCCCTTCGTCAACATCAAGGGCCCTTCATCAACACCAAGGTCACTTCACCATCAAGGTTCCTTGGTCAGTATCATGGGGCCTTCAACATCAAGATCCCTTCGTCAACATCAAGGGCCATTCACCAACATCAAGGGCCCTTCACCAATATCAAGGTCCCTTCATCAACATCAAGGTCATTTCACCATCAAGGTTCCTTGGTCAGCATCAAGGGCCCTTCAACATCAAGGTCCCTTCGTCAACATCAATGTCCCTTTATCAACATCAAGGTACCTTCGTCAACATCAAGGGCCCTTCACCAACATCAAGGTACCTTCGTCAACATCAAGGGCCCTTCACCAACATCAAGGTACCTTCGTCAACATCAAGGGCCCTTCACCAACATCAAGGTACCTTCGTCAACATCAAGGTCCTTCACAACATCAAGTACTTCGTCAACATCAAGGGCCTTCACCAACATCAAGGTACCTTCACCAACATCAAGGGCCCTTCACCAACATCAAGGTACCTTCGTCAACATCAAGGGCCCTTCACCAACATCAAGGTCTTCTCACATTAAACTTACGATATTTTAAGATATCAAATAACATTTTTTGCAAGTGCAAACATTAAACTTATAAACACTTCTATTAATGTTTATCAATGTGTATCAATGTTTATGTGTATCAATGTTTATTAGTGTGTATCAATGTTTATGTTAATAAAATATATAAACATTAAAGGGAAATAGACTGCAGTGGCTTTTTGCAAGAATAAACCAGGATAATCCAGGATAACCCAAGATAATCCAGGATAACCCAAGATAATCCAGGATAACCCAAGATAGCGCAGGATAATTCAAGATAACCCAATATAATCCAGAATCCAAGATAATCCAGGATAATCCAAGATAATCCAGAATCCAAGATAATCCAGGATAATCCAAGATAATCCAGAATTCAAGATAATCCAGGATAACCCAAGATATTCTAGGATAATCCAAGATAACCCAGGATAACCCAAGACAACCCAGGATAACCCAGAATAACCCAGATAATCCAGGATAATCCAAGATAATCCAGGATAACCCACGATAACCCAAGATAATAAAGGATAACCCAAGAAAATAAAAGATAACTCAAGATAACCAAGGATAGCCAGGGTGGTTGCTAAGTTTTCTTCCCCAGGATGCCGCCCACACCATACCATTAGGGCTGCACCTATTACTGCTAGGTGAACAGGGACAACAGGTGTAAGGAAACTAATACCCAGGTACCTACTTACTGCTAGGTGAACAGGGACAACAGGTGTAAGGAAACTAATACCCAGGTACCTACTTACTGCTAGGTGAACAGGGACAACAGGTGTAACATTATAAACGAACACTCCAGTATACTATTGCTAGTGAGCAGGCTAACAGGTGAGAGGAAGAACACCAGGTATATTATACTGCTAGGTGACAGGTAACTGTCAGGATACGTAATCCCAGGTACCCTCTTACTGCTCAGGTGACGGTCAACTCAGTGTACGGTAACTTCCCAGGTGACGCTATACATTCTAGGTGAACAGGACAACTGTCAGTTAGAACGAACGGTTAACTGAGAGACGGTACTTCGGTGAGGTAACTTCAGGTGACTAACTGTAGGTGACAGTACTGTCAGGTGAGTAAACTGTCAGGTGACGTAACTGTCAGTGACGGTAACTGTCAGGTGACGTAACTTCAGGTGACGGTAACTGTCAGGTGACGGTAACTGTCAGGTGACGGTAACTGTCAGGTGACGGTAACTGTCAGGTGAAGGTAACTGTCAGGTGACGTAACTGTCAGGTGAGGTAACTGTCAGGTGACAGTAACTGTCAGGTGACGGTAACTGTCAGGTGACGGTAACTGTCAGGTGACGGTAACTGTCAGGTGACGGTAACTGTCAGGTGACGGTAACTGTCAGGTGACGGTAACTGTCAGGTGAGGTAACTGTCAGGTGACGGTAACTGTCAGGTGAGGTAACTGTCAGGTGACGGTAACTGTCAGGTGAGGTAACTGTCAGGTGACGGTAACTGTCAGGTGACGGTAACTGTCAGGTGACGTAACTGTCAGGTGACGGTAACTGTCAGGTGACAGTAACTGTCAGGTGACGGTAACTGTCAGGTGACAGTAACTGTCAGGTGACGGTAACTGTCAGGTGACGGTAACTGTCAGGTGACAGTAACTGTCAGGTGACAGTAACTGTCAGGTGACGTAACTGTCAGGTGACAGATGTAATCTGTCAGGTGACACTTATGAGGTAACTGTCAGGTGACGTAACTGTCAGGTGACAGTAACTGTCAGGTGACAGTAACTGTCAGGTGACAGTAACTGTCAGGTGACAGTAACTGTCAGGTGACAGTAACTGTCAGGTGACAGTAACTGTCAGTGACAGTAACTGTCAGGTGACGTACTGTCAGGTGAAGTAACTGCAGGTGACAGTAACTGTAAGTCTCGTAACTCAGGTGACATACTGAGTTGCTAACTCAGGCTGACGACTACTGAAGTCTCCAACTCAGGCTGATGAACTATCAGGTGACTGAAGTCTCCCAAACTTCAGGCTGACACTCAGTGAAGTCTCCCAACTCAGGTGACACTACTGAAGCTCCCAACTCAGGCTGACACTACTGAAGTCTCCCAACTCAGGCTGTGACACTACTGAATGAATCTCCAACTCAGGCTGACACTACTGAAGTCTCCCAACTCAGGCTGACACTACTGAAGTCTCCCAACTCAGGCTGACACTACTGAAGTCTCCCAACTCAGGCTGACACTACTGAAGTCTCCCAACTCAGGCTGACACTACTGAAGTCTCCCAACTCAGGCTGACACTACTGAAGTCTCCCAACTCAGGCTGACACTACTGAAGTCTCCCAACTCAGGCTGACACTACTGAAGTCTCCCAACTCAGGCTGACACTACTGAAGTCTCCCAACTCAGGCTGACACTGCTGAAGTCTCCCAACTCAGGCTGACACTGCTGAAGTCTCCCAACTCAGGCTGACACTGCGAAGTCTCCCAACTCAGGCTGACACTGCCGAAGTCTCCCAACTCAGGCTGACACTGCCGAAGTCTCCCAACTCAGGCTGACACTGCCGAAGTCTCCCAACTCAGGCTGACACTGCCGAAGTCTCCCAACTCAGGCTGACACTGCCGAAGTCTCCCAACTCAGGCTGACACTGCCGAAGTCTCCCAACTCAGGCTGACACTGCTGAAGTCTCCCAACTCAGGCTGACACTGCTGAAGTCTCCCAACTCAGGCTGACACTGCTGAAGTCTCCCAACTCAGGCTGACACTGCTGAAGTCTCCCAACTCAGGCTGACACTGCTGAAGTCTCCCAACTCAGGCTGACACTGCTGAAGTCTCCCAACTCAGGCTGACACTGCTGAAGTCTCCCAACTCAGGCTGACACTGCTGAAGTCTCCCAACTCAGGCTGACACTGCTGAAGTCTCCCAACTCAGGCTGACACTGCTGAAGTCTCCCAACTCAGGCTGACACTGCTGAAGTCTCCCAACTCAGGCTGACACTGCTGAAGTCTCCCAACTCAGGCTGACACTGCTGAAGTCTCCCAACTCAGGCTGACACTGCTGAAGTCTCCCAACTCAGGCTGACACTACTGAAGTCTCCCAACTCAGGCTGACACTACTGAAGTCTCCCAACTCAGGCTGACACTACTGAAGTCTCCCAACTCAGGCTGACACTACTGAAGTCTCCCAACTCAGGCTGACACTACTGAAGTCTCCCAACTCAGGCTGACACTACTGAAGTCTCCCAACTCAGGCTGACACTACTGAAGTCTCCCAACTCAGGCTGACACTACTGAAGTCTCCCAACTCAGGCTGACACTACTGAAGTCTCCCAACTCAGGCTGACACTACTGAAGTCTCCCAACTCAGGCTGACACTACTGAAGTCTCCCAACTCAGGCTGACACTACTGAAGTCTCCCAACTCAGGCTGACACTACTGAAGTCTCCCAACTCAGGCTGACACTACTGAAGTCTCCCAACTCAGGCTGACACTACTGAAGTCTCCCAACTCAGGCTGACACTACTGAAGTCTCCCAACTCAGGCTGACACTACTGAAGTCTCCCAACTCAGGCTGACACTACTGAAGTCTCCCAACTCAGGCTGACACTACTGAAGTCTCCCAACTCAGGCTGACACTACTGAAGTTTCCCAACTCAGGCTGACGCATTTCAGCACATTGTTTGAGCACCATCCCACGTTTTCTTGTCATATTCCATATGACAAGAAAACATAGCTAGCTGGTGCTCCCACAATGTAACTATCATATAGATTAGTGCAGCAACACACTGCTGGTGCTCCCACAATGTAACTATCATATAGATTAGTGCAGCAACACACTGCTGGTGTTCCCACAGTGTAACTATCATATAGAATAGTGTAGCAACACTGCTGGTGTTCCCACAATGTAACTATCATATAGAATAGTGTAGCAACACTGCTGGTGTTCCCACAATGTAACTATCATATAGAACAGTGTAGCAACACTGCTGGTGTTCCCACAATGTAACTATCATATAGAACAGTGTAGCAACACTGCTGGTGTTCCCACAATGTAACTATCATACAGAATAGTGTAGCAACACTGCTGGTGTTCCCACAATGTAACTATCATATAGAATAGTGTAGCAACACACTGCTGGTGTTCCCACAATGTAACTATCATACAGAATAGTGTAGCAACACTGCTGGTGTTCCCACAATGTAACTATCATACAGAATAGTGTAGCAACACTGCTGGTGTTCCCACAATGTAACTATCATATAGAATAGTGTAGCAACACTGCTGGTGTTCCCACAATGTAACTATCATACAGAATAGTGTAGCAACACACTGCTGGTGTTCCCACAATGTAACTATCATACAGAATAGTGTAGCAACACTGCTGGTGTTCCCACAATGTAACTATCATACAGAATAGTGTAGCAACACTGCTGGTGTTCCCACAATGTAACTATCATACAGAATAGTGTAGCAACACTGCTGGTGTTCCCACAATGTAACTATCATACAGAATAGTGTAGCAACACACTGCTGGTGTTCCCACAATGTAACTATCATACAGAATAGTGTAGCAACACTGCTGGTGTTCCCACAATGTAACTATCATACAGAATAGTGTAGCAACACACTGCTGGTGTTCCCACAATGTAACTATCATACAGAATAGTGTAGCAACACTGCTAGTGTTCCCACAATGTAACTATCATACAGAATAGTGTAGCAACACTGCTAGTGTTCCCACAATGTAACTATCATACAGAATAGTGTAGCAACACTGCTAGTGTTCCCACCATGTGACTATCATACAGATAGTTTTGCTAAAACAAATCTTTTTGGGGGGCTGTGAAGGGTCTCTTGATTCAAGGAACTGGATCTGACCTCTCATTCCTTGGAATGAATCCAACGGCCTCACATTCCTCCAGGCGCTTTATAACCCCGACAGGTTTGTCGTTCCTCCCTGAATGTCATAATATGCACCTCATATCCATCCTGTGGATGGCAGAGCAGGAGCACAAGAATACACACTAGGCCTAGGACTAGGCCTCAAAAGGATTAACAGGAGTACATCTGGGTTTAAGTCTACATTTTGTCTTATCTGTTGCAGCAAATTTAAGAAATTTTCTTAATATATCTGGTATCATAATTTCATTACCAAGATACCTTGACGTATCACATAGGTTATTATACTATTTCTATATTCCTCAATAAGTGGGCAATTAAGCACACAGTGATCAAGATAGTGACTATAGTACTGGCCACATACTTTGTATTTAGTGTGATCATCATCAGTGTCTACCGAACTACCAGAAGTACTTGTAACAGCCTAAGTCTGTGTGATAACACGGCATATAGCTCCATATTTTTTTTAATCGGGTGGAAGTGTTGCACCCGTAGGGGTTATACAGCGCCCAGGTAATGTGAAGTATTCAGGCTTGATCCACGGGGAGGATGAATCCAGTTCCCTAGATCAAGAGCCCCTTACCGGCATCAAGGCACAGAGGCAAGTACCTTTGTACCTTTGATGAGTTCCAAAATTTTCTTCTAGAGCCCGGCCATGGGCCAGGCTCTTCTGATACTTGTCTGGTCAACCAGGCTGTTGCTGTTGATGGCCCACAAGCCCATATATATCCACAGTCTGGTTGATCTGGCACCATAAATATACTTATCTTCGTTCATGTGGTGTCTCGTAGCTCGATCGCTAACGTACTCAGCTCACACACTGAAGTCCGGGGATCGATCCCTCCGGTAAGGCTGGAAAACATTAGGATGTGTTTCCATAAGACACCTGCTGTCACTGTTCACCAATCAGTGCATAGGTACCTGGGTGTTAGTCGACTGGTGTGGGTCGCATCCTGGGACAAAATTGACCTAATTTGCGGGAAATGCTCAGCAAAACAAGCGGCTTTCTATAATAGCAATATGTCATTGATATCAGCTAGTCCTGTATACCTTGTATATGTACTTGTAGACAAAGATTATTATTATTTATTATTTATAACAGCGAGTTACTGATCAGCTTGGGTTTGTAACAGCAGTCCTGTCATTCACATTATTTACTTCCCTCCCGATAGTATATATAACTCCAGACACAGATGCACCACGATTATGTTCAACTTCTACTTTCTTCCGTCATGCTTTCTTTGGATAAATTCTCGTGTTTATCATGTAGGAGCAATTCAGCGTTTGATGGAATCCCTGGGAATTGTACATTAATTCCTCTCTCCGATTTGTAAATATCTATATCTGAGTTCTTCACTCAGTATGTTCTTCGTCATTATGTGAGTCAAGAGCCTTCATTGATGACACAGAGTCAGTAATAATCACAGTCAAGCTCAGTGTCATAAGTTAGCTTTAATGCCATTAGGCTGACAGTTAATTCAATTTGTAATGTAGACGCCCAGTTGTTAATTATTATTAACTTAGCATGGTTGCTATAGTTGTTAACAAGGGAGAAAGGTGGCAAGAATAGCAGGTGCAGCCCTGCCAGTACATCTGCCAATACATTTTCCAACTTTTTTTTTTTGCTTAGTACACCAGGGGAATGTCTCTCCCTTACTCTATATGAGAGTTACATGATGGGAACACACGCTAGCTATACACAAATAACCCGCACATAGAAGAGAGGATCTTACGACGACGTTTCGGTCCGACTTGGACCATTTACAAAGTCACACTAACCAGAAGTGGAGCAGGACGGCTATATATAGGCAGGAAGAGGTAGTGGTGGTCCAAGTCGGACCGAAACGTCGTCGGAAGCTCCTCTCTTCTATGTGCGGGTTATTTGTGTATCGTTCCAGTCACGGTATTGTGCCTTTTTTGTTATTCACGCTAGCTATGTTTCTCAATCATATTGTAATCGCACAGGATAAGCTTCATATATAAAGTAATTATCACCCTCAGCTGAGGGCTCGTGTAGGGCAGTGAAGGTATGCGAGGTAGCCTCGTGCTGTAGTCATCTTAATGCTTGTATACATTATAAGTAATTCCAGTTGTCAATAAATTTGTACTTCAATTTTCCCCCAGTACTTGTCTAGCTAGTAATTCACAAAAAATGTTCTAGACACCCCATTTGCTATCAATTTCCCTCAGTGACAAAAGGCATCGTAAAAAGTACTTGAGGTGGTCAGTCCTTCAGTCTGGAGAAGAGCTCAGCTCCATGGTCTGGAACGACATAGTATTTTATATAATTTTCAGCATGTCCTGTACATGGCTAGCAAGTCCTCTCTTCTACAATTATCAACATCGTTGCCTCCAACACTGAGGCAGATAATTGGGTTCCTCCCATTACATGTCATATGTAACCTGCTAAGTATATCCCCCATCCCAGCCCCAGGAATATACACTCTTGTATCTTCTTACTATCCATGTTGCTAAAACGCTGTCGATATATCTAATCTGCGAGTCTCCAACAATAATGTTCTCATATCTGAGTTGCATTTCTCCTGCTGCATAGCTACTTCCACTACTACTACAAGTGGTAGTAGCTATGCAGTGGTAGTACTACTACTAGTAGTAGTACTACTGCTACAAGTAGTAGTACTGCTACAAGTAGTAGTAGTAGTACTGCTACAAGTAGCAGTACTACTACTACAAGTAGCAGTACTACTACTACAAGTAGCAGTACTACTACTACAAGTAGCAGTACTACTACTACAAGTAGCAGTACTACTACAAGTAGCAGTACTACAAGTAGCAGTACTACTACTACAAGTAGCAGTACTACTACTACAAGTAGCAGTACTATTACTACAAGTAGCAGTACTATTACTACAAGTAGCAGTACTATTACAAGTAGCAGTACTATTACTACAAGTAGCAGTACTATTACTACAAGTAGCAGCAGCACTACTGCAAGTAGCAGCAGCACTACTGCAAGTAGCAGCAGCACTACTGCAAGTAGCAGCAGCACTACTGCAAGTAGCAGCAGCACTACTGCAAGTAGCAGCAGCACTACTACAAGTAGCAGCAGCACTACAAGTAGCAGCAGCACTACTACAAGTAGCAGCAGCACTACTACAAGTAACAGTAGTACTACTACAAGTAGCAGCAGCACTACTACAAGTAGCAGTAGTACTACTACAAGTAGCAGCAGCACTACTACAAGTAGCAGTAGTACTACTACAAGTATCATTAGTACTACTACAAGTAGCAGTAGTACTACTACAAGTAGCAGTAGTACTACTACAAGTAGCAGTAGTACTACAAGTAGCAGTAGTACTACTACAAGTAGCAGTAGTACTACTACAAGTAGCAGTAGTACTACTACAAGTAGCAGTAGTACTACTACAAGTAGCAGTAGTACTACTACAAGTAGAAGTAGTACTACTACAAGTAGCAGTAGTACTACTACAAGTAGCAGTACTACTACTACAAGTAGCAGTACTACTACTACAAGTAGCAGTACTACTACAAGTAGCAGTAGCACTACTACAAGTAGCAGTAGCACTACTACAAGTAGCAGTAGCACTACTACAAGTAGCAGTAGCACTACTACAAGTAGCAGTAGCACTACAAGTAGTAGTACTACTACAAGTAGCACTAGTACTACTACAAGTAGCACTAGTACTACTACAAGTAGCACTAGTACTACTACAAGTAGCATTAGTACTACTACAAGTAGCACTAGTACTACTACAAGTAGCATTAGAAACTACTACAAGTAGCACTAGTACTACTACAAGTAGCACTAGTACTACTACAAGTAGCACTAGTACTACTACAAGTAGCCCTACAACAACTACCACCACAGGTACTATTACTACAAGTCACACCTAGTAACAGAGTGATGGAGTTGAGGTTCTCCACAACTGCTGATTTAACCTTACACAGCCTGAGATTAATTTACTTTTTGCCCTCCATTTGATAATCATTACAACCACTTGTGCTCTCCCTTGGTACCATGATTATGAATCCTGTCATGGTAATACTATTACGATTTCGTGAGTCTGTAATAAAAGCATAGGCTATACTATATAATGCATTAGAAATATCTTACCAAGACAGGACTCACAACAATAGATCCAAAGTTGGACAAATTTAGAATTAGTGAGAATACAGAAAAGCAGAGGCTTGGGAAATATAGATGTTGAGGAGTAAAAACCTGTCAAACCCAGCTTGAAAAAGATAGGTTGTACAGATAGAAGAATGGGTGTGCGTAGGTATGAATTAGACCTGCCTAGCATAGGCCAATAGATTACTGGCCCATGCTAGGCAGGTCTAACCTATCCTGAGCTAAATATCCTTGGAGATCTGGGAGTATTATAGTACGTAAGGTTTAAGAATCTGTCAGTCTGTAAGCTTTGACAAGCGCTTTAATGAAATGATTATCAGAGCACATAGTGGAAAATTAGGTCTTGCTTCTCAAGGAGGAAAATCGGAAACTGAAAAATACGCTTAGATAAGTGTAGCAAGGAGCGTGTTGTGGGTGGAGTGTGAAGGATCCTGGATGATAGTTACAAGTTAACTTTAACCACCCTCGTGGAGCAGACGTCATGCCCAACTTTACACTGAATAAACTACCTTCATTACTGCTTAATCTATGACGTTATAATAATAATAATAATAATAATAATAATAATAATAATAATAATAATAATAATAATAAAAATAAAAAATAATAAATAAATAATAATAATAATAATAATTATACAATCAAAATTAAGTGCTAAACCCACAAGGGTCAATACTACTACTACTACTAATAATAATAATTATATTATAAAGGGGGGAGTACTAAAACCGTAGGGCTCAAGGAGGAACTGGGCTATGAAAGGCACCCGAGTCTGATCCGTGGAAGGGGAAGGTTGCTCCCATTTCTTGGACTAAGAGCACTTGTTATGACGGCAGTGAACTTAGAGAACACTCACCAATGTGAGAACAGCAGATTGTGTGAATCCCACTTGGACCAGCCAGACGGGTTTACCGCTTCACCAAGTATAACATTCACATGGACAAAAATATTTACACCGTTTTCTTAAGCGATTCCTTTTTTTCTGTATAATTTGTTCACTTTTCTATAAGGTATTTTGTTCAAATTGTACCCAAAGGTAATCTGTTCATTTTAAACTGAAAGATTACTTTACGGTGGGAAATATAATTCAGTGAAACAAGGTGAGCATTCCTCATCCACAGTCATGCCACAATATAATCTAAACGGAATTAAATTGCACAGATGTGGACGATTCACTCAAGAGTGTTGGGAGAGGCAGCGACACAACCTCACTTACTCATTGCTGCAGGGTAACTGAGGCTTTAAACTTAAATATCTCACACCTGCCAGGCGCATATTGCTGCCTTGCCAGACGTAACATTTTTATTTTTATTATTATTATTATTATTATTGTTATTATTATTATATTCTTCTTCTTCTGTAGCACTATGACATACATCATACTTACTGGAACATAACATACATCATACTTACGGGAATATAACATACATTATACTGGAACATAACATACATCATACTGGAACATAACATACATCATACTGGAACATAACATACATCATACTGGAACATAACATACATCATACTGGAACATAACATACATCATACTGGAACATAACATACATCATACTGGAACATAACATACATCATACTGGAACATAACATGCATCATACACATTAATACAGATAATATATATAAATCATTCAATTGCCTTCATCATTCACTATAGTTCAACTCATTAGATACCAGGAAATAGTGAGGAAAGTGAGTGAAGGAGTGGATGATAGTGTAACATGCACCACTAGCATATTACTAGTCAGTGGGTGTTAGTGTAACATGCACTACAACTAATTTGTTAGTGGTCAGTGGGTGTTAGTGTAACATACACTACCACTAATTTGTTAGTGGTCAGTGGGTATTAGTGTAACATACACATACACATACACAAATACCACTAACATGTTAGTGGTCAGTGGGTGTTAGTGTAACATACACATACACAAACACCACTAACATGTTAGTGGTCAGTGGGTGTTAGTGTAACATACACTACCACTAATTTGTTAGTGGTCAGTGGGTATTAGTGTAACATACACATACACATACACAAATACCACTAACATGTTTGTGGTCAGTGGGTGTTAATGTAACATACACATACACAAACACCACTAACATGTTAGTGGTCAGTGGGTGTTAGTGTAATATACACTAACATGTTAGTGGTGAGATCCGAGTCATAGATGACAATACTGACAGGTTAGTATATTCGTCACCCTGTACTCAGTGTTCAAGAGAAAGTGTGCTGAAGATACTGCTAGGTGTTTGTACAAGTGTGTGTTAGAAGAGTTAGTACTAACAGTGGTGAACAGGTAACACTAACAGCATCATAATATTGATGGTACACAATATAACTGCAGCTGCTTAATCACATTTCTGCTCTAGTAAATAAGGTGTGGCCTCGTGCCTAGGCTGTGTGCTTGAGGGACTGACCGCCTCATACTATGGCTGACGGACTGATGATGCCAAAATTAATTCTTCCACTGCCCCTAGCCTTATATTCTTCTGTATTCGACTGAAGAAGCCTGTTGTGCAGGCGAAATGTTTTGGAAATAAGGACACTCAGGAGCTGCACATAGGTGTTATTCATCAGTACCAGCGGTGCTGTGTTCTGTCATGTTCGGTTGGTAGCGCACTCAGCTCACACAGTGTCCATGGCTCGATCCCCAGTATGGGTGGAAACATTGGGCGTGTTCCCTTACACCTGATGTCACTGTTCACCTAGCAGTAAGTAGGTACCTGGTTGTTAGTAGACTGGTGTGGGTGGCATCCTGGGGTGGTAATATACCTTAGACAGGAGTGGGCTTTGAAAGGAGCTGAGGCAGGATAACTGCGCTCAGTCTGTGAACCGAGGTAAGAACACCTCTGAGTTTGCAAAATTGATTTGAGCCAAAATAAAAAAAAAATAGATAAATGAAATTAAGTGTTCGGTCTTGATTATAACATAGAATATATCAAATAATATAGATTATTGATTATAATATAGAATACTCCTGTATCAAAGCTCGTTATCTCAATTCCAACCTTTAATTATTTGAAGGACGAATAATAATATCTTAATTTCTAGAAGTACATGTAGAAGGTATACAGGTCTAGCTGACATCACTGACATACTATTATATAGAAAGCCGCTTGTTAAGCAGAGCATTTCGGGCAAATTTCGTCAGTTTCGTCCCAGGATGCGACCCACACCAGTCGACTAACACCCAGGTACCCATTCTACTGATGGGAAACATAGACAACCGGTGTAAGGAAACACGCCCAATATTTCTACCCTCGCCGGGAATCGAACCCGGACACTCAGCTTGTGAAGCGAGAGCTTTAGCCACCAACTGAAGCCAGAATAAGAAAAGATCAAGACTTGAGGGTAGAGTTTCAAGGAAGGTTCAGAAGAATCAATGTTATACGAAAGTTATATTTTGGAGGTTCAAATTAGTGTATGTGTGTGTGTGTGTGTGTGTGTGTGTGTGTGTGTGTGTGTGTGTGTGTGTGTGAGGGAGCAACAGATGGTACCCCCCATGCATCATACAAGCCACCACCTGTTCCTCATGTGTATACATCAACACACACACACACACCAGCACCACCACACTCTTGCCCTGCGTGACTGACCACCAAGGTATGTTTAAACACCTCTGCACTGCACTATAATGGAGATCACGCACACACATACGCATCAAATGTAATTCCCGTGTATCAAATGTAATTCATTTTGAATTTTGAAAAATAATCTACAGACGTGGCAGTAAAACAATTACAAAGAATTGTAGACCGATAACACTAACATCCCAAATCATAAAAACCTTGAAAAGGGTTCTAGAAGCAAGATCCCACCCATTAGTTACACAACCCAGGGCAGCATGGGTAGAGCAGGTCGCTACCGACTGTCATAACTACTGGATTATTATGACTTGGTCGTAGATACACTGGAGGACAGACAAAATACAGATGTAGTGTACACAGGCTTTGTGAAAGTCTTCGACAAGTGTGACCATGGTGTAATAGCGCACAAAATGCGTGATAAAGGAATAGCAGGAAAAGTGGGAAGATGAATCTATAATTTCCTAACAAACAGAACACAAAAAGTAATAGCAAATAAAGTCAGAGGCGGCTACAGAGAAAAGCTGTGTTCCACAAGGCACAGTACTAGCTCCCATTCTTTTCCTCATTCTCATATCTGAAATAGAGATGTAAGACACAGCACCGTGTCCTCCTTTGCGGTGATATCAGAATCTGCATGGCAGTATCATCCATTGATAGGTAAGACACATATGCAACAGTTAGGTATCTTTATTATGAAACGTTTCGCCTACACAGTAGGCTTCTTCAGTCAAGTACAGAAAAGTTGATAGAAGCAGAAGATACTTGAAGACAATGTAATCAGTCCATCACCCTTAAAGTTTTGAGGTGGTCAGTCCCTCAGTCTGGAGAAGAGCATTGTTCCATAGTATGAAACAATATGGAGATGAAGTGACAGAATGGAGCTTTTTATAGCGCCAAGAGGTGAGACGTAGGCCACTAGGAGAGGTAAGAACTCAGATGGTTAGGTAAGACACATATGCAACAGTTAGACAACTTTATTCCGAAACGTTTCGCCTACACAGTAGTCCTTCTTCAGTCGAATACAGAAAGTAGGCTGGAACAGTAGAGATGTGAAGACGATGTAATCAGTCCATCACCCTTAAAGTCGAGAATTTGAGGTTGTCAGTCCCTCGCCTGGAGAAGTTCATTCCATAGTCAGGAACTATCGAGATAGTTCCTGACTATGGAACTGAACTTCTCCAGGCCGAGGGACTGACAACCTCAAATTCTACGACTTTAAGGGTGATGGACTGATTACATCGTCTTCACATCTCTACTGTTCCTGCCTCCCTTTCTGTATTCGACTGAAGAAGCCTACTGTGTAGGCGAAACGTTTCGGAATAAAGTTGTCTAACTGTTGCATATGTGTCTTACCTAACAACCTGTCGGTATTGTATACCATGTTGATGTTCAAGAACTCAGATGTTGAAAGGTCAGGTCCCTCTCAAATCCAGCCGCTCTCACTAGTGGAAGTTGTCGAAGTTGATTGCAGGTCTGTACCAAGATACCCTTGTGTTGCAGTGTCTGACAGATTGAACATTAAAATGGTATAAAATACCGACAGGTTGTTAGGTAAGACACATATGCAACAGTTAGGTATCTTTATTATGAAACGTTTCGCCTACACAGTAGGCTTCTTCAGTCAAGTACAGAAAAGTTGAATAGAAGCAGAAGATACTTGAAGACGAGTAATCAGTCCATCACCCTTAAAGTTTTGAGGTGGTCAGTCCCTCAGTCTGGAGAAGAGCATTGTTCCATAGTATGAAACAATATGGAGATGAAGTGACAGAATGGAGCTTTTTATAGCGCCAAGAGGTGAGACGTAGGCCACTAGGAGAGGTAAGAACTCAGATGTTGAAAGGTCAGGTTTCAAATCCCCGTTTTAAAATTGTAAATTTGTTCAGGTCGTAAAATAACCCTTTTGGTTCATTTAAAGTTAACATTAAAATATAAAAAAACCATGTTGGGTAAAAATTTGCCTTTTGGTTTTTTTTGGGTTTCCCCCCTCACGGGGGTTTTGTCTACAAAAAATTTTTAAAGCGGCTTAAACTTTTTTCCCCCCTTAAAAAGTTTTGGGGGCAATTTTGGGAAAACTTTTAAAAATTGAATGGGTAAAAAGGGGCTTTTTTATCGGGGGTAACTTCCACGGGAAGGTAAAAACCGATTTGAAAGGCGGCCCCTTAAACCCCTTCACTTAATTGCGAATTTGTTCGGTTGCCCCCGATTTGGTGGCATTCTGGATTAACTTAAAAGGGTTTAAAAAAATTTTTAGGAGAAAATGCCATTTGGATTTTTAAAAAAAAACCCCCCCTTTTCCTTTTCCAAAAAAAAAATTGATAAAAAAGTTTTTTAAAAAAATCCATCATTAAAATTTTGATTATTTACCCTAAAAATTGTTTCCTTTAAAAAAATTTTGAAGGAAAAAGGGTTTTTTTAAAGGGGAAAAAAGGCACTGGAATAAAAAATTTAAACCCCCCTTAAAACCCCCCAAATTTGGGGTGGGACTAACAGTCCAAACCCTTTTACAATTTTTTTTTAAAAAACCCAGTGTAGGAAAACGTTTAAAATTAAGACCAACGGGAAGTTTTTCCAAAACCCGGGTTTTTAAAAACCTTTTTTTAAAGTTAATTTCGGGAATCAAAAAGGGGATTGTAAACCCGAATTAATTAAAATTCCCCAAATGTGAGGGGTGGTTTGGGGGGGATGTTTTTTTGGTTTTTTGGGAGCCCCCCGGGGGCCAAAAACCCCATCGACCCCCCTTTTTTTCTCGGAAAAACCCCAAACCCCAAAAGCCCACCCAAATTTGGGGTGAGGGGAAACAGTTTCAAAACTTCTGCTTTATAATTTTTCACTTGATAAAAATTTAAAAATTTTCATTAAGAATAACTTAAAGTCATAAAATTTTTTTAACCATTTTTTTTTTTAACACTAAACAAATCTTAAACCTAAAAATCAAAAAAACCCATAGTAAGGGGCCGGGGTTTGAGAGGGGCCCGCCCTTTTCAACACTGATTTTATTCCCTTGGTCGTTCCTTTTGGGCCAAAAACCCCCCTTTGTTTTTTCCCTATTTTTTTTAATTAAAAATTTTTTTAAAAAGGGGCCCAAACCAAAAAAATTTAAGGGTGAGGAGAAAATCTTTAATTCCCCTTTTAAATAATTTTTGATTATGAAAAAGCTACGGGGGGGAAAGTTTCAAAAAATTTTTACCTAACTTTCATTTTTTTAATAAAAAGCGGATTTTTCTTTTTTGTTCAATCTCTTTGGGCAGAATCTAAAGGAATTAAAAAAAATTTTTCCAAAAACCAATATGAAGTTTTTTAAAAGAAAATTTCCCCCATAAAAGTCGAGGAAAAAAAAAACTGTTCGGAGTATAAAAAAAATTCCCAACCCAAAAAATAGAAACGTAAAAATAAAGTGAAGGACCTGGGAGTGAAATGTAACGGATCTCATCTAAAAATCACAACAATGTATCACCCCTCTGCTAGGGGAAAGATGTGATGGATAATGAGAACCTTCAAAACTGGAATGCCAAGCCAATGATGATTTCTAAATGTTTGTTTTCTCTAGGTGGAATATGCTTACATAACGCACCTTTCAAGGCGTGAATAAATAAAACTCCAATTATGGGAAAGTTTGAAGTCCCTTTATTGTATCCTTTAGAACGCAGGGGGATTTATGATTATAACTGTTGGGAAAAACCTAGAGGAATAACCCTAGATCTGCACTTAGACAGGGAAAAAGACTCCAGGGGATGCAAAATCCTCCCCCTTGAAAAACAGGGGGGGTCACGTGTACGATAAAAGGGGCACAAAAGTGGGAAGAGGCCCAAGAATGTTAACTGCCACCCAGTTATAAGGGGAAAATTTCCAATAACCCCTGGTGTCTTCAAGAGGCACTGGACAGGCACCCAAAGTTTGTACCTGCCAGCCAAAAAGGGTTGTAATCGGTTTTTCAGGGCCCGATCAAACCCGGGAGTAACACCTTTTATCGGCCCCCATCCCCTACGAGGCCGGTCTCAGACCGGGCCCCGGTCTGAGACAGGCGTTTACTTCCCCCGGGAAAACTCCCAGGTATACTCCCGGTATAGACGATAACCCGTAGGGGGTATGGGAGTGGAAAGTAATTATGTTCGATCTGATGAAGGGAAAGATGATAGCTCCAGTACCCTGAATCAAGAGCCCTTCACCAACACCAAGCCTATCTTTCGAAGGGTATAACAATAATAATAATAATAATAATAATAATAATAATAATAATTAGGTACTCCAGTCATGCCAGAGTACTTAACCTAACTTAATCTAACTTAATTTACCTAGCTTTAGTTAACTTGATTTAGCTAATCTAACTCAATTTGACCTGACCTAACTGAATCTAATTTAATTTTACTTAATTTAACTTGATTATAGTTAATCTAATTTTATCTAACTTATTATAACTTAATATAACTTAATTTAACCAAACTTAACCTAACTTGTAACGAAGTGAACAATAAAACCTTTATATCAGGAAACATTCAGAAACCTACGCTGGGAATTACGTAAGAAAATGAACGTACTGAAATAAGGCTGGGTCGTGCGATGACGCACCTGGTCGTTGGTTGGTCAATAACACTTCAGTTGTAACTACTACACGAGGGTAATTAAGGCTGCATGTCACCTGTTCACCACCAGTCAAGAACAGTAATTACAGTAAACTGTCAGTGTATATACACTGAGATATACACCTCTCTGTATATATAATTATTATTATTATTATAATCAAAAAGAAGCGCTAAGCCACAAGGGCTATACAGCGCTGCTCTGTATATATAAGCTTTGATACAAAGTGCCGAGTATCCAGTCCCATAAATAACAATCATAACACCCGCTCTAACAATCTTCCAAATTTATTTAGACACTTGTACTGTCAACATTGTAGGTGAGTAGCAGACACCTGGTCTACATAACTTATAATGTTAGTAATAAATAAAGATACATTAATATATTAGCCACCAGGCTGCTTCATTAGCATAAGTAACCATAATAAACACTAGTAAATAACACTTGTTAACGGGAAGACTACGCCATACGCGGCAGCACTGACGCTTGTGCTCTCACGACAGATGGCGCAAAAGAGGCCATACGCATATAATATGCGCGCGTATATACGTACGTCCTCAGCGTCGCACAGCATATGTAAATACTATTAGTGGGTATATACACAGTAGATTTATATATACTTCAGCAGACGTCTGTGTATAGTAATATCCCATTATGCAGGTTTCTGTACTAAAGTGAAATTAATAAAATAAAGTGTTTATAGTGAAAAAAAGTGCTTCATAATTTAATAATTATCATCAGTTTGGGTGTTTTTAAGTAGTGAAGTTACGGCGTGATAACTGTAGTGGTGTGACTATTGTGGCAGTGACTCGAGGTTAAGTGTGTGTGGTGGGTTTTAGGTAATGTTTAGGCCATAGGCTCTTTTCGGATTTTTTTTTTGTATTCATAGTTGGTGTTAGCACTGGGCATGATCTTGGTATTTATGTGAGGCTTGTGTGAATTGTGGCAAGTACAAAATACTTTCCTTTTTACGTGTTGGCTGGTAGGCAGCAGAGAAGGGAAGGTCATGGCCACCCACTCTTGTGTAATTTACCTATGGCTATTTTGTAATATGTGAAACGTATTGAAGGCAGGTTTAGTGTTGTATATATTGTTATTGATAATTTATGTATATTTTTCTAAAAGTGAGTTTATCTGCCCTTCCTGGTAATCAAACCTAAAGTATTGACCATTTGTACAGCGGTGTGTAGTTACTAAACGTGGAGGCTTAGGCTGGCTTTTTATTTAAATTACTTTATATATATACCCAGTGGCAAGGTATTTTAACCTCATCAACTTACCGCCATGTTAATTTCGTAACACATCTACATATCACAGTACACCACAACATAATGTACTACACTGGTATAATATACACTAACATCTACTCATCACAGTCATGCACTGAACCATTCAGTACATGATCAAGGTCTTCAATGACTTCTCGATCCACCTCGTGAAAATTTCCATCTCACACCTGGAGATAGTGGAACTCTCAAACTATATAAACAAAGTCATACCATAGGGCGGTGCCCCAGGTATATTGTATTTATCATTGCTGCTCCCCTCTCGGTCTGCCTAATGATTATAACCGTAATTTTTAAAGGGGTGGAGGGGTAAGCCAGTGGAAGGCCTCGGTCAGATGACCAAAAGTTCCAGCTGTGGGTCATCATATGACTAAGACCTGCGTCAGGAAACACTTCTTCTGTTTCCTGACAAACTTTACCTAACCTAACCCTTCCAGTCAATATTATGACTCTTGTAGGAGCTATGGCGAATCTAACACAGTAGTAGTAGTAGTAGTAGTAGTAGTAGTAGTAGTAGTAGTAGTAGTAGTAGTAGTAATAATAATAATAATAATAATAAAAATAAAAATAATAATAATAATCTTATTTCTACAAGTACATGATACAACACCTGTGATACAACACCTAATGAGAGGGTGACCAGAGGAAGAGTACCTAATGGGAGGGTGACCAGAGGAAGAGTACCTAGTGAGAGGGTGACCAGAGGAAGAGTACCTAGTGAAAGGGTAACCAGAGGAAGAGTACCTAATGAGAGGGTGACCAGAGGAAGAGTACCTAATGGGAGGGTGACCAGAGGAAGAGTACCTAGTGAAAGGATGACCAGAGGTAGGTATGCTGATTGTAGGTAGATGAGTTAATCCAGTTAATGACAGGTAGATAATAATAATAATAATAATAATAATAATAATAATAATAATATCTTTATTTCTACAAGTACATGTACAAGGTATACAGACCATAGCTGACATCAATGACATACTACTATACAGAAAGCCCCTTGTTATGCAGAGCATTTCGGGCAAATTAGGTCAGTTTTGTCCCAGGATGCGACCCACACCAGTCCACTAACACCCAGGTGCCCATTTTACTGATGGGTGAACGTAGACAACAAGTGTAAAGAAACACATCCACTGTTTCTACCATCGCTGGGAATTGAACCCAGACCCTAGCCGTGTGAAGCGAGAGTTTCAGCCACCAGGCCACGGGACACCGTTATTACAGTTGAACAGCTGTAGAGACGAGGCTTCCTGAAAGGAACTCAACTCTAAGGCAACATTTTTTAAACAGCGAGTAATGTTTATGTAGCGTCGATCTGTACAAAATAATGCGAAGGAAGATAAGTAAACATCGTTTGTGGAAACAATGTGAAAGAAGAACTTTAAACATGGTAATAGGTACAAAGTTGAACTAAGCAGTTTCCTTAAGGCACCTACTCTCCATGTTCACTTAGCAGTAAAATGGGTACCTGGGTAGGGGAGCGGACCCGGCCTGTTAGTGACGGTGTGGTCGCATCTGGTACAAAACTTGATCATATTTGCCCGAAATGCCTGTCATAACTAAGCTTTTCTCTATATAGTATGTCATTGATGTCAGCTATGGGTCTGTAATACCTTGTACATGTACTTGTAGTAAATAAAGATATATTTTTATTATTATTATTATTATTATTAATTAGTATATATTATATCTTATTATTTCATTATTATATTATTAACATGGTTACACAAAGAATCGAATAGACTAAACGAAGCTAGTATTTGACAGTTTATAAGGTTCTTCAGGCACACAACGTAGAGACTAAGAGCTTGACTACCTTTGGCACTGTATCTTGCCACCTACTGTTGTAAAAATGGTATAAAATACCGACCAATTAAGATTAAGTACACATGTGCAACAGTTGGGTACCTTATGGTTGAAACCGTTCGCCTGCATATAGGCTTCTTCAGTCCCGAATACAGAGGCAACATAGATAATGAAATAAATGATATACGACATCTGTCCTCAACCTTGGGAAAAAGTATTTGCAGGTGATCAGTCCCTTAGCTGGAGAAAAAGCTCACTTCATGTCTGGAACAGTATCGTTCCAGAATACCCACTAAATTCGTATGAATTTTTGGAGCTACCCTACCAGACAGACAGTGTCCATTCATCTTCTACCCTATTTCCAATCCAATATTTTCTAGTCATGTGTAAATCTTTTCCCCTGGCAAAGTTGGGATTAAATGTGATTGCATTCTATAGATATAGTTTAAATAACTATATCTATACCTGACCATCTTTAGTCTTGCTATACTTCGTAATATTTAACCGTGAGTCATTTTGCAGTTGGTGTGTGAGTCTCACCTCACTTTTGTGTTCATATTGTCAAAATAAATTAACTTATTCGTACAGTTAGTTGCTTGAAAACAAAAATTGTGCGGTTATGTAAATTTAGTTGTAGTGTTGGTCAGTAGCTGTGTGTGTCGTAGTTCATGACTGTGTGTCGTAGTTCATGACTGTGTGTCGTAGTTCATGACTGTGTGTCGTATGTTCTGACAGCTGTGTGTCGTAGTTCATGACTGTGTGTCGTTGTACAGGGCTGTGTGTCGTAGTTCATGACTGTGTGTCGTAGTTCATGACTGTGTGTCGTAGTTCATGACTGTGTGTCGTAGTTCATGACTGTGTGTCGTTGTACAGGGCTGTGTGTCGTAGTTCATGACTGTGTGTCGTAGTTCATGACTGTGTGTCGTTGTACAGGGCTGTGTGTCGTAGTTCATGACTGTGTGTCGTTGTACAGGACTGTGTGTCGTAGTTCATGACTGTGTGTCGTAGTTCATGACTGTGTGTCGTAGTTCATGACTGTGTGTCGTTGTACAGGGCTGTGTGTCGTAGTTCATGACTGTGTGTCGTTGTACAGACTGTGTGTCGTAGTTCATGACTGTGTGTCGTAGTTTCATGACTGTGTGTCGTTGTACAGGACTGTGTGTCGTTGTACAGGACTGTGTGTCGTTGTACAGGACTGTGT
Source organism: Cherax quadricarinatus (assembly GCF_026875155.1). NCBI lineage: Eukaryota > Metazoa > Arthropoda > Malacostraca > Decapoda > Parastacidae > Cherax > Cherax quadricarinatus. The sequence goes on along the minus strand of NC_069477.1, from coordinate 8,682,880 downwards.
GTCGTAGTTCATGACTGTGTGTCGTAGTTCATGACTGTGTGTCGTTGTACAGGACTGTGTGTCGTTGTACAGGACTGTGTGTCGTAGTTCATGACTGTGTGTCGTTGTACAGGACTGTGTGTCGTAGTTCATGACTGTGTGTCGTTGTACAGGACTGTATGTCGTTGTACAGGACTGTGTGTCGTTGTACAGGACTGTGTGTTGTAGTTCATGACTGTGTGTCGTAGTTCATGACTGTGTGTCGTTGTACAGGACTGTGTGTCGTAGTTCATGACTGTCGGTGGTCGTAGTTCATGACTGTGTGTCGTTGTACAGGACTGTATGTCGTTGTACAGGACTGTGTGTCGTTGTACAGGACTGTGTGTCGTTGTACAGGACTGTGTGTCGTAGTTCATGACTGTGTGTCGTTGTACAGGACTGTGTGTCGTAGTTCATGACTGTGTGTCGTTGTACAGGACTGTGTGTCGTAGTTCATGACTGTGTGTCGTTGTACAGGACTGTGTGTCGTAGTTCATGACTGTGTGTCGTAGTTCATGACTGTGTGTCGTTGTACAGGACTGTGTGTCGTAGTTCATGACTGTGTGTCGTAGTTCATGACTGTGTGTCGTTGTACAGGACTGTGTGTCGTTGTACAGGACTGTGTGTCGTTGTACAGGACTGTGTGTCGTAGTTCATGACTGTGTGTCGTTGTACAGGACTGTATGTCGTTGTACAGGACTGTGTGTCGTTGTACAGGACTGTGTGTTGTACTTCATGACTGTGTGTCGTAGTTCATGACTGTGTGTCGTTGTACAGGACTGTGTGTCGTAGTTCATGACTGTGTGTCGTAGTTCATGACTGTGTGTCGTTGTACAGGACTGATGTCGTGTACAGACTGTGTGTCGTTGTACAGGACTGTGTTGTACGTTGTTACAGGACTGTGTGTCGTAGTTCATGACTGTGTGTCGTTGTACAGGACTGTGTGTCGTAGTTCATGACTGTGTGTCGTTGTACAGGACTGTGTGTCGTAGTTCATGACTGTGTGTCGTTGTACAGGACTGTGTGTACTTGTAGTTCATGACTGTGTGTCGTTGTACAGGACTGTGTGTCGTAGTTCATGACTGTGTGTCGTTGTACAGGACTGTGTGTCGTTAGTTCATGGACTGTGTTCGTTGTACAGACTGTGTGTCGTTGTACAGGATGTGTGCTCGTTGTACAGGACTGTGTGTCGTAGTTCATGACTGTCTGTCGTTGTACAGGACTGTGTGTCGTAGTTCATGACTGTGTGTCGTTGTACAGGACTGTGTGTCGTAGTTCATGACTGTGTGTCGTTGTACAGGACTGTGTGTCGTAGTTCATGACTGTGTGTCGTTGTACAGGACTGTGTGTCGTAGTTCATGACTGTGTGTCGTTGTACAGGACTGTGTGTCGTAGTTCATGACTGTGTGTCGTAGTTCATGACTGTGTGTCGTTGTACATGACTGTGTGTCGTAGTTCATGACTGTGTGTCGTTGTACAGGACTGTGTGTCGTAGTTCATGACTGTGTGTCGTTGTACAGGACTGTGTGTCGTTGTACAGGACAGTGTGTCGTTGTACAGGACTGTGTGTCGTAGTTCATGACTGTGTGTCGTTGTACAGGACTGTGTGTCGTAGTTCATGACTGAGTGTCGTAGTTCATGACTGTGTGTCGTTGTACAGGACTGTGTGTCGTGTTGATGAGTGGAACTGTGTGTCGTAGATCATGACTGTGTGTCGTAGTTCATGACTGTGTGTCGTTGTACAGGACTGTGTGTCGTTGTACAGGACTGTGTGTCGTAGTTCATGACTGTGTGTCGTTGTACAGGACTGTGTATCGTTGTACAGGACTGTGTGTCATAGTTCATGACTGTGTGTCGTTGTACAGGACTGTGTGTCGTAGTTCATGACTGTGTGTCGTAGTTCATGACTGTGTGTCGTTGTACAGGACTGTGTGTCGTAGTTCATGACTGTGTGTCTTTGTACAGGACTGTGTGTCGTTGTACAGGACTGTGTACGTAGTTCATGACTGTGTGTCGTTGTACAGGACTGTGTGTCGTAGTTCATGACTGTGTGTCGTTGTACAGGACTGTGTGTCGTAGTTCATGACTGTGTGTCGTTGTTACAGCTGTGTGTCGTAGTTCATGACTGTGTGTCGTTGTACAGACTGTGTGTCGTAGTTCATGACTGTGTGTCGTAGTTCATGACTGTGTGTCGTTGTACATGACTGTGTGTCGTAGTTCATGACTGTGCGTCGTAGTTCATGACTGTGTGTCGTTGTACAGGACTGTGTGTCGTTGTACATGACTGTGTGTCGTAGTTCATGACTGTGTGTCGTAGTTCATGATTGTGTGTCGTAGTTCATGACTGTGTGTCGTAGTTCATGACTGTGTGTCGTAGTTCATGACAGTGTGTCGTAGTTCATGACTGTGTGTCGTAGTTCATGACTGGTGTGTGATCGTAGTTATTCTATACTGTGTGTCGTAGTTCATGACTGTGTGTCGTAGTTCATGACTGTGTGGGGTGGGGGGGGGCGCGTAGTTCATGACTGTGTGTCTTAGTACATGACTGTGTGTCGTAGTTCATGACTGTGTCGTAGTTCATGACTGTGTGTCGTAGTTCATGACTGTGTGTCGTAGTTCATGACTGTGTCGTAGTTCATGACTGTGTGTCGTAGTACATGATTGTGTGTCGTAGTACATGACTGTGTGTCGTAGTACATGACTGTGTGTCGTAGTACATGACTGTGTGTCGTAGTACATGATTGTGTGTCGTAGTACATGACTGTGTGTCGTTGTACATGACTGTGTGTCGTAGTACATGACTGTGTGTCGTAGTTCATGACTGTGTGTCGTAGTACATGACTGTGTGTTATTGCATGACTGTGGGTCATATTACATGACTGTGTTCAGCTCCATGAAGCTTACTCTTCTCCAGGCTGAGGGACTGACCCCCTCATATACTTTTTCTCCAAAGTTGATGGACTGATTACATCATCTTCATTTCCCTACTACACCTGTTGCCTCTGTATTTGACTGAAGAACTCTATTGTGAATACGAAACGTTTCAACAATAAAGATACCGAACTATTGCACATGTGTCTTAATCATCAACTTATCTTACTATGTATGATAACTATAATAACCTAAATTCGCGTAACTGTACTTACGTATAGTTGTATCTAAATAAACTTACACACAACCTTCCAAACTCGTCCACCAGCCTCTGCAACTTCAGACTCTCCCAGAAGCACAGTGTCATCAGCAAAAAGAAACTGTGACGACTCCCACTTTGTGCTGCATTCTATATATCGTACGATAATTCATATTTGTGTGATAATCCACGCGCTTTGTATGATAATACATACGATTTGTATGATAATTTATGCGATTTGTACTATAGTTCATACGATTTGTATGATAATTCATACGATTTGTATGATAATTCATACGATTTGTATGATAATTCAAACGATTATTTGCAAGAACAATCTTTGAATCTGTCACGACTTAACCTCTTTGTTGTTATTGTTTTTGTTCTCGTATTGTTGTATGTTGTTTTTGTTCTCGTTTTGCTATTGTTTTTGTTTTGCTGTTGTTTTGTTGTATAGCTGTTGTTGTTGTTTTGGTTTTGGTTTGTTGTTGCTTTTGTTGTGTTTTACTGTTGTTTTGGTTTGATGTTAGTGTTGTTTATTGTTTGTTGTTGTTGTTGTACTTTCCTTATTATTATTACTATTATTATTATTATTATTATTATTTTTCAACAAGTCGGCCGTCTCCCACCGAGGCAGGGTGACCCACCGAGGCAGGGTGACCCACCGAGGCAGGGTGACCCACCGAGGCAGGTACCCACCGAGGCAAGGTGACCACCGAGCAGGTGACCCACCGAGGCAGGGTGACCCACCGAGGCAGGGTGACCCACCGAGGCAGGGTGACCCACCGAGGCAGGGTGACCCAAAAAGAAAGAAAATCCCCAAAAAGAAAATACTTTCATCATCATTCAACACTTTCACCTCACTCACACATCATCACTATTATTATTATTATTATTATTATTATTATTATAATTATTATATTATATTATTATAGAATGGGTGGTATTCAGGTCTGATCAAAAAAAAATACAGGGGAACTTCAAAGCCTTGGATCAAGAACCATTCACGACCACCTTGAAGGAGAGAGAGAGAGAGAGAGAGAGAGAGAGAGAGAGAGAGAGAGAGAGAGAGAGAAGAGAGAAGAGAGAGAGAGAGAGAGAGAGAAGAAGGCGAAGTTCCTAACCCATTTCCTCAGGTAAGTCTTTCACTGATATCTAGTTAATATTGGCCTCTTCTTCCTCTCTCTCTCTCTCTCTCTCTCTCTCTCTCTCTCTCTCTCCTCTCTCTCTCCCCTCCTCTCTCTCTCTCTCTCTCTCTTTTACACAGGGTTTGACAAGCTATTTATTGACAAGCTATTTACAAGTTAAATATTCCTAACTTTATTAGCAAGCTAAGAGCTGTTACCTACATCAGCTCATTTGAAAGCATTTTTATTGTTATGAACATACAAGTAGGAAACAGGATGAAGTTGGAGCCATCTGTGAGCCAGCATTTTCATTTGATCAACTGACTTTATCTCGTTGACATCATTATGCTGAACGAATGTGTTCCATACTCGAGTCATCCTGGTATGTATGATCTCAGATGGAGTGATGTTCTGGAGAAGGGTACAGCCAGAGTGAAGTTGCTGCTTTCTGCCCTCTTGTGGCATAAAAGCTGTTTCACGCTGTCCTCGAAGTGGATCCAAGTGTGGTATTTTGACAATATTGGCCTTGTACATAACAGTAAGGCCACCCACATCCCTCCTATGTTGAAGGCTCTGCTGAAATGACAGATCTATCCAGGATGGGTCCAGGCGAGAGATGAGACGTCTTGCTCTGTTCTCTACTCTGTCAAGCAGTCTCAGATGAGAGGGGGGGGGGCAGGCAAACCAAGAAAGTGGAGCATACTCAAGGTGTGAGCGTACTTGTGACTCATACAGAATCTTGCAACCCCTACTGTCAAGCAGATGCGAGATAAGTTAAAGTGTTGTAAGCTTCCTGGCTGCCTTGTTTGCAAGATTTACAACGTGGTTCTTCATGGTCAGTTTGGAGTCAAATTTCGCCATAAGGATATCAACTTCTTCCCCAGGTGCCAACATCCTCCCATTCATACTTACTATTGTTCCGGCATTACCATCATGGTGCCTAGAGACCATCATCATTTGTGTTTTCTCAGATGCAAATGTTACTTGCCATCGGTTTCCCCAAGATGATATAGCTCTTAGCTGGTGATTGACGTAGCTTAGAGCAGTTGGCATTTCTCTTGGAAAAGTAAATGTCAGAGTACAGTCGTCTGCATATGCATGGGATTCTGGGATGAGATGAAGAAGGTCGTTGAAGTAGACATTCTATAACAATGGACCCAGCACACTTCCTTGTGGAACACTTTCCCCAATAGGATGTCTTGCTGATTCTGTTCCATTGAGAACTACACTTAGAGATCTACCATGAAGGTAGTCACTGAGGAGACATAGCGTAGAGCCTGCAATTCCCAGTGCTTGAAGTTTTGCTAAGAGGCCCTGGTGACACACCCGGTCGAAAGCACCAGCAATGTCCAGTGCTACCACACAGCTGACTTTGGATTCGTCCAGTGACTGGTGCCACTTAGTGGAGAGGTTTAACAACAGATCAGCAGCAGCAGAGTAGCCTTTTTCCTGAAGCAATATTGATGGTCACAAAGTAGTGAGTGGTAGTGAAAAAACTGTCATTTGTCTTGAGATTATTGTATCAAGGATCTTTCTCTCTCTTTCTCTCTCTCTCTCTCTCTCTCTCTCTCTCTCTCTCTCTCTCTCTCTCTCTCTCTCTCTCTCTCTCTCTCTCTCTCTCTCTCTCTCTCTCTCTCTCTCTCTCTCTCTCTCGTACCCAGAGTATGGAGCTACACGACTGACTCGTGGATGGGAATAAATTACTGAAGAATCAAAGGTCACATGTCTTCACTACCTGCCAGCTGACCAACAGCTGACTTGGCGTAGTAACAGCTGACTAATAGTAGTAACAGCTGACTAATAGCAGTAACAGCTGACTAATAGCAGTAACAGCTGACTAATAGTAGTAACACCTGACTGATAGTAGTAACACCTGACCGATAGTAGTAACAGCTGATTGATAGCAGTAACAGCTGACTAATAGTAACAGCTGACCAATAGTAGTAACATCTGACTGATAGTAGTAACAGCTGATTGATAGCAGTAACAGCTGATCAACAGCTGACTGATAGAGTAAGGTGAACCCTGATTCAGTGAATTTGTTCCCTAAAGAAAACAAAAGTAAGAGTCAGCTCCATGGAGCTGAACTGTTCTCCAGGCTGAGGGACTGACCACCTCAAATACTTTGTCTCCGAGGTTAATGGACTGATTACACCATCTTTATTTCACTACTACTGTTTCTGTATTTGACTGAAGAAGCCTACTGTGTAAGCGAAACGTTTCATCAATGAAGACACCTAACTGTTACACATTATCAACACAACAACTGGTTATCTTTATTCCAAAGACGTTTCGCCCACCAGTGGCTTAGCAGTTCATTTCAAAGATTTTTTGGAGACAGTAGATTTTTGGAATTGTTTTAAGCACTCCTTATAATATGTGAAAAATAACCACCGTGAAAAAATAGTGAAATTCCAAGCGCTTTCGTGATTTCTCACATTATCACAGTTCCTTGATAACGTGAGAAATCACGAAAGCACTTGGAATTTCACTATTTTTTCCCCACAGTGGTTGTTTTGCATATTGTGATATCACCTGTTTACTGTGATCTTCCTGCAGCGCTGTTTATAACATGTGTAAAAGATAACTGGAACACCTGCGGCCGGCCACACAGTTGTTAGTTGAGTCTTAGTTGTTTAGTGATGGATTCACAACCGATGAACATCGAGTTCAAGTAACTGGCAAGACGTAGGTGTTTGTCTCCTAATACCTGCTGCCCCTGGTTACGTAACAGCAAATAGGTACCTGGGTGTTAGTCAGCTTACACTGTTGCCCTATCACCTTACACTGCTGCCCTAGTAGTAAACAGGTACCTGGGTGCTAGTCTCCTAACACCGTTGACACGGTTTACCTAGCATTAAATAGGTACCTAGGTGCTGGTGTCGTTACACTGCTGCTTCTGTTTACTTAGCAGTAAATAGGTATCTGGACGTTTGTCTCCTTACACTTTCTCCTGTTTACCTTGCAGTAATAAGTACCCGGGTGTTAGTCTCCTTAAATTTGACCCAGTTTTCCTAGCAGTAAATAGGTACCTGGGTGCTAGTCTCCTTACACTTGCCCCTGTTTACCTGGCAGTAAATAGGTGCCTGGGTGCTAGTCTCCTTACACTTGCCCCTGTTTACCTGGCAGTAAATAGAAACCTGGGTGCTAGTCTCCTTACACTTGCCCCTGTTTTCCTAGCAGTAAATAGGTGCCTGGGTGCTAGTCTCTTTACACTTGCCCCTGTTTTCCTAGCAGTAAATAGGTGCCTGGGTGCTAGTCTCCTTACACTTGCCCCTGTTTTCCTAGCAGTAAATAGGTACCTGGTGTTAGTCACCTTACACTGCTGCTTCTGCTCACCTAGCAGTAAATGGGTACCTGGGTGTTAGTTTCCTGGTGTAGGTTTCATCCTGGGCAGTGTCGGGGTTCCCCAAAATAGTATCCCAGTATCTGATAAGCCCAGCCTCCTCTACCTCAGTGACCTAACCAAGTTACCCCCGTAACACACACTTGCTCACCTGCGTTCCTCGATGCACGCAAAAGTATGGTACGCGTTGCTAATGTGGTAAAATATCACCGTAGAAGATATAAAGACAGTCATAAGGGGCATGCACAAGTCATCACATGGAAATTAATAAATAAAGTTCCCCAACAGAAAGTTCAAGTTGATCTTTTCTGCAGCACATAACCGTTTTGAACTTCCCACTGTGATACATTAGTTTAGAACGTATACATGGAGTATACGTGGTGAATCAGGGCTTGATCAACCAGGCTGTTACTGTTTGTCACACGTAAACTGTGTGCAGAAAGGTTTGCTCTGTACATAGTGGGAAATATTGCCGTTCTACAAGTGTACTAGAGTAGTACTACTGTCAGTCTACCACAATCTGTGACCTACTAGCTAACAAGTATTTGTGGCCTTGTGGTGGCCCCGACCCCGTTTTCTATATGACTTTCTTTCCCTACGGTGGTGGTAGGGGTAGGTGGTGGTAGGGGTATGTGGTGGTTGGTGGTGATGGTGGTAGGAGTAGGTGGTGGTTGGTAGTGGTTGTGGTGGTGGTGGTAGGGATATGTGGTGGCTGGGGTTGGTTGGTGGTGGTTGGTGGTGGTTGTGGTGGTGGTGATAGGGTAGGTGGTGGTTGGTGGTGGTTGCGGTGGTGGTGGTAGGGGTATGTAGTGGTTGGTGGTGTAGGGGTATGTGGTGGTACGGGCATATGGTGGTAGGGGTAGGTGGTGGTTGGTGGTGGTTGTGGTGGTGGTGGTAGGGGTGGTAGGGTAGGTGGTGGTAGGGGTAGGTGTGGTTGGTGGTGGTTGGTGGTGGTTGGTGGTGTGTGGGTGGTGGTTGTGGTGGTGGTTGTGGTGGTGGTGGTTGTGGTGGTGGTGGTTGTGTGGTGGTGTGTGTGGTGGTGGTTGTGGTGGTGGTGTTGTGGGGTGGTTGTGGTGGTGGTTTGGTGGGTGGTGGTGGTGTGTGGGTGGTGGTGGGTGGTGGTGGTGGTGGTGGTTGGTGGTGGTGGTGGTGGTGGTTGGTGTGGTGGTGGTGGTGTGGTGGTGGTGGGTGTGTTGGTGGATGTGTTTGGTGTGGTGTGGTGGTTTGTGGTGTGTGGTGGGGTGGTTGGTGGTGGTGGTGGATGGTGGTGGTGGGGTTGTGTGTGGTGGTGGTGGTGGTTGTGGTGGTGGTGGTGGTGGTGGTGGTGGTTGGTGGTGGTGGTGGTGTGGTGGTGGGGTGGTGTTGTGTGGTGGTTGTGTGGTTGTGGTGGTGGTGGGTGGTGGTGTGTGGTGGTGGTGGTGGTGTGGTGGTGTGTGGTGGTGGTGGTTGTGTGGTGGTGGTGGGGTGTGGTGGTGGTGGTTGTGGGTGGTGGTGTGTGGTTTGGTGTGTGGTGTGGTGGGGTGTGTGGTGGTGGTTGGGTGGTGGTGGTTGGTGTTGGTTTTGGTGTGGTGGTGTGTGGTTGGTTGTGGTGTGTGGTGGTGTGGTTGTGGTGGTGTTGTGGTGAGTGTGTGGTTGGTGGTGGTAGTGATCAAGACACTGTGAATGCAGTCTTACCCAATTTTTTACTTCACCGAAATGCAGTTGAGAAGTGTTCATGGCAGCTTCAGGAAGACAAAACTTCTCAAAGATTACCCAGGGTTTGAAATAAATTCATTTAAGTCTGCATACAGGGACTGACGACGTATTTATCTACGTAGGTGAGAGGGTCAGAATAAGACATGTACAACAGTTAAGCTTTTTTCAGTCAAATACAGATGAGAATAAACTGGAGGCAGCAGGAGCGGCGAGGTAAATGTGTAATCAGTTCACCAACCTTGGAGAAATAGTTTCTGAGGTGATCAGTCCCTCAGTCTGGAGAAGAGTTCAGTTCCATGGTCAGGAACGATGTGAAGCTGAGGCGTGAGACTGGTGTCTTATATATACAGTGTTGAAGATGGGGCATGGAAGGTATCGAAGACGTTGCATGAGGCAGAGACCACTAGTAGATGCAAGATGATATACATTCAGTTTAACATCTTTATCATGCAGCCCAGACCCATGGTGTGGACGGTAGTCAAAGGATTACAGAGGTACATAATAGGTCCAGGGACTGGGACGCAGAGTTTTGATACTGAACAAGTTAATGAATGAACCATTTATAGAGGACATCTTCCACAACTCCGTTCCATAACCACAAGTTATGAGTGAAAAGGGATGGATTCAAGAGGACCTGCATAGCATGGTCCAACGGAAGAATTAGACACATGTGCAACAACTGGGTAACTTTATTACGCAGACGTTTCGCCCACCAGGGGCTTTATCAATACAATACATGCACAACTTTGGGCATGACCTACTTCCACTGAGGAATCCCACCTACCAGTGACAATGTCTTTCTTCTGTGCTTCAGATTCATCAAGACTACGATAATGAACACCTGCTGCAAGGCTGAGGGACTGATTACCTCATCTTCAACCTCTTCTTTCTTCTATTTTTGTCCACAGATGTTGCACATCCGTCTAATTCTTCAACTTGTCGGTATTAGCAATAAAAGTAGAATTACCGACAATACGTTGCTACAGTATAACGTCACATTAGTTGTATGTATCGTTTCACGCAACTTATTGTCGGTATTATATACCATTGATGTTAAGGGACGGTAAACTTGCTGCAATACACCTTAGGTCTTACATCCTTGCGTCTACTAGTGGTCCCTGCCTCCTGCAACGTCTTTGAGATCTTCCATGCCCCGTTTTCAATCTGTATTTAAGACTCCATTCTTATGCCTCAGCTTCACGTTGTTCCAGACCATGGAGCTGAACTCTACTCCAGACTGAGGGACTCCAAGTGTGATGGACTGATCATCTTTACCTCACTACTACCTATCCTGTCCCAAATTGATTCTTCCCTGTATTTGGCTGAAGACGCCTACTTCGTAGACGAAACTTTTCAACAATAAAGCTGCCCAACTCTTGCCCAAGTGGTAATCACATTGTTCCTGTATATACTTGTGTCTTCTTAACACATCTTCATCCAGATGGTACTGAGGATTACAATAAGCTTTTTTGTGAAGCTACTCTTTTAAGCTGATATTTTTTTTGAAAATAAGCTTGACAGAGTACATCTCAGATTGAACAGCGAGTGGAAATACCTCCCGGATACGTGCTGCTCGAGTTTGGATGAACTTTTGCAATTGGATTTATAGTCAAACTGTTATAAAGGAGCTTTATAAGAGAGCTCACTGTAGTGACTACAGAGAGGATGGTGAGCGTCGGAAAGTTTACAGTGTGTCTTGCTGTACTAAAACACTTTACTGCTCCTAGACTACCTTAACTGACCAAGTTAAGGCTATGGCTAGATAAAATAGAGGCTACTAATACCCACCTTCAGTGGGTAGCACACTGGCCTGCCAGGTTCACAACTGGCTCACCCTGGGTTCATTCATCGAAACTGCAAAACTGCCATTGGTAGCCCGCTCAGCTCACACATTGGGCTCCGTGGTTCGAGCCCCGGCGCGGGTGGAAACATTAGGATGTACTACCGTAAGACACCTGCTGTCCATGCTCATCCATAATTAAAATAGATACCTGGGTGTTAGTCGACTAGTGTGGGTCGCATCCTGGGGACAAAATTTACCTAATTTGCCAGAAATGCTCTACATAACAAGCGGCTTTCTATATAGTATGTCACTGATGTCAGCTATGGTCTGTATAAGTTGTATCATGTACTTGTAGAAGTAAAGATTATTATTATTATTATTATTATTATTATTATTATTATTATTATTATTTATTATTATTATTATTATTAAGAACAATCACATAAATAAGGAATAACTTATTTACAATAGAAGAAGAGAAATTAGGCTGTCATGTCGTCAACAGTGAATGCGCTGCGTAGGAAACTCACTCATCCTCGTCTCTACCACTTGTGAGATCTATGGAAAAACTAGTGCTATTAATGTTAGTGATCCAGCACTCATGGGTATAGCCTGATATATATATATATATATATATATATATATATATATATATATATATATATATATAATATATATATATATATATATATATAATTATATGCAATAAGATCACAGTAAACAGGTGATTTCAGAATATGCAAAACAACACTCTGAAAGAATAGAGAAATTCCAAGCGCTTTCGTGACTACTCACATTATCAAGGAACTATGAAAGTAAAGCATCCGAGGAAGCTATATAAGGGGTCTGGCCAACACCTCACTATCAGATCCCACAACGGTTAAACACGTGACGCGCGCCGACCCAACTTGGATAGGTCCTTTGCACAACTCACCCACAAACTATTCTATCACCCAAGAAAATTTAAAAAATTATTATTTGTCCAGTGTATTATTAAATTCTTCCCAAATTCTATTAATTATAAATGGATCTAATTTATATAAACCAAAGGAAATATTCATATTATGTCAAAAACTGCTTTTTATGAAACAAGATTCAATTATATTCCTGTCGACCATGGACTTGCTTGATACTACTTTCTCACTTTTTGAAAATCAATTGGATGGTTAAAATCTCTTACATGAATAAATAGAGCATTGGAATCTTGTCCAGTTCTAATGCTATATTTATGTTGTTTTAATCTTAGTTCGAGATTTTTACCAGTTTGACCGTAATAAACTTTATCGCAAATTTTACAAGGAATCTATAGACACATCCATCAGCATTTTGGGGGGAATTCTTTATCAAAAGTTTTTTTACTGTATCAAGATTTTTGAATACAACTTTAATATTAAAAGTCTTAAGAAGAGAAGGCATATCAACCAAGTTTTCATGGTAAGGGAGAACCAACATATTTTAGTTGAATAAGGCTGGTTGTCCCTTTTTGGATTGTAAAAAGTATTTCTAGCAACTTTAAAAGATTTATCAATTACATTTCTTGGGTATTTTAAATCATTACCTATTTCATAAATTTTGGATATTTCCTCATCTATGAACTCAGGACTACAAATTCGTAAAAGCTCTCAAAAACATTGAGAGAAAACAGACAGTTTGACTCTATCTTGATGCGAGGAATAATTAGTGGACATAGGAACAGTTTATTTGTAGGTTTTCTGTAAATTTTAAATTTGAATTCATTATTACCCTTAATAATTAAAACATCTAGAAAAGGCAATGAGTTATTTTCTTCAAACTCAACAGTAAAGTTTATAGAATGGGCTAAGCTATTTAATTTTCCAAGGAAATGGTGTATATCTACATTTTTGGGCATAAGACACAAAATATCATCAACATATCTGAACCATTTAGCTCTATTAAGGAGGATTGTGTTAAGCAACCTTATTTAAAAAAATTCCATGTATAGGTTACTAAGAACAGGTGAAAGAGGAATAGCTTAGCCCATTCTATAAACTTTACTGTTGAGTTTGAAGAAAATAACTCATTGCCTTTTCTAGATGTTTTAATTATTAAGGGTAATAATGAATTCAAATTTAAAATTTACAGAAAACCTACAAATAACTGTTCCTATGTCCACTATTATTCCTCGCATCAAGATAGAGTCAAACTGTCTGTTTTCTCATCAATGTTTTTGAGAGCTTTACGAATTTGTAGTCCTGAGTTCATAGATGAGGAAATATCCAAAATTTATGAAATAGGTAATGATTTAAAATACCCAAGAAATGTAATTGATAAATCTTTTAAAGTTGCTAGAAATACTTTTTACAATCCAAAAAGGAACAACCAGCCTTATTCAACTAAAAATATGTTGGTTCTCCGTTACCATGAAAACTTGGTTGATATGCCTTCTCTTAAGACTTTTAATATTAAAGTTGTATTCAAAAATCTTGATATAGTAAAAAAACTTTTGATAAGAATTCCCCCCAAAATGCTGATGGATGTGTCTATAAGATTCCTTGTAAAATTTGCGATAAAGTTTATTACGGTCAAATTGGTAAAAATCTCGAATTAAGATTAAAACAACATAAATATAGCATTAGAACTGGACAAGATTCCAATGCTCTATTTATTCATGTAAGAGATTATTAACCATCCAATTGATTTTCAAAAAGTTGAGAAAGTAGTATCAAGCAAGTCCATGGTCGACAGGAATAAATTGAATCTTGTTTCATAAAAAGCAGTTTTGACAATAAATGATATTTCCTTTGGTTTATATAAATTAGATCCATTAATAATTAATAGAATTTGGGAAGAATTTAATAATACACTGGACAAATAATAATTTTTAAATTTTCTTGGGTAGAATAGTTTGTGGGTGAGTGTGCAAAGGACCTATCCAAGTTGGGTCGGCGCGCGTCACGTGTTTAAACCGTTGTGGGATCTGAATAGTGAGGTGTTGGCCAGACCCCTTATATAGCTTCCTCGGATGCTTTACTTTCATAGTTTCCTTGATAATGTGAGTAGTCACGAAAGCGCTTGGAATTTCTCTATTCTTTCAGAGTGGTTGTTTTGCATATTTGCATATATATATATATATATATATATATAATATATATATATATATAATATATATATATATATATATATATATAATATATATATATATATAAATATATAATATATATATATAATATATATCGGTTGTGTGTGTGTGTGTGTACTCACCTAATTGTGGTTGCAGAAGTCGAGTCATGGCTCCTGCCCAGTGTGTGTGTGTGTGTGCTTTACTGACTCCTTCCTTTACTATCTTTATCCCCCTCCCTCTCTCCCTCCTTCCCTCCCACCAACTTTCCCTCCCACCCTTCTTCCCAGTGTAAACACACTTGCCCCTCCACCACAACACTCAGGCACGCTGTGTGTGCTTACAGCAGGTATTGTCTAGTTCACCGCCACCTGTGTTCTCTCTCTCTCTCTCTCTCTCCTCTCTCTCTCTCTCTCTCATCTCTCCTCCTTCTCTCTCCTCTCTCTCTCTCTCTCTCTCTCCCCTCTCTCTCTCATAGTAGTTTCTAGTATAGTGTTCAGTATAGTGTCCAATGTAGATGTGTGTATGTCTTAGTGTATATACATTACATACGCAGAAAGGTATATATCTCTCAGTGTATATAGCATATACATAGAGAATTGTGTATTTCTCAGTGAACTATACACATTGTATACATAAAAAGGTGTGTATCTCTCAGTGTGTATAGAGATACGTGTTTCTTAGTGTATATACATAGAGGCGTGTGTATATCTTAGAACATATATACTGAGGTGTGTATCTCTGTATATAACTGGAGAAATATATCACTGCATATACAATGAGAATTTACCTCTTCTGCTTTAAAGTATTATATATCTGGATACCTGGAGAGTGTTCCAGGGGTCACCGCCCCCGCGGCTTGGTCTGTGACCACACCTCGCCTGGTAGAAGCGTTTTTGATGTTCAAGCGGATTACGGACTTAATCACCCTCCTAATCACCCTCTTAATGATTCTCTTTTTGGTTCTTTAATAGCTCTTATAGTGACCTTCTTAATGATCCTCTTAATGACTTTCTTACTGTCGTTATCATGGCCAAATAATCTATGCGAAAGTTAGGACGTTAGGACAGCAAAAACTAGAGGCGAGGCTTAAATAGTGTGAACATGTCTTCAGAGGAGGAGGAGGAGGAAGAAGAGAGTAAAGGACCAGGGAATTAGGCTGAATAATAATAATAATAATAATAATAATAATAATAATAATAATAATCTTCATTTCTACAAATACATGTACAAGGTATACAGACCATAGCTGACATCAATGACATACTACTATATAGAAAGCCGCTTATTATGCAGAGCATTTCGGGCAAATTAGGTATATTTTTGTCCCAGGATGCGACTCACACCAGTCGACTAACACCCTGATACCTATTTTACTGATAGGTAAACATAGACAGCAGGTGTCTTAAGGAAACACGTCATAATGTTTCCACCCGTACCGGGGATCGATTCCGAGACCTCAATGTGTGAACTGAGTGCATTAGCAATTGTGCTAAGGGACAGACAGGAGGGAAGCTCTTAAAAAATGTCTAGGAAGTCTGTGAGAAGATCAGCAAGAAATTTAAAAATGTAATGTCAGAGGAAATAAGGATGACACCTGAGAACTAACAAGGCAGAGTGCACCAGCGAGTGCTGGACACAATACATGCAACAGGAGAAGAGGTAAGGAAACTATTGTGCTATCTTGGGGACACCTTCCTCCCGGTTGAGCTGTGCGAGGCCTTTATCTCTTCTATTACTGTCTCTCCAGTAGTGACAGCGGGTGTAAACAACCGTGAAAACCGGATCCGTGAAACAACCGTGAAACAACCGTGAAACAACCGTGAAAGCCGGATTCGTCTCCATACACGTACTAGCGTTATCCATACACACGCTCAAGTAACAGCTTCAGCGATGATGAATAAGACTGGGTATCTTTGCATGTCTTATTCTTCATCTTGTTGTTACTAAATACCACTGATATACAGCGTCAACGATGGTCTTATGGTGCGGATAATCTTGTTAATAAATCGCCTAACGTAGCAAATAAGAAATCACAATCTTCTACGAGTCACTTGACACAGAACAACTGCCAGAGAAGTGAACACGGCAAATGTAATCCCAATATTTAAGACAGGTAACGGACAGGTAGCATTAAACTGAACACCGGTGTCACCGACATGCAGTGTATGCAAGGTCGTGGAGAAGATTGTCAGAAGAGTGGTGGAGCATCTAGAAATGAGAGAGGTTGATAAATAATAACCAGCACGGCTTTAGAAATGGTAAACCATGTCTTGCAAACCTACTTGAGTACACATAGGTGAGTCCACACAAACACATAGACACACACAAACACACACGCATACACACATTATTTGCTTCTCTAACATACGCTTGCGTTATACCACATTCCCTTTAATACACTTAATGTTAACTATCATAGGGCAACATCCCCACCACCATAAACACAACATCCTCATCACTACAGACACAACATCCTCACCAACACATGCACTCTGAGTATCATGGCCTCCAAGCATAACTCTCACGAGTACACCGTGAGTCGTCACTAACGTTATAACTCATGCGCTTAATTATCTTCTTTCTCTTATTTCCTCCCTCCCTTATTCCCTGGTTTTCTGCCTCTGTCTTCCCTAGTTCTCCTTCCCTCCTTCCTCCCTCTTTCCGTCCCTCCTTCTGAAAAAAAAAAATAAATAAATCTTAAACCGTTCCATTGCATGCTTAACCTCTCACAGGTGCGTAAAATTCTGGCTATACTGATTGTACGTTACTTGCATGTCTTGTGTGCATGGCAAGACATCCTCTCCCACAGACGGGGGACCGACATGCATCACCGGGGAGTTAACACTCACATCAGAGCCTCTGAGTGAGGCTCACTAAACTCTGATTTACGATTCTTAAAACCTTCGAATATCTTAGAGACTTGTCATAACGTTATTTTATTCGCAAAAAGAATTGATGGATTTGTGTTCCGTATTCCCTCACTGGAGTTGTGTTGAACCAACGACCGCATGTTGCAGCCACAGACTCTGCAATCTTTGCTTTCAAATTATTGGTGAGTTGTAGTTGAACGTAAGAGTGATTGGATCACAACCGAAGTAATCCGGGTTTAATACCAGGGCGAAGTGAGACGTATGGACATGTCTCCTTACACCTGCTGGCCCTGTTCACCTGGCAGTAAATAGGTACCTTGTTATTAGTTACAAAAGTGCATTGCAGGCAGAAATAAAGGTAAGAAACACAGGTGCAGAGCAAGGTTTTGTTGCGAAGAAAAAACACACAGTAAATGATAACAGAAGAAAAGAAGCTGAACAGGAAGAAGAAGAAGAAGAAGAAGAAGAAGAAGAAGAAGAAGAAGAAGAAGAAGAAGAAGAAGAAGAAGAAGAAGAAGAAGAAGAAGAAGAAGAAGAAGAAAAAAAAGAGATAAAAAAAAGACTTTACTTATTAATAACTCAGCAGAACATGATAGAGTGAAGAGGCGTAGCTTCTGTAAGAACTAGCAAGTGTTCACTGTTAACACAGTCAACTGGTATAAGGAGAATTGCCCATACGTCTTTAACCGGCCCGGGGATCGAACCCGGATACTCAATTTAAGTCGTAATGAACATCTGTAAATTAAAAAACCTAAAAAGATGGACGGGAGGCTTGAACCGTGGTGCTGGGATTGACAGGTACAACAGTTCACCTCTGAGCTACAGAGCTTCTAATACGGAAGAGCGGGAAACGTCATTTAACGGAGGATTCACTAATTTGCATTAAGATTTAAAGAATCTCCAAATCTCAAATCAGGAGAGAATACCAAAGATTCACAATGCAGAGATTTCATTGCTCCCGTAAGTAGTGATCCACGACCATCACTCGCCATTCACTGAGTATAAATAGGAAGTGCGTCTGTCCGGCGCTCAGCAGACGGAGGAACGAGTCTCCACGACGGCTTTCGCTGAATGACCCACATGGGTTTAGCCCTTAATATGAATTATTATTATTATTATTATTATTATCATTAATATTATTGTTATCATTGATTTTTCAAGACATCACCGCCCTCAAAAGGGGCGTAAGTCTCTACCACTGACCTTTGAGCGCGTCCAGTAATGGGATATAAGTTAGGGACGCTAGTATCTTATTTATTTTGCTTCCCGGCAGAGAGAGAGAGAGAGAGAGAGAGAGAGAGAGAGAGAGAGAGAGAGAGAGAGAGAGAGAGAGAGAGAGAGAGAGAGAGAGAAGTGTATTAGGTTCTCCAGCACGTATAAGGAACAGTGCCTGAAAAGCTTTTCATATGTAAATGAGAGAGAGAAAGAGAGAGAGATGGTGGTGGTGTTTGAAGCTAGACGAGTATGGTCAGGCAGGGTCGTGTCAGAGCCACCCTCTTGATCTCAGAGTGGAATTGCCTCAGGTTAGGTTAGGTCAGGCTAAGTTAGTGAAGGTTAAGTTAGGTTAAGTTAGGGAAGGTTAGGTTAGGTTAGATTAAGTTAGGTTAGGTTAGGTTATGTTAGGTTAAGTTAGTGAAGGTTAGGTTATGTTAGGTTAAGTTAGTGAAGGTTAAGCTAGGTTAGGTTAAGTTAGTGAAGGTTAGGTTAGATTAAATTAGTGTAGGTTAGGTTAAGTTAGTGAAGGTTAGGTTAGGTTAGATTAAGTTAGGTTAGGTTAGGTTATGTTAGGTTAAGTTAGTGAAGGTTAGGTTAGGTTAGGTTAAGTTAGTGAAGGTTAAGCTAGGTTAGGTTAAGTTAGTGAAGGTTAAGCTAGGTTAGGTTAAGTTAGTGAAGGTTAGGTTATGTTAGGTTAAGTTAGTGAAGGTTAGGTTAGGTTAGGTTAAGTTAGTGAAGGTTAAGCTAGGTTAGGTTAAGTTAGTGAAGGTTAGGTTATGTTAGGTTAAGTTAGTGAAGGTTAGGTTAGATTAAATTAGTGTAGGTTAGGTTAAGTTAGTGAAGGTTAGGTTAGGTTAGATTAAGTTAGGTTAGGTTAGGTTATGTTAGGTTAAGTTAGTGAAGGTTAGGTTAGGTTAGGTTAAGTTAGTGAAGGTTAGGTTAGGTTAGATTAAGCTAGGTTAGGTTAGATTAAGTTAAGTTAGGTTAGGTTATGTTAGGTTAAGTTAGTGAAGGTTAGGTTAGGTTAGGTTAAGTTAGTGAAGGTTAGGTTAAATTAAATTAGTGTATGTTAGGTTAGGTTAGGTTAAGTTAGTGAAGGTAAGGTTAGATTAAATTAGTGTAGGTTAGGTTAGGTTAGGTTAAGTTAGTGAAGGTTAGGCTAGGTTAGATTAAGTTAGTGAAGGTTAGGTTAGGTTAGGTTAAGTTAGTGTAGGTTAGGTTAGGTTAGGCTAAGTTAGTGTAGGTTAGGTTAGGTTAGGCTAAGTTAGTGTAGGTTAGGGTCGGTTAAGATAGGTTAGGTTAGGATTGGGTAAATTAAGTTATGTTAGGTTAGATTTTCCCCACTATCATATCTGGAGAAATAACTACAGTGGATGTTTCAGAAGTGTTCAGGTGTCAGAGAGACAGTAAGGAAGCCAGGATACCAAAGAGTCAATACACTGTGTCTACAACAAACTTAAACTAGAAAATATAACAGTACAATAGATCTCATGCGGAGAAAATGAAACAAATGAGGTTCATTGTGTATTTAAACCTCGCTCTGAGGTCCTTTTCAGCAGACAGAAGTACTCGTCTGTCTGTTCCATGTTCTCAGTGTGGGTTTACGTGTACTACAAAGCAGCGTTGATTTTTTTTGTATGAGTGTAAAATGTCTGGGACACCTTTATTCCTTGTAATGAAGACTCATATTGTAATGGGCTTCGGCACTGCAGCAGTGATCTCAGATAGATCTATATGAAGCAGTGATCTCAGGTAGACCCTACGTCAAACAGTGATATCTCAGGTAGACCCTACGTCAAACAGTGATCTCAGGTAGGCCTACGTCAGTGATATCAGACAGATCTATATGAAGCAGTGATCTTACGTCAAGCAGTGACCTCAGGTAGCTGTGTCTCCAGCAGTGACCAGCCACTAGCAACTATACTTACAGCATGCTATAAGATTAACACATTCCACTACGAAAACAGCGTAAATATTTCCGGCAGCGATAGAGATTTTCACACATTTCACGCAGGCAGGTAAACCAGTTGCTTCTTTTCCGCTAAATTCACCCTGGTACACAGCTGCGGACTTCCCATGACGCATAAACCCAGCGTAGCTTAACGCTCTATCACTTCCGGGATAGAGCCAAATAAACTAGCAGGTGTTTTAGCCAGACATGTATGCAAAATAACTCGCTAAATCGTAATACCAAATCACAGAACGAGTGAGACCAGAACCCATGGCGAGTGAATCTTAGAACTCACAGGCCAATATACTCGACCCTGCCATGGCTCGAATCCCACCCATTCTATGATCTGTGCACAATGTTGGACACAGCAGTTCGCACTTGATAAACTCGGAAGACCTTATAAGCTTAACAATGCTGTCATAAAATAACAGAAATTCACAAGTTTAGATGTGTCCTCCCTCTTCCCTCAGGTTACCATCGATCTCGTAATTATTTCTGTTCACAATTCTGTCACCACAGAGGTCAGCCTGACTCTTCCTCTGCAGGATTTCGTTGAGCTCGTTGAAGTCTACTTCGGATTCAGTCTATTCAGCTTTGGCAATAACATTGACAGATAAAAGTTTGGAATGGCAATGAGTTCACCTCTGAACATAGTTTTAACCAACATAAAAAAAAAAAAACACAGCCGGGGCTTAAACCCGCGGTTAGAGAATCGTACTGAGAACACCTTGAGAGGGACCACCTCGAAGATATCGCCCACCATACTCATTTCCTTCATATATGATGTAATTGATTTATAAAATGGACAAGTTGGAGAATGAGACACTTGTCCAACATTTGGGAATCTTTATTACAAAAACGTTCACCAGCCAGTGGCTTCTTCACTCCATTACAAAGAAGAACAGTGGAAAATGAAGAGAAGTTTGTAGCAATCAGTCCCTCAACCTGGAGTCGATGTGTTCAGTCCATCAGTCGTGTGAAAAGCTTAACAAATGCTCAGAGAAGTGACTTACATACAGTAAACAGGTAATAAAGATTCCCAAATGTTGCACAAGTGTTTTATTTGGCTTACATATATGAGAGATATCTTAGTCATTTCTCCCAGACGCTTCAACGTCACTCAGTGCAGAGACTCGCTTATCACCACCGAGTCCTCAACACACAATAGCGTAGAAAGAGACGACTTCTTACCCTGTTAGATTGTCCTCAACGAGGATGGTGATACTCATAAAGACAGAGTACACAGAGAAATGGCTCACGAAATTATAATGGTACGATTTCAAACAAACCACGGTATGGGTAGGGACGGAACTCGCGGCAAGTGAGTCAAAACTCAAGGCCAGTGCTTAAGCCACTGGGTCAGTTGGCTACAGTAAGATTCATCCAACTAGGTACATTTTTACACCATAAGGAGGTTAGCATGGGCCACCACTGTGACTTCAAATGAAAGTTTTTTCACCTGAATCTCCCGCCAGCATGGCCGTGACGAACTCTAGTTCAAGTCCCCTCAAAGTTGTCATCATAACTCGTCGCGTAAGCCCAGTGGCTTACGCGCTGGCCTGGAGTTTTACGACTCACTAGCCGCAGTTCAATCCCCACCCGAGAGAGAGAGAGTTTAGGTAAGCCCCTTGGTGGGGTGAGCGGGGAAGGGAGATAAGGAAGAGTAGACTGGTGAAAGGAAGGGTATGATTAGAGAGACAGGGGCCCAAGGGCTTAACCCGGGCAGCTGGGAGATCGTGGGGCGGACTGAAGCAATAGGAGGTTAGTTCTGAGGACAGAAGCATTGTTCTTAGTTGTGGAAAGTCTTGATTATGGGGGTTAGCTTGCAGCGGGCTGGGTGTTTTTCACAGAAAACTTCCCAAAGAACGAGTTACTACAGTACTTCTCCCAGCATGATCTCAGACCCAAACAGGGTATTATCAGGAGATTCTTACTCCGAGTACTCCATATTTTCACTTGAGAATATTTTTCAAAAGAACAGATATATATTAAGGCAATATTCACCATTTTAAAGTTCCAGCCACATATTGTTGACGCATGGAAACAGAAACAATTCCTCACACCCAGAAACAACACCAACACTGAGAAATTACCTAAGTAATACACAGTACGAATTGTGGCGTATAATTGACAAGGTGATTCGTCAACCAGGAACTTTGTCAGTGCACCATAAAGTCTCTGCCGGGAAAGACACTTCATTCTGAGTGCAGTGACTCCTGATAGGTGAGACACTTCATTCTGAGTACAGTGACTCCTGATAGGTGAGACACTTCATTCTGAGTACAGTGACTCCTGATAGGTGAGACACTTCATTCTGAGTGCAGTGACTCCTGATAGGTGAGACACATCATTCTGAGTGCAGTGACTCCTGATGGGTAAGACGCATCATTCTGAGTGCAGTGACTCCGATGGGTAAGATAATCATTCTGAGTGCAGTGACTCCTGATGGGTAAGACACATCATTCTGAGTGCAGTGACTCCTGATGGGTAAGACACATCATTCTGAGTGCAGTGACTCCTGATGGGTAAGACACATCATTCTGAGTGCAGTGACTCCTGATGGGTAAGACGCATCATTCTGAGTGCAGTGACTCCTGATGGGTAAGACTCATCATTCTGAGTGCCGTGACACCTGATGGGTTAGACACATCATTCTGAGTGCCCGGGCACCTGATGGGTAAGACACATCATTCTGAGTGCAGTGACTCCTGATGGGTTAGACACATCATTCTGAGTGCAGTGACTCCTAATGTTTAAGACCCATCATTCTGAGTGCCGTGACACCTGATGGGTAAGACACATTCTGAGTGCCGTGACACCTGATAGGCAAGATGCATGTGCAAGCACTTAGGTGTCCATCAATAATGACACCTAGGTGTTGCACACGGGTGTTACTCATCCTGGCGTTGTTGAGTACCACTGTGAGTAAAATCAGTCTAACACTCTGGTGATTAATGACACTCACAATGAGTGATATAGTGAGTAACAGGTGAGTGTACAGCTTCACTCACCTACACAACTCACCTACACGTTAAACCGAGCATAACTAATTACAGGTGATCAGTTATGTGCTACTCACTACTGCCACTACTCCACGAGCCATGACTCGACCCCTAGCAAACACGGGTAGGTAATTACACGCTCGTGATGCGTTAAGGAGACGGTCAGTAGCAGCAGGTGTACGGTGACTAACACGTAGGTACCTACTTACTGCTAGGTGACCAGGGGCAATAGGTGTAAGGTGACTAACACCCAGGTACCTACTTAATGCTAGGTGACCAGGGGTAACAGGTGTAAGGTGATTAACACCCAGGTACATACTTACTGCTAGGTTACACTGAACACCTCCAGGTTACACTGAACACCTCCAGGTTACACTGAACACCTTCAGGTTACACTGAACACCTTCAGGTTACACTGAACACCTTCAGGTTACAATGAACACCTCCAGGTTACACCGAACACCTCCAGGATACACTGAACACCTTCAGGCTACACTGGACACCTCCAGGTTACACCGAACACCTCCAGGATACACTGAACACCTTCAGGGTACACTGGACACCTCCAGGTTACACTGAACATCTCTAGGTTACACTGAACACCTCCAGGTTACAATGAACACCTACAGGTTACACTGAACACCTACAGGTTACACTGAACACCTCTAGGTTACACTGAACACCTTCAGGTTACACTGAACACCTTCAGGTTACACTGAACACCTTCAGGTTACACTGAACACCTTCAGGTTACACTGAACACCTCCAGGTTACAATGAACACCTACAGGTTACACTGAACATTTACAGGTTACACTGAACACCTACAGGTTACACTGAACACCTACAGGTTACACTGAACACCTACAGGTTACACTGAACACCTCTAGGTTACACTGAACACCTTCAGGTTACACTGAACACCT
>NC_069477.1:8521236-8653736 GCF_026875155.1 Cherax quadricarinatus | reverse complement strand
CCTGTATCTTCTCAATTTGCACACAATACATGTCAGAGCCAAAAGGTCTGTGTTTGGGCCCTCGTTTCGTTTCCTTTCTTAAATAAAGGGGATACATTAGCTTTTTCCCTTTTTCTCAGGTATTGCCAGTTTAAAGGGAGTGTTGAAGATTGTGGTTAGAGGCTCACGATCTCTGCCCCTTTCTAAGGACCCAGGGGGAGATGTTGTCTTTCCCATCCCCTTTTTGAGGTTCAAGGCATTTAAGGCTTCTTACTCCTCTTCTTTTTGTTTGTATTCATCCAACATTTTTTTAATTTTCCCCTCTTGATGTTCCCTTCTTCTGTTTTCCCCCAAAAGCCCTCCGTTTCTTTAAAAAATTCCTTAAATCCCCTGTTAAATCTTCTCACATACCCCCGGTTCATTTTTTGGGGTTTCTCCACTTCGTCCTTAATTGATCACCTGGTCTTTGACTGTTGTCTTCCCCCGAGGGGGCTTTTAAAGTTTGGGGTCGTTTTTGTTTCTCGATGCTATGTCTTTTCATACTGTCGCGGGGCCCTCCCCCTTACCTGTGCGTACCCCTTCCTGGCCTGGACTGATCCCCCCTTTTCGTTGGTTCTCTCCCTTCTGTACTTTTTCCATTTTATTGCACTTTGTTTTTGCCTCCTTACACCGGGGTAAACCAGGGGTCATTTGGTTTTTCCCCCCGGTTACGGTTGCCCCGGGGAAAATTAAACCTTTCCACTGCTCCTTGCATTTTGTTGCTACATTTTCCCATCATTTATTTACGGGCTTTCCCCTGCCATTCTCTGTCCACTGGGACCCCCCGCAGGAAGTTCTTCAACCCTATGTGCCCCCTCTTTTATAGTCGGTTTTTTCCCATTAACTCCTGTTATTCTCTCCACTTACAGTTTTACTTGTTTTCAAAGACGAACTACGTGGTCGAGCTCCTATGGGACCCATACTTTATGTCCCAATGTCTGAGCTGCCCCGGGTGAACCAAAGGGCCAAATTTTCTGGTTCTCCTCCTCTCCACTCTGGGAGTGTCCTTAAAAATGTTGGGGCATGAGGTTTCCGCAAAAACGTCCAACATCCGGCTCTCCCTGTTTCGGGCCCCCTGTGGCTCCGGTTTCCCTCAATTCCTGTGGTTGAAATCCCCCATAAACCCCAACTTTTCTCTGCTGGAGTGACTCTTCTTGCCACCTCAGCAAGTGTGTCCACCATTTTTTTTCTGTTTTCTCTCTTCATTTCCCCTCTTGGCCCCCTGCAGTTCTGTGGTGGATTTACTCAGCAAAGAAATTTGTGTTCCCAGACGAATGTACCTCTTTGTGTGTTTTTTTCCCGTTATCTATGCCCTTCCCCTTTTTTCGAATTTCCTCTGTTTTTTTCGAGCAGAGCAACCCCATCTCCCCCCCCCTCCCCTTCTATCTTTTCATGACGGTATCCTGGTGGGGAAAATTTTTTTATTGTTCCCCTGGTTTTGTTTCTGTAATGCTTGATGTCTGGGGACTTCTCATTGATTCTTTCTTGCCATTCCTCATGTTTTTTTGTTTTAAACCCTCTGCATTTGTGTACCAAACCCCCAACTTCTGTTCTTACTGTAAAATGTGGGGGGGGGGAAACAGGGGATTTGGGGGTGTGATGGTTTGGTTTTGGGTTTTTCAGTTGCCCTTGGGGTGTCGTGGCTGGGTCCTTCTGCAGGTGTTTTGGGGGTGCGTTGCCTTCCTTTGATCCTGGGTTATTCTGCTCTCCTTTTTTCATTTCCCCCCCATTTTTTCCCTTTTGTTTTGAAATCTCTTTTTGTTTCCTTTCGTCATGTGTTTTTGTCTCGATCGAGACACACTCCGGAACTCCTGTTGCCTCCAGCCCCCCGGCTTTCTCCTCGGGTCAAGGTTCGGGTTTATTCTGCCTTGAAAATTTCTTTGAAGGCCGTTCCTTTTTTTTTTGAACCCCTCGATTCTCCCAAATTTTCCACCTGGGTCATGTCCCCCCCCCTATCACCCTTTATGAATCTTCATCGCTTTTTTTTCTTCCTGCTTTTTTTCTCTAAGTTTCCCCTTTAGTTCGTTAACCCCTAGACAAACAGGATCTCTCCCTTTCCACCCCCCCGGCTCCCCTTGCTCCTCTGATGTGTTTTAGTTTTTCCTTTCCCCTGGAGTGTTCCTTCCTTTGTCCCTTCCCTAGTTAGGCCCCTATGTTTGGTTTGTCCTTCCCGTCATGTTCCTGGCCCCCATATCTGGTAAAGGGCCTTTTCCTGTCCTAGTTCCCTTTAATGTCTTCCAAAATCTGCTGTCCTGTGTTCCCCTTCTTTTTTTTTGGCCCCATGTGGGTTTGACAGGACCTCTGCATACAGTTTAGTTTCCATGCTTCCTTCAGACCTGTGTCTGTATTTGATGTACCCCATGCCGATACTACTTCGTAATATCTTTGTCTGTGCTGTTTCAGGGGGTCTAAAACTCCTTTCAAATCTCTCTATTTTGATTTCTGCTGTTTTGGCCTGTTGCTTCCACCTTCTGCATTCTGCTGCTAACCTCTCTTCCATCTTCCTTTCCAGCTCATCTAGTCTCCTTCCCCAGTCTTCCTCCTTTTTTTGAGCTCTACCTCCCTTTCTCCCTCCCAGATTCGTCCTTGGAGCCCCTTGTCCTCATCCTGGTTCTAGTTCCCCCGTTGCTCTGAGAAGGGGGACGGGTGGTTAGGGGGAGGGGAAATAGATGGTTGTGGGGAGGGGGAGGATGGTTATTGGGGGGGTTTAGAGATAGCTGGGAGGGGGTTAGATGGTTTGGGGGAGAGAGGGGATGGATGGTTATGGGGAGGGGGAGGATGGTTATTGGAGGGAGGGAGGTAGTTTGGGGGGTTAGGGCGGTTTGGGGAGGGGTTAGGTGGTTTGGGGAGGGGTAGGTGGCTAAGGTTTAGGTGGTTAGGGAAGGGGGAGAGGTGGTAAGGGGAGGGGGGTACGTGTTTTTTTGTCAAGTGTTTGTGTCAAGTGGTGAGGGTGTGTTTGGGTGTGAGTGTGTGTTTTGTGTGTGTATGTGTGTGGTGTGTGTGTGTGTGTGTGTGGGTGGTGTGTGTGTGTGTGTGTGGTGTGTGTGTGTGTGGCGTGTGTGTGTGGTGTGTGTGTGTGGTTGTGTGTGGTATGTGTGTGTGGTGTGTGTGTGTGTGTGGGGTGTGTATGGTGGGGTGTGTGGTGTGTGGTGTGTGTGTGTGTGGTGTGTGTGTGTGGTGGTGTGTGTGTGGTGTGTGTGTGTGGGGTGTAGTGTGGTGTGTGGTGGTGTGTGTGTGTGGTGTGTGTGTGGGTGTGTGTGTGTGTGGGGTGTGGGTGTGTGTGTGTGGGTGTGTGTGTGTGTGGTGTGTGTTGGGATATGTGTGTGTGTGTGTGTGTGTGGTGTGTGTGTGTGTGGTGTGTGTGTGTGTGTATGTGTGTTTGTGTGTGTGTGTATGTGTTTATGTATGTGTGTGTGTGTGTATGTGTGTGTATGTGTGGTGTATGTGTTGTGTACTCACCTAATTGTACTCACCTAATTGTGGTTGCAGGGGTCGAGACGCTCCCCGGCCCCGCCTCTTTTACTGATCGCTACTGGGTCCTCTCTCTCTCTGCTTCTGAACTTTGTCCTATACCTCTTCTTAAAACTATGTATGGTTCCTGCCTCCACTACTTCACTTGCTAGGCTAGTTCCACTTGCTGACAACTCTATGACTGAAGAAATACTTCCTAACGTCCCCGTGACTCGTCTGAGTCTTCAGCTTCCAGTTTGTGACCCCTTGTCCCCGTTCCCCTCTCTGGAACATCCTTTCTCTGTCCACCTTGTCATTCCCGCAGTATCTTGTATGTCGTTATCATGTCCCCCCCTGACCCTTCTGTCCTCCAGTGTCGTCAGTCCGATTCCCTTAACCTTTCCTCGTACGACATTCCTTGTGTGTGTGTGTGTGTGTGTGAGTGTCTACCCTTGTGTATTGTTTCTTGTGTGTGAGGGAGGGGGGGTTAGGGGGGGGGAGGTGGTGTGGTTGAAAGATCCGTCGTGTAGGCACAAATTTATCTCATTTATCTTTTCCCCAAATTTTGCTACTCTCTTCACTTATTGCCCTTTCTCGGGGTTTACGTTTTAAAAATTGTTGTTGGTTATTATCTTTTTTCCCTTTTTTCAATTGAGAGGGGACTTCCTGTTTCCTAATATTCTTACTGCTAAAAACTACCGGAAGTACACTGCGGGTTTTCGTGTGTGCGGTGTGCATATGTGTTGTTGTGAGTGATTGGTGAGAGTGTCTTTGCGGTGTAATGACTGGCCGCAAACCCTTTGGGCCCGAACAACCCCCCCGGGATTGACCCTCGCACCGTCTTAAAATGTTGCCCTTAAAAGTTGTCCCACCTACCTTTTCACAAACCCTCAACACTAACCTATGTCTATGCTTTTTCATTCAATTTTGGGAAATAGCTGCAGGATGGGCCCCAGTACAAACAGTTAAAGGGCCAGCCAGGGCCGTCAAATAAAACCCCCAAATAGGCAAATAAATTTCCCGGGTGACAGTTGCCAGCTGCTGAGCGAATCGTCGTCGTGGGCCAAAATCCCTATTTTGGAGATCCTTCACCCTGATGATTATAACCAATATTCTCAAACACCCCGCTTCCTCACGCATTTCATCTTCACTGGTAGTAAACATTTCGTGGGTGTGTGTTGGGGGTGTGGGGGTGTGGTGGGGTGTGTGTTTTGTGTGTGTGTTTTGTGGGGGTGTGTGTAAAAATCTAAAGTACCGCTGCGTATACCAAACGCAAAACCTCCCCCCCACCCTAACCTCTTTCCCCCCCCCCCACCCCCTTCTTCCTCCCCCTCCCCCCCCCGCCCCCGCCACCCTACCCTACCTCTCCACCCAAACCTCCTCTTTCACATTAAATAAAAAGTGCAAGCAATATCAAGCCCTTAATGACCTCGATTGGGGGATAGTCTTAAAACCCCCATTAACCCCAGTCAGCTTACTCAACTAGTTTTGCACTTTCTTTCCCCATCTAAATTGTCTTATAAGCGTTTTTTAGCTTAGGTTAGTTTTTCTTTAGGTGAACTGATGTCTCTTGGATACACAGTTAAATTTAAAGCAAGAGCTTTTATCCTCCCTCAGTCGTATAGCAGCTCGCGCTAAGTGACAACAATACATCAGGATCCCATCCACAACGGGGTTGCTAACCCCCCGGTCCTGTTTACTGAGCAGGTGTAAGGGAGATTCCTAGCTTCTGTACCGTCCCAGATTGAACCCGGTCTTTCGTTTTAAGTAAAGGGAATAACACATAAAAAAAATTTTACCTATGAATTCAAAAATTTTTTTGATATGAAATACGAGAGGGGGAGCAATAGTAATAGATAGATAGATAGATAGAGAGAGAGAGGGGAAGAGAAGAGGAGAAGAGAGAGAGAGGGGAGAGAGGAGGGGAGAGAGAGAGGAGAGAGAGCAAAAGTATATTTTTCTCCCCTAAGCCGGAAAAGGCGTGGCCCAATAAGTTAACCAAATTGCTGATTAATATGCAGCCCAACCAGCAGACCTCTAACTCGATTTTCAGTCCCTAGCACAGTGTAAAGGGTCTTCTCTGTGGAAAGAGGCAAATGTAGCCCCTTTTTTTTCCAAAAAAAGAAGAAATAGGGGAAAATTTTACAACCCCAGCAAGTGTTACCCCTGTCAATCAGATGACAATTTTTTTTAAACCCCACTCACATCTTTGTGCCGCAATATGGCTTAATCTGTTGTTAACCTCTCCCAAATGGCACCAGTCATGGAAAACAAAGTCAGCTTGGGGCAGCACTGGACATTGGGGCGCTTTCGCCGGGAGTACGACCCAGGAATTTTTGGCAAACTTCAAGCACGGAATTGCAGGCTCAAACAATATATACCTTAAAGGGGTACCTCTAAGTGTAATTCTCAATGAAAAAAGTCGAAAGACACCTGTGGTGCAAGTTTCCAGGGGGAATGTGTTTGGGTTTTCATTGTTAAGATTTTACATAATTCCTTCATCTCATCCCAGAATCCCATCATATGCAAACTATATCTGACTTTCTTACCAAACGAAATGCCAGCTGTTTCAAAGCACTTAAATCCCCACTTACGTATAGACCCTGGGGGAAACGATGGCAGGAATTTTTTCTCCTAGAAAACATAAATTTGATTCCAGGCACATGATGGTATGCAGAGCAGGGTAAAAATGAATGGGGGGTATGGTTTCCCGGGGGGGGACGAATTAATACCCTTTGGGGTGAAATTTGACCCCAAAACTGATCATGAAAAACCCACGTTGAAATCTTGCAAACAAGGCACCAAGAACGTACAACACTTCGGGTATGCGCACTGTCGACAGTAGAGGTTAAAGGTTCGTACGAGGCCCCCAAGTACGCCACCCCTTGATAGCTCCACTTTCTTGGGAATACCTCCCTCCGTCTCATCGAAACTTCTTGACAAAGAAAACAGAAAAGACCCTCATCTCCGCCTGCGGGTCTTAAACACTGGGGGGAGGGTCCTTATTCATATCTACAACAAAAAGGGGCCACCCACTTCCGCTGTCACTTCGAAGACAGCAAAGTGACAATACACAACAAACGGGCAACAAGCAGCAACTTCATCGGAGAAACCTTCCCCCCCCGAAATCATTTCATCGAGATCAGTTATTCCGGGATGACTCGAATCGGGAACTTCGCAGCATAATTAATAAACGAAATAAAATCAGTTGATCAAAGAAATTGCGGGCCCAAACAGAGGGCCCATAGCGACAAACAGATGGCCCTAGCTACAAACAGATGGCTCCTACTTTCCCCTTTCCCCTTGTATTCTATAACAAAAGACTTTTGAATGAGTTGATGTAGGTAATCTTAGTTTTGTAAATAAAGTTAAACCCTTAAAACCAAAACCCTTGTAAAACACCGTTTAGAGAAGAGGGGAGGGAGAGAGAGAGGAGGAAAAGAGAGAGAGAGGAGAGAGAGAGAGAGAGGAGAGAGAGAGAGAGAGGAGAAGAGGAGGAGAGGACTTTCCCACCCCAGGTTTTCAGGCACCCCACCTTCAGATAATTAGTGTGTTGTGGTTGTACTCACCTATTTGTATCACCTATTTGTGTTGGGGGGGACGATTCACGCCCCCGGCCCCCCGCTCTTCACGGGGCCTATAGGCCACTCTCTCCCTTCCAAAAATTTTATCAACCCCCTTCTTAAAGCATGTAGGACCCTCCCTCCATGCATCACCTCCATTTTGGGTCCACTCCTGTCAACTCATGATAAAAAAAACTTTTACGTCTTTATGACTCTTCTGATCCTCCCCATTGTGTCTATCTCTGAACCCTATCCATCTTGCAATTCCTCTCATATTTGTACTCGCTTCAGCCCATATCCGTCACAGAGGGGTACAGTGGAATATGTCAAGAGGGAAAATTCCACCTAATTTTTGGGGTGCAGGGGGCGAACTCAGCTCCGGGGCCCCCCCTCTTCCTGACCGCTACGGGTTTTTCCCCCCCGCCCCAGAGCTTTATCATACCTCGTCTTAAAACTATATATAGTTTCGCCTCCACTACTCGCTTACCAGACTATTCCACTTACTAACAATCTGTGGGGAAGAAATACTTCCCAAATCTCTTTGACTCATCTGAGTCTTCAACTTCCTTGTGACCCCCTTTTTTCTGTGTCCCTCTCAAAATCCTGTCTCAACCCCCCTTATCTATTTCCCCGCAGTATTTTTTATGTCGTTATCATGTCTCTCTTGACCCCCTGTCCTCCAATGTCGTCAGGCCGTTTCCCTTAACCTTCTTCGTAGAAAAAAGTCCCCCCAAATCTGGGAAATAGCCTTGTTTCAACCCTTTGCACTTTTTTTAAACCCTTGACGGGTTGACCAGGTGGGGTTCCAAACGGTGTGCGTACTCCCGTATGGGGCCCGACGTGAACATCCAAATTTGGGAAAAATACCGAAGGTGTTAGATAAGACATATGCAACAGTTAGGTTCTTTTTTCGAAACGTTCGCCCACACATAGGCTTCTTCAGCAGTACAGAAAAATGATAGAACAGAAGAACCGGGAAAACGATGTAATCATCCATCACCATTGAAGTTTTTAGGGGGTCAGTCCCTCAGTCTGGAGAGGGTTTTGTTTTCCCTATCTGAAACAATATAGTTTGAATAAAAGGTGGAGCCTTTTATACCGCCCGGAGGGGGATATAGGGCACAGTGAGGGAAAATTAGTGTTGGGGGTCAGTCCCCCCCAAATCCCGCCTTCCCTATAGACTTTCCAAGATGCATGTTACTAGTGACCACGCTCACCTCCTGGCGGTATAAAGGTCCATCCTGTTATCAACTCCATTTTTTCGACTATGGAACAAAAATTCTTCACCAATGAGAAATTACCCCTCAAAACTTCAAGGGGGATGGATGATTACATCGACTTCACGCCCCCTTCTTTCTATCAATTTTCGTACTCGATAAGAACCTCTATGTAGGCGAGACGTTTCGAAATAAAGATACCCAAAATGTGATATGTGGGCTCTCAATATGGGCCCCGACGTACACAGTGCATAAGTTTTTTAACGTTTTCCCTTTTGAGGGAAACCGGAACGTTATTCTCGGTTTGGCAAGCGCCCATAGCTGCAGCAGTTAGTTGGTTAAAGGGGCTTCTTTCCCCCGAGTGAGTTTCATCTTTGGCCACCTAGCCCATACTCTGTCGCGGTCTTCTTTGCCCTTCCCCCATCTTCATGATTTGCATTTGACGGGGGTTTAAAATTCTAGGACCGTTGCTGGGCCCGGGTGTCCAGGTCTCTTTTAGACCCCTCTGTATACGATCATTCAGTACACTAAGCTTTGAAAATTAAAAATAAAGTCGTACTCTCATAAAGCAGCCCTCATAAAGTCACACTCTCAAAAGTCAACACCCATAAAGTCAGCACTCCAAAAGTTCAACACTCTCTTTAAAACAACATTCCATAAAGTCAGCACTTTTCATTAAGCCATAATCTCATTAATCAGCTCCTCATAAAATCACCTCTCAAAGCAGTTTTTTCTCATAAAGTCAGCTCTCTCATAAAGGAGCTCTCCAAAACAACACTCTCATAAAGTCACCTCTCAAAGTCAGACTCTCATAAAGTAGCCTCTCATAAAAACGACTTCATAAAGCGGTATCTCATAAAGTCAGCTCTCTCTAAAGTCAGCACTCTCATAAAGTCAGCTCTCTCATAAAGTCCGGTAGCTCATAAAGTCAGCACTCTCATAAAGTCCGGTACTCCTCTCATAAAGTCAGCTCTCTCATAAAAGTCAGCTCTCTATAAGTCCCGCTCTCTCATAAAGTTAGCACTCTCATAAAAAATCAGCTCTCTCATAAAGTCAGCTCTCTCATAAGTCAGCACTCTCATAAAGTCAGCTCTCTCATAAAGTTCGTACGCTCATAAAAATCAGCACTCTCATAAAGTCGGTACTCTCATAAAGTCAGCTCTCTCATAAAGCGCTCTCTCAAAAAGTCGGTACTTTTCATAAAGTCAGCACTCTCATAAAGTCGGCGCTCTCATAAAGTCAGCCACTCTCATAAAGTCGGTAACCTCATAAAGTCGGTTTACTTCTCATAAAGTCGGTACTCTCATAAAGTCAGCCTCTCCATAAAGTCGCGCTCTCATAAAGTCAGTACTCCCCATAAAGTCAGACTCTCATAAAGTCAGTACTCTCATAAAGTCAGTACTCCTCATAAAGTCAGTACTCTCAAAAGTCAGCTTTCCTCATAAAAATCCGGTAACTCTCATAAAGTCGGTACTCTCATAAGTCAGCTCTCTCATAAAGTCAGCCCCTCTCATAAAGTCAGTCTCTCATAAAGTCGGTACTCTCATAAAGGGCAGCTCTCTCATAAGCCGGTACTCCATAAAGTCAGCTCTCTCATAAAGTAGGTACTCTCATAAAGTCAGCTCTCTCATAAAGTCGTACTCTCATAAAGTCAGTACTCTCATAAAAATCAGCTCTCCTAAAGTCAGTCTCTCATAAAGTTAGCATTCTCATAGAGTCAGCTCTCTCATAAAGTCGGTACTCTCATAAAGTCAGTACTCTCATAAAGTCAGCTCTCTCATAAAGTCAGCTCTCTCATAAAGTCGGTACTCTCATAAAGTCAGTACTCTCATAAAGTCAGTATTCTCATAAAGTCAGCTCTCTCATAAAGTCAGCTCTCTCATAAAGTCAGCTCTCTCATAAAGTCAGCTCTCTCATAAAGTCAGCTCTCTCATAAAGTCAGCTCTCTCATAAAGTCAGATCTCTCATAAAGTCAGATCTCTCATAAAGTCAGCTCTCTCATAAAGTCAGCTCTCTCATAAAGTCAGCTCTCTCATAAAGTCAGCTCTCTCATAAAGTCAGCTCTCTCATAAAGTCGGTACTCTCATAAAGTCAGTACTCTCATAAAGTCAGTACTCTCATAAAGTCAGCATTCTCATAGAGTCAGCTCTCTCATAAAGTCGGTACTCTCATAAAGTCAGTACTCTCATAAAGTCAGCTCTCTCATAAAGTCAGCTCTCTCATAAAGTCGGTACTCTCATAAAGTCAGCACTCTCATAAAGTCGGCGCTCTCATAAAGTCAGCACTCTCATAAAGTCGGTACTCTCATAAAGTCGGTACTCTCATAAAGTCGGTACTCTCATAAAGTCAGCACTCTCATAAAGTCGGCGCTCTCATAAAGTCAGTACTCTCAAAAAGTCAGTACTCTCATAAAGTCAGTACTCTCATAAAGTCAGTACTCTCATAAAGTCAGTACTCTCATAAAGTCAGCTCTCATAAAGTCGGTACTCTCATAAAGTCGGTACTCTCATAAAGTCAGCTCTCTCATAAAGTCAGCACTCTCATAAAGTCAGCTCTCTCATAAAGTCGGTACTCTCATAAAGTCAGCTCTCTCATAAAGTCGGTACTCTCATAAAGTCAGCTCTCTCATAAAGTAGGTACTCTCATAAAGTCAGCTCTCTCATAAAGTCGGTACTCTCATAAAGTCAGTACTCTCATAAAGTCAGCTTCTCATAAAGTCGGACTCTCATAAAGTCGTACTCTCATAAAGTCAGCTCTCTCATAAAGTCAGGTCTCTCATAAAGTCAGCTCTCTCATAAAGTAGTCTCTCAAAGTCAGCTCTCTCATAAAGTCGGTACTCTCATAAAGTCAGTACTCTCATAAAGTCAGTACTCTCATAAAGTCAGCTCTCTCATAAAGTCAGTACTCTCATAAAGTCAGCTACTCTCATAAAGTCAGTATTCTCATAAAGTCAGCTCTCTCATAAAGTCAGCTCTCTCATAAAATCAGCTCTCTCATAAAGTCAGCTCTCTCATAAAGTCAGCTCTCTCATAAAGTCAGCTCTCTCATAAAGTCATCTCTCATAAGCAATCTCTCTAAAGTCAGCTCTCTCAAAAGTCAGCTCTCTCATAAAGTCACTCTCTCATAAAGTCGTACCTCTCTCATAAAGTCACCTTCTCATAAAGTCACTCTCTCTAAATCTCCTCATAAAGTCAGATCTCTCATAAAGTCAGCTCTCTCATAAAGTCAGCTCTCTCATAAAGTCAGCTCTCTCATAAAGTCAGCTCTCTCATAAAGTCGGACGCTCTCATAAAGTCAGTCACTCGTCATAAAGTCGACTCTCATAAAGTCGTACTCTCATAAAGTCGAGTACTCTCATAAAGTCAGCATCTCTCATAAAGTCGGCTCGCTCTCATAAAGTCAGTACTCTCATAAAGTCAGTACTCTCATAAAGTCAGTACTCTCATAAAGTCAGTACTCTCATAAAGTCAGTACTCTCATAAAGTCAGCTCTCTCATAAAGTCGGTACTCTCATAAAGTCGGTACTCTCATAAAGTCAGCTCTCTCATAAAGTCAGCACTCCAGTCTCCTCAAAACATAAAGTCAGCTCTCTCATAAAGTCAGGTACTCTCATAAAGTCAGCTCTCTCATAAAGTCGGTACTCTCATAAAGTCAGCTCTCTCATAAAGTAGGTACTCTCATAAAGTCAGCTCTCTCATAAAGTCGGTACTCTCATAAAGTCAGTACTCTCATAAAGTCAGCTCTCTCATAAATGTCAGTACTCTCATAATAGTCTTAGCATTCTCATAGAGTCAGCTCTCTCATAAAATCGGGACTTCTCATAAAAGTCAGGGACTCTCATAAAGTCAGCTCTCTCATAAAGTCAGCTCTCTCATAAAGTCGGGACTCTCATAAAGTCAGTACTCTCATAAAGTCAGTATTCTCATAAAGTCGCTCTCTCATAAAGTCAGCCTCTCTCATAATAATCAGCTCTCTCATAAAGGTCACTCTCTCATAAAGTCAGCTCTCTCATAAAGTCACCTCTCTCATAAAGTCAATCTCTCATAAAGTCGATCCTCATAAAGTCAGCTCTCTCACAAAGTCAGTCTCTCATAAAGTCACCTCTCTCAAAAGGGCCCCCTCTCTCATAAAGTCACCCCTCTCATAAAGTCGACTTTCTCTCATAAAGGGCAGTACTCTCTCATAAAATCAGTACTCTCATAAAGTCAGCATTCTCATAGAGTCAAGCTCTCTCATAAATTTGGTACCTCATAAAGTCATTACTCTCAAAAAGTCAGCTCTCTCATAAAGTCAGCTCTCTCATAAGTCGGTACTCCATAAAGTCGCACTTCATAAAGTCGCGCCTCTAAAGTCAGCACTCTCATAAAGTCGGACTTTCATAAAGTCGGACTCTCATAAAGTCGTACTTTTCCCTAAAGTCAGCACTCTTCATAAAGTCGGGGCTCTCATAAAGTCATACTCTCAAAAGTCAGTACTCTCATAAAGTCAGTACTCTCATAAATGTCAGTACTTCTCATAAAGTCAGTCTCTCATAAAGTCAGCTCTTTATAAAGTTCGGTTCTCTCATAAAGTCGGTACTCTCATAAAGTCAGCTCTCTCATAAATTCGCACTCTCTCATAAAGTCAGCTCTCTCATAAAGTCGGTACTTTTTCAAAAGTCGCTCTCTCATAAAGTCGGGACTCTCCATAAAGTCCGCTCTCTCATAAAGTAGGTACTCTCATAAGTCCCGCTCTCTCATAAAGTCGGTACTCTCATAAAGTCAGTACTCTCATAAAGTCACACTCTCATAAAAGTCGGTACTCTCATAAAGTCAGGTTTTCCCCATAAAATCAGATCTCTCAATAAAGGGCAGATCTTTTCATAAAGGGCAGCTCTCTCAAAAGTCGGTCTCTCATAAAGTCACCCCAAACCTTTTCCCCTATAAATTCTATGATTCACCTCATCTTCATAGACCCATCCGCTGACACGTCCCTCCCAAAATTGAATACATTCACCTCCCCTATTTCTCTCCCTCTAATCTGATATCAATCTTTCATCACCTAATCTTTTTGTTATCCTCATAACCTTACTCTTTCCTGTATTCACTTTTAATTTTCTTCTTTTGCACACCCTAACCAAATTCATCCACCAATCTCTGCAACTTCTCTCTTCAGAATCTCCCAGAGCACAGTGTCATCAGCAAAGAGCAACTGTGACAACTCCCACTTTATGTGTGATTCTTTATCTTTTAAACTCACGCCTCTTGCCAAGACCCTCGCATTACTTCTCTTACAACCCCATCTATAAATATATTAAACAACCACGTTGACATCACACATCCTTGTCTAAGGCCTACTTTTACTGGGAAATAATTTCCCTCTTTCCTACATACTCTAACTTGAGCCTCACTATCCTCGTAAAAATTCTTCACTGCTTTCAGTAACCTACCTCCTACACCATACACTTGCAACATCTGCCACATTGCCCCCTATCCACCCTGTCATACGACCTTTTCCAAATCCATAAATGCCACAAAGACTTCTTTAGCCTTATCTAAATTACTGTTCACTTATATGTTTCACTGTAAACACCTGGTCACACACCCTTACCTTTCCTAAAGCCTCCTTGTTCATCTGCTATCCTATTCTCCGTCTTACTCTTAATTCTTCAATTATAACTCTACCATAACACTTTACCAGGTATACTCAACAGACTTATACCCCCTATAATTTTTGCACTCTCTTTTATCCCCTTTACCTTTATACA
Organism: Cherax quadricarinatus; assembly: GCF_026875155.1. Lineage (NCBI taxonomy): Eukaryota > Metazoa > Arthropoda > Malacostraca > Decapoda > Parastacidae > Cherax > Cherax quadricarinatus. Next base: position 8,639,742 of record NC_069477.1, on the reverse strand, counting down.
AAGGAACTTGCATGCTCTCTGCCAATCCCTAGGTACCTTACCCTCTTCCATACATTTATTAATATATTGCACCAACCACTCCAAAACTATATCCCTACATGCTTTTAACATTTCTATCTTTATCCCATCAATCCTGGCTGCCTTACCCCTTCATTTTTACCTACTGCCATCACGAACTTCCCCCACACTCCACAACTGGCTCTTCCTCACTCTACAAGATGTTATTCCTCCTTGCCCTATACACGAAATCACAGCTTCCCTATCTTCATCAACATTTAACAATTCCTGGAAATATTCCTCCATCTTCCCATACCTCTAACTCTCCATTTAATGAACTCTTCTCTCCTATTTTTAACTGACAAATCCATTTGTTCTCTAGGCTTCCTTAACTTGTTAATCTCACTCCAAAACTTTATAATAATAATAATAATAATAATAATAATAATATAATAAAATATATCAGAGCACTAAAATTATCTTTCATTTCAATTTTTTTTTTAAATTCAGGTACCATCATCAGTCTTAAAAAAAATCTAATAAATAAAGCTCAAAATTGAGCATATAATATATATAATATATATATATATATATATATATATATATATATATATATATATATATAATATATATATATATATAATATATATATATTATTAATAAACTGGTGGTTAAAGTTACAGCATAAAGCAGTTTCTGAGAAGATTTAACACGAAAAGAAAATGAAAGTCACACAGTGTCTAAGAAAGTACAATAATTTTAACATTAAGGATTATTACATTACAAATTTCAATAAAAATAATTAAAATATAAGTGGTAATGTAGCATGGATTATACAAGGCTACGAAGATGTGTGATAAAATATAAATTTAATAAAAACTGAGAAATTTTATTTTGTTTTATTATATTTAGGAAAAACAATAGGTGGTGTCACTAAATTTTTACTTTCCGGCCGCTGTAAAACCGACACGTAAAATTAAAATGCTTTATGGCAGGTAAATTGGTCTTTATTACCCGGACGAAACATAATTGCACAACGAGTGGTTTTATAAAATAAACCAGCTTTGATGTACCTCGAAAATAGGTTAGGTTAGATAAGGTTTGTCAGGAAACAGGACAAGAGTGTCTGAGAACTCCAGACCGTCGCGTTAGCCACTGGGCCAGCGGCTAACGCGACGGTCTGGAGTTCTGAGACTCTCTGATTGCGGGTTCTGTCCCCGTCCGTGGTATGGTTCATCCCTTATGGGCACTGTAAGCAATCATACACAGGACAAACAAGTGGTTTCATATGATTTCCCCTGCAAACACTGCACGGACGTCAACTGTTTCTCTTGCAACAACAGGTTCCACAAACATATGGTGGGGGAATAAGTAAGTAAGCTTATTCAGATATACACAAATACAGTTACATAGATTATCATACATAGCAGCATATGTGTAGCGCCATCTTAGCTAACTTGCATATGAAGGCACCTTGAAGTTGAATGCTTCGCTATCGTCATGCGCTGTATGACCCTCGTAGGATTTAGCTCTTCTTTTGATTATAATAGTTCACCAACATCATTGCTACCAACGTCACATGGTTACGTTGAGTGGACGACGTCCTCATAACTCCAAAATGTTTTGACCTGTAGAATTTACGGAGAAAACTCAACCATGCTGAACCGGCCATTCTGTTCACACTTAAAGAAGAGTCCAATAACAGGTTACTATTTCTATCGTACTTATTTACAAAGTAAATAACACCCTATAATTCCAAGTTTACGGGAAGCCTACAATCAACAACGATTAACACCCATTTAATACAGTCAAGATACTAAGATCAAAAGAGGCATCATCATCGGATTTTTCCTAAAAGCATACTGAATTTGCAGCCCCAAAGTTTCTTAACGAGGAGTATACGTACATACACCAACCCTTCACTGAACTACATTTTTCGTTCTGTTTTCGTCAAGAACTACATGGAAAGAGCTCTCGAAATCAAGTCTTCTCACACTAACACCACTTTCAAAAAAGTTATAATCTTTCTCAACAGCCAAGTTGCCTTGAACTTCTCCAAAGTACTTGGAACAAGCCAGCACCAGAGTCGCCATCGCAACCAGCACCTCCATCAAAGACCTGACCTGGACCAAAGTGAAGAACCTTGAACCTGACAATGGAGGTGTTTATACAATTCCTTGTGGAGGCTGTGACAAGATGTACGTTGCTGAAACAGCACCAAGCCTGGAAATACGTCTCCGTGGTGAATGCAGAAACGACAACTTGAACAACGCGTGTGTGTAAAACAGGAACTCCACCAACCATTTGATGAGATTCAGTGTCGTTTGTAGTTTGCTTACTGAAGTGCTTATGTTTTTTCTCCTTACTTTCTTACCTATACGTACCCCAGTGTTTGTATTGACTTGACAAGTTCCTGGAGAGCGAAACGTTGTCAGCAATTCTATTATTATTACAGTTATTGTTGTTGCTGGTGGTGGTGGTGTATTCGGGAAAGAGCTAGACTCGTAGGGGTCAAGCCGTCTGGGAAATGGGAGAAAAAATAGGTTTGAACCAAGGTAGGGAAGGGTAGCTCCAATTCCTCGAATCAAGAGTCCCTTTACCAGCATAAAGACAACCGCCTTCTCCTCCCTCTTGAAGGCAAATTATGTCTTATGTTTTCATCAATTAATCATTTCATATATTGAGAGATAAACGCTACGAGGACACCAGTAGAAATAAGTCACTGACATTTTTGTGTTATCCTAAGTAATCTACACATATGCTGCTATGTATGATAATTTATATAACTGTATTTAAGTGTACCTGTACATGAGTACACTTATTTACCTACGCCTCTCAGACAAATGACCAAATTACCAAGAGCTCAGCTAAACCAGTCATCATATAACTATTGTAAGATTCGCGACGGTGTCAGTTTGTAAAACAAACACCGCTGAGGCTGCTTGTACAACAAAACACCGCAAAGGCTGCTTGTAAAAGAAAATGCTTGATGTTATTATGACTATTCAAAATACGTCTATCATTGTTATCAATCGTGCAGTTAGAATGTAATTAGGAAGCGGTAGTTAGGAGTAATTAATCTCGGAACGGGTGGAGTTTGAAACCTACGGCAAGTGAGTTCTAAAACTCACAGTTATTATTATTATTATAATCAAGGGGGAAGCGCTAACCGGAGGATTATAAGCGCCGGGGGGGGGATGTGGAAGGCATTCAGGCTTAATTCGGGGAACTGGAGCACAGATCCAATTCCCTAAATCAAGAGCCCCTCACCAACATCAAGGAACCTTCCTTGAGGGGTAAAACTCACAGGTAGGTGCGATTAGTTAGGTGTTAACTCATTGTGTAAACAGATTAAGAATAGGATGAATCGCCATTCTTTTGAAGAAACTGAAGAATTCTCAGATGCTCTGAAATGTAATAAGAATCAAAGACACAATACCGTGGCTGGAACAACTCACAGCTAACCCACGGATAAATGACTAAACGACGTTTCGGTCCGCTCAGAACTGTCTCTGATTCTCAGAAATCAGACACATGTGTAACATCTGGATATCTTTATTTGTAGACGTTTCGCCATATACTGGCTTTATCAATACAAAATCAAGGACATAATGGAATGTCCTTGATTTTGTTTTGATAAAGTCACTGGATAGCGAAACATCTACAAATAAAGATACTCAAATATTGCACATGTGTCTAAGTCTTCATTTTGTCGGTGCTGTATACCTTACATGTATACAATACCGTCCCGTGGCCTGGTAGGCAACACTCGCTTCACACAGTGTCCGTGGTTCGATCCCCAGCAAGGGTGAAACATTGGGCGTGTTTCCTTACACCTGCTGTCCCGTTCACCTAGCAAGTAGGTACCTGGGTGTTAGTCAACTGGTGTGGGTCGCATCCTGGGGGACAAGATTGAGAACCCCAGTGGGTTAACCCGGGTGGCTAACCCTCCGGGGTTAAAAGTCCAAACAAACTTATACAGAACCGAAACGTCAACTTAGGATTTATCCCAATTTGTATTTGTGAGTTGGAAACCTGCTAGACAAAAAAAAAAATGAAAATCTGTCGGCCGTGCTAAGTAGACAACACCTATACAATGCAGAGTGAAAATAAAATGGAAAATAAATTGAAGAGAAACGTTGGAATGAGAGAAGTACGAGTCGAAAATGTTTGTGTCTTAGTAGACCACACGAGCGTGAAGGGAGGCCGTGAGGGCAGTGACAGGACGTGACGGAATGTGACAGGAAGCCGTGACGGCAGTGACAGAACGTGACGGGACCCCCGTGACAGCTTGCCTGACCACCATCACCACAACAGATGGTAGTAGTCACTGATCAGACAATACCGTCTGAGGGTCATGACTACCGCCTAATCACACAGTCTGCTACTGCCATTAACCTCAACACACTAATGTGCTATTATTCTCCCCAAAGCACACACTATATTATTATTAAAGCAGCAGCAGCAGCAGCAGCAGCAGAGGTAGCTGGTGTATACGCAAATTAGTTATCCCGTTAGTGAATATTCTTCCTGGAAAATACAGCACTAATTAGAGTAGCTTAATTAAGATGAAGTAGTTGCGTCTCATTACACGCTCGCCAAGCGTCTCGTGTTTAAGGAATCTTATCGTACTTAATGATCTACGTCATTATACGCGGAAAAGTTATCGTACATTACAATAATAATAATAATAATAATAATAATAATAATAATAATAATAATAATAATAATAATAATAATAATAATAAACAATAATAATAATAATAAATTTTATTTCTACAAGGTACAACATGCAGTTAATTAATGACGTACATCATTATAAGCGGAATAGTTATCGTACATAATAACCTGTATCATACACAGAAAATTTACTTGTGCTTAATGATGTACATTATACACGGAAAAGTTATCGTAGTTATTGATATGAATCCTCATACGCGTAAATGTTATCGTACTTAATAACACGGAAGATGACTTCATACGGCTTATTAACCGAAGAGTTAGTTAACCAGGATAAAAGAAAAAAATGTCAAGCCATGTGGCGACCTATAATAATAATATACTACTACTACTACTACTACTACTACTAATAATAATAATAATAATAATAATAATAATAATAATATAAAATTATTATTATTACTATTAGTAGTAGTAGTGGTAGCAGTAGTAATATAAAATTAGTAGCAGTAGCAATAATAATAATTACAATAATAATATTAACTTATTTAGAAAACCCAGAAAGATAAAACAAAAGTGGTTTGAAGCTTATCGGAAGAATCATTCTCGTGTTATTGCAAGGAAAGCAAATAACGGGTAAGGAAGACAGGTACTCAGGTACTCACCTTTTTAATTAGTTACCTATTTTGGGGTGCCTATTTAATGAACAAAATTTTTCACTCATCTTACATTATTCACTCACCCCATATTATTCACTGACATTATTCATTTATCTCACATTATTCACTCACCATGTATTATTCACTGACATTCACTCATCTCAGATTATTCACTCATCCCATATTATTCAGACATTATTCACTCATTTCGCATTATTCGCTCACATTAACTCATGTAATATTACTCATATTATTCATAGACATTACTCACTCATCTCACATTAGTGTGGAGAGACCATGACCATCATCAAGTGTTCTGGTGGTGTTAGAGCGTCAATGTTTTGTTTGAATTGTTCGACCAAGCATCACGCTGAGTGCATTCACGTCAACGGTGGTGCACACACACACGCACGCGCGCACACACACACACACACACACACACTACACACACACGTAACACAACACACACACAACACACACAACCACACATTTTAAAGCTCCTGGAGCAGACGTGGACCTGTAGCGACCAGCGAAGGAGGCGAGGCCTGGAGTGTGAATCAACCCCTGCAATCAATAGTGAGTACCACCACACACTTTCGTGTCTCTGGTGATGATTAAACTATGAGCCGGTACAGAGATTTGTTAAGGTCTACTGAACTGTATCGTGTCTAAAAGAAGCTGCGGATTCACTCCAATGCGGGTATGAGGTTGAGAGGAGAGGACAGACGGACACAGAGTACAGTTAAGAGAGAGAAGTGCGATATACCAGGAGTGATAGACCTGGAGCGAGTATAACACTAATACACCAGAAATCACCTAACTGTATAACATTAGCACCATATGAAGGTTAACAAACACTGAACATTCAGGAACTTGGACACACGATCCTTCAGAACATTATACACTACATATATTGAGCCAGTAAAATGGGTAACTGGGTGTTAGTGGATTGGTGTGGGTCGCATCCTGGGACAAAACTGACCTAATTTACCCGAAATACTCTGCATAACAAGCGGCTTTCTATATAGTAGTATGTCATTGATGTCAGCTAGGCCTGTATACCATGTACATGTAGATTTAGATTTTGCCACCGAAGTGGCTAGTTTATTGTGCACCCCATATCCATCCTGTGGACGGTAGCGCGAGAGCATGTGGATACACAAAAGGCCTAGGAACTAGGCCCCAAAGGGTTAACAGGAATACACATGGATTTATATCTACATATCTATAGTTCACTTATCTGTTACAAGCAAATTTAGGAAATTTGCTTAGTATATCTGGTATCTTATTTTCATTAATAAGATATCTTGACATGTCACATAGGTTATTATACTGTCTGTCTCTGTATTCCTCAATAAGTGGACAATTAAGCACATAGTGTTCAGACAGTGACCATATGCTGATCAATAATTTACATTAGTTTGATCATCATCTGTGTGTCTCCCAAACTGCCAGAAGTACTTGTAACCAAGCCTAAGCCTGGCCACTACAACATCAGTCTGTTCACATTGCAAGTTGCTCCATAAACATACTTATCTACGTTCATGTTATCATAGTGGGTTATAGATCTACTCAGGCTTCTAACTGCATTCCTATAAATATTTTCATTATTTACTTCTCTCCTAATATTATTCCTAATGCTAGACACAGTTATACCAGTTATATTCTACGTTCTCCTTCTGGATACTCTTCTTGGCTAACATATCAACTTTATCATGAAGGAGTAATCTAATGTGTGATGGGATCCATAGCAATTGTACATTAATTCCTTTGTCCCTAATTTTTGAGTATCTATACCTGGCTTCCCCAATGAGCATGTTGTTGGAGTCATTATATGAGCCAAGAGCCTTCAATGATGACATAGAATCAGTAATGATGATAGAGTCAAGCTCAGTGTCATAGGTTAGCTTTAGCGCCATTAGGATTGCAAACAATTCAGTTTGCAGTGTAGACGCCCAGTTGTGTACTTGTAGTAAATAAAGGTATTATTATTACTAGAAGTAAGAGGAAGGTACTGTCATGAGAGGGTAAAAGAACTGAACCTGACCACCTGGAAGGAGAGAAGAAATTCCCTCACCAACACAACCCGGTGAATACAACTGGGTGAGTATACATATATCCATCCTATGCAGGATACAGCAAGTATACATGGATACACAAATGTCTTAAAAGCTGGGCTCTAATAGGGCTAGCAGGAGTACACTTGGATATACATTATTTTCAAACTGTAGCTCATCCGATGTAAGTAAATTCAATATACCTGCTCAAAATTTCTGATATCTTTACTAATATAGACACTGACTTACCATGTTTATTATTGTGCTGCTTGTCATTTATTCCAAAACTGAGAAATATGAGTTATGAATTATTTTCTTTCAATGCACCAGCCATCTCCCACTGAGGCAGGATGACCAAAAAAAGAAAAGCGAAAGTTTTTTGTTTACATTTAATAATTTATACAGGAGAAGCGGTTACAACCCCGTTGCTCCCGGCATTTCAGTTGCCTATGACGACAAGCATGGCTTACGGACGAAAGATTCTTTTCCATTTTCCTATGGAGTTTATTATATTCAGATTTTATCCAGAGAATAACTCAAAATCCTTGGAACAAGAACTTTCATTAGAAATTCCCTTGTGAAGGGACTACAGGAGAGGAATCATAATCAACTACGTATAAATTTAGAAAAAATGGGACACCACAAACAAGTTTTCTTAATGTAACTCCAAACTAGTAATTATACAGCTACACAAATGCTCGAATCTAATACACGAAAGTTGCCACTAAACACTGCTGTGGTGCCAGGTGTATGAGCACCAGGGCTGCCAGACACATGAGCACAATAACCAATAATGCCAGACACATGAACACAACCAAAGGGGTTGCCAGACCTATAAGCAAACCCACCAGGGCTGCCAAACGCATGAACAGAAAGAAAGGGGGCTGTCAAATCCATAAGCACAATCACCTGGGCTGCCAGACACAGGAGCACAATCACCAGGGCTGCCAGACACATGAGCACAATAACCAATGATGCCAGACATATGAACACAACAAAAGAGGTTGCCAGATGCATAAGCAAAACCACCAGGGTCTGCCGAAGGTAGAAACAACCACCGGGGCTGCCAGTTGCATGAGCACAACCACTGGGGCCACCAGGTGCATGAACACACCAACTGGAGCACTCAGACACGTGAGCATAACTACGAGGCTGCCAGACGCATAAGCACAGCCATTTACGAGCCATTGCCTTCCCGGAGATGCAATCACGTCCCCATCAGTAGCATTACCGGTCCATCATTCAGCAGCTATAACAGAGAGGGAGGGAAGTGCGGTGCTTAGGAGGACATGGCAGTGTAGCAGGGAGGGGAGGATACTCCTGTGTTAGGAGGGGGAGGTGAGAAATGACCAGGTGGCAGTGAAGAGAGTCCAGGTGATGCCTAAACAGCTAGACCATCAAGCACCAACCACCAGAACAAATTACTATCACTCATTGTTTACGGCGAGGCGAGTTTGCAAGATTTTATTCACTCCATCTGGCATTGTTCAAATTCCTTCGTTTTCGCATTCTTTTCTATCATACGTTTTCCTTCTCTAGCAGCGACTGTTCTTGTTTTCGACTCCGTCTTCACGTCCATTTATCTGTGTTCACCTTATTATCTCATACACGTTGCATAAATTTTAATGCTTAATGCATTCAAACTACGCCACTAAGACAGTATGAAAACACCTTAAGTTCTTAATATTGTATAAAAGTGGTCTATGTAAATACCCTAATGGGTGGCTTGTAGCTTAGTGGTAGGACATCCAGCTCAACCGACGGAGCCGGGTTCAATTATGGATGAGTCGAGACATGGGCAAAATTTATTTTACACCGTCTGTTCTTCTAATATTAAAGAGGTAAGTGGGTGTTGGCTGGCTTTTGTGTCTTACATTCTGAGGAAGAAGGTCGGAAATTAGTAACGTTGGCTGGATTTCTTGGGTTATTTTTTCTTGGTTAGTAACCGTCTTTATTTCTTGCTATCTCATAAGAGGGACAGCAAGAACGGGGAAGATCAGGACTGTCTGAATCTTCTCTATTAGAAGCTCCGTACCTTAGTGGTAAAGCGTTGGACCTGTCATTCCCAGGACCACAGTTCAAGTCCCCCGTCCATCTCTATTTATTAGGTTAGAACAGCTAAAAATGTTGTAGGTTGTAAGCTTTTAAGGGAATACAGGTTACATAGTTTTTAACATCTTTACTATGTACCCCATATCCATCCTGTGGTAGTAGTCAATAGATTACACACATAATGATTCCAGAGACTAGGCCCGAGAGTTTTGATAGTTAAGGCTGGGGGACTGACCACCTCATAACTACGTCTTCAAGCGTAGATTGATTACATCATCTCTACATCTCTACTGCTTATGCTGCCTCCTCTGTACTCAGCTAAAGAAGCCTATTGTGTAGGTGCAACGTTTATGAATAAAGTTATCTAACTGTTGCACATGCATCTTACTTATCAACTTGTCAGTACTGTATACCATTATTATGTTCAAGTTACAGTGGCAATGAGCACACTTAGTGTGCTTCAACAAAGGTATACCATAAGACACAACTAGGGTACTGCTATTAATTGTTGCTACCAACACAGTCTTGAGATTATTTTGCCATGACTCACTGACCCAGTGGCTAGCGCGTCGGTCTGGAGTTTTATGACTCTCTGATCGCGGGTTCTATCCCGCCCACGGTATAATTATTTTGCAACTATACAGCCGTTTTCCACTAATAAAATGGTTACTATTTTTAAGTCAAATTGATGCAAATTGGGATGTGCCAATTCATCCCCGTTTTCATAACTTCGCTACCGTAAAAAGTATCGCTAGCATTTTTCATTACTCTGTAATATCTGCTAGTGTCACACAACTACGCCATAACACATTTGTCACTGTCGCGCCACTACTAATGCCGGATCTGCCAGAGTAGCACCACTGAGTCGGGTACACCTGGCTGTCATTTCCACAGGTAATAAAGCACATGTCAGTACGTCAGTGAGAGTCATTATTTTAGCACAAATTCTACCGACGTTACGACTCATCACAATGTTCCTTCTCTACACTCAGCATCTTCAAAGGATAAGAAGCATGTTGCGTATCACTATGGAAACCTCATTAATATATTCTTAGAAAGCCCCTTTGAAAGCAAACTCCAGTTGGGCATATCCGAGAACAGACAGAAGTCTCCAGATGGCGTCACCATGCCACACTGGATAGACATTAAGTAGATGGTGTATGGCTACACATTTGTGTCTACAATGGCAGATACCCCTCATATAAATATGGGAAATATAGGATTACGTTCCCAAACCTTTTAAAAAGCCAAACAAATATTTTGAAAATAGGCTAAGAAAATCAAATGTTTTAATTATCTTGTGTTGTGGTATATATATATATTTTATATATAATATTATATATATATATATATATATATATATATTTATATATATATATAATGACATACAATTGAATGATGGAAAGCTACATTAGAGAGAGAGAGAGCGTAGCGAGAGAGGTTGTTCCTGCCTCGTCCAGCATCTACAATCACACAACATTATTTCTAAAGGTGGGTGGTTGTTGCCACAAGATGGATCAATCAACTACCTCACTTGCACTGTCTCGACCGTTACCACCTGCTCTCCCCACCATCGTCCACAATATTAGCCAGGAACGCGCCCTCAAAGTTTCAATTTCACACGTTTAGTAATAGATGAAAGAGTGGCCAGGCATGTCTCAAATCAGTCTATTACCGAACTTAAATGACACTGCAAAGAACTTTATATATGGCACCGTTTAAAACACTTCATATATGACACCGTTTAGAGCTTTATCATGTCATTATAAAGCTCTAATTGTCCCAAAAGAATAATTTTTAATAATTTTTGTTCCACGATCTGTTGTACCATCTATTGTGAGCGTTGTTGCCGTCGTGCAGAAACTCGTCTGCGCGGCGGTACCAGCATCATCAAAGATGCTATTCTCAACGACAAGTAAAAGCACTCAAATTCACCTACGAGTGCAACTATGTCCGGTCAATCACTTCCCTCAATTACAGTAAATTGCTTGTGGTCAGCCCGGCGGCAACATTTTACGCCTGGCAGCGCGCGCGCGGGAGAGCAACGCACGCTTAGTAAACAAAAACTGGCCACTTTATTATTACTGTTGTTGTTGTTATTATTAATATTATTATTATTAGTAGTAGTAGTAGTAATTATTGCTCCTATTATAGAGCCGCTAAACACGTAGGGGTCATACAACGCCCGAGGAATGAGAGGTAATCAGGTGTGATCCAAGGAAAGGGTTACCTGGAGGTTACCTGGAGGTTATTCCGGGGATCAACGCCCCCGCGGCCCGGTCCATGACCAGGCCTCCCGGTGGATCAGGGCCTGATCAACTAGGCTGTTACTGCTGGCCGCACGCAGTCCAACATACGAGCCACAGCCTGGCTGATCCGGCACTGACTTTAGGTATCTGTCCAGCTCTCTCTTGAAGGCAGCCAGGGGTTTATTGGTAATTCCCCTAATGCTTGATGGGAGGCTGTTGAACAGTCTTGGGCCCCGGACACTTATGGTGTTTACTCTTAGTGTACTAATGGCGCCCCTACTTTTAATTGGGGCATTTTGCATCGCCTGCCCAGTCTTTTACTTTCGTAGGGAGTGATTTCTGTGTGCAGATTTGGGGCCATTCCTTCCAGGATTTTCCAAGTGTAGATTATGATATATCTCTCCCTCCTGCGTTCCAACGAGCACAAGTCAAGTGCTTCCAAGCGTTCCCAGTAGTTAAGGTGCTTGACAGAACTTATACGTGCAGTAAAGGATCTCTGTGCACTCTCTAGATCTGCAATTTCACCTGCTTTGAATGGAGATGTTAATGTACAGCAGTATTCCAGCCTAGAGAGAACAAGTGATTTGAAAAGGATCATCATTGACTTGGCATCTCTCGTTTTGAACGTTCTCATTATCCATCCTATTATTTTCTTTGCACTTGTGATCGTGGCACTGTTGTGATCCTTGAAAGTGAGATCCTCAGACATTACTACTCCCAGGTCCCTTACATTATTTTTCCGCTCTATTGTATGGCCAGAGTTTGTAGTATACTCTGTTCTAGTTATTATCCCCTCCAGTTTTCCATAACGGAGTAGTTGGAATTTGTCCTCATTGAACATCATATTGTTTTCCGTTACCGACTGGAAAACTTTATTTATATCTTCCTGGAGGTTAACCGTGTCCTCAGCAGATGACAGCCTCATGCAGATCCTAGTATCATCCGCAAAGGATGATACGGTGCTGTGGATGTATATCTCTGTCTATGTCTGATATGAGGATGAGGAATAAGATGGGGGCGAGTACTGTGCCTTGTGGAACAGAGCTCTTCACTATGACAGCCTCCGATTTAACTCTGTTGACCACTACTCTTTGTGTTCGATTTGTTAGGAAGTTGAAGATCCATCTCCCCACTTTCCCAGTTATTCCTTTAGCATGTATTTTATGGGCTATTACGCCATGATCGCATTTGTCAAATGCTTTTGCAAAGTCTGTGTATATTACATCTGCATTCTGATTTTCTTCCAGTGCATCCAAGGCCATGTCATAGTGATCCAGTAGTTGTGAGAGGCAGGAGCGACCTGCCCTGAACCCATGTTGCCCTGGATTGTGCAGATTTTGGGAATCCAGGTGATTTGCAACCCTGCTTCTTAGCACTCTTTCAAAGATTTTTATGATGTGGGACGTCAGAGCTATTGGTCTATAGTTCTTAGCTAATGCTTTGCTGCCACCTTTATGGAGTGGGGCTATATCCGTTGTTTTAAGTGGCTGTGGAATTTCACCCATGTCCAAGCTCCTCCTCCATAGTGCACTTAGGGCATGCGAGAGGGGTTTCTTGCAGTTCTTAATGAATACAGAGTTCTACGAGTCTGGGCCCTGGGCTGAGTGCATGGGCATGTTGTCAATGGCTTTTTCGAAGTCTATCGGAGTTAAGGTAATGTCGGGTGGGTAGCTCCAACTCCTTAGATCAAGATCTCTCTCCCACAGAAGGAAAAAATCACTAAAGCATATATATGTGTGCATATATAATGATAAACGTGTATATGTGTGTATATATATAAACTAAAATATGTGTATCCGTGTATAGACAATGAAGTGTGTGTATGTGTGTGTGTATAACAAAAATGTCTATACACCGAGAAGTGTGAATTTGTGTATATACACCGAAAAATGTGTATTAGTGTATATACACTAAGAAGTATATTTGTGTATATACACCAGAGGGCGTATATGTGTGTATACACACCGAATGTGTGTATCTCTATGTATTCACAGATGTGTACTCTCACCGTATACACACTGAGAGATACACTAGTGATGTTTTTCGATAACATATTTCTTTTAAAAATACACTTTTAATCAGGTTTATTTACACAGCATAATATTGGGAAATTATTTTCCACAGATGTAAAGGTGATATACAATCATACATAGTTGATTGGTATCATAACTAAAGTTTGGCTGTTATTTCATGCTCTCCATATTAATGCAACTGATAGTAAAAAAAAAAAAAAGTTTACAGAGGCACATAACGGGTTCAGGGACTTGAGTCCAACATTCTGTTAGACTATATTGAAGTTACGAGAGTAATGATGGTCAATGTCTCTCTCTTTTGCTCTAACTTCACATGGCGTTTTTAAATTAATTAATGGTCCAAGTCGGACCGAAACGTCGTCATGTTTCAATATTTTATGCGAGTTAATTACGTATTGTTCCAGTCACGGTATTATGACTTCTTTGTTCTTGAATCAAAAGACAAGTCTTCTAATAAATGCCGATTCAAAATAATTCAGACATTTTATCGACTTTGAAAATATTTCTCCATGATTCAGACATCCACAAGATATAAATAAAAAGCAGTTTCCTCTTGAGACTGGGAAAAATTTTCTTCCTAAATAAACGGGAAACTGTTCCTAGGTTCCCGAGGAAATAACGATAAACTATAAACTAAATAACTTCTCCAACTCCCAGAGAATAAGTTCCGCCAGAAACTGCGTAAATACGCTGCTTCTAAGGTCTGGGAATCTCAGTGGAGAATCCAACATCATTACGCTGCTACTGTTGATGATTCTTATAGTCCTCTCGCGGTTATACGTCTTAATTTGTCTGATGTGTGTGTTCGCCTCGAGTCTTTCACAGTAATATCACAAAAACATGAGAACACCAGAATGAGCACTGCATAGTTCTACTGGGCCATGGTATCCGGGTCCAGCTCACATCCACTATGTGATGTAAAAGGTACTTCTCTCAAGACTGAGTATATCGACTCAAGGCCGAGGGACTGATTACTTCCAAGTTTTCTCATCCTCTACCAATCTCTCTACTGGACTGAGGACACCACTTGTTGGCGAAACGTTTCCACAATAAAGATTCCCAAATGTTACAAGTCTCTAATTCTTCAACATCTCATGTACCTGTCCAAAATATATTTAAAACTACCCATAGTTCTGGCCTCAATGACGCTACCTGACGGACTATTTAACGTGATAGGCAAACTATTTAGGTAGCCTTAATACTGACCCTTGTGGCACACCACTCGTAACAGGTCCCCATTCTGATTTCTTCCCATTTATACAAACTCTTGTTACTTATCTGTCAGCTATGCCTTATGGCCATACCACGTTGAATGCACCGCTTCTCGTCAGATCGGCGAAGTTAAACAACGTTGCGTTTGGTCAGGACTTGGATGGGTGATTGCCTGGGACCACCAAATGCTGTTGGCATGAATTTCGTTGTGGCCCGGGGCTCGGCAGTCGACGCTGCCGTATCACAGGAGCTGTGAATAGACCCCTGCAACCACAAATAGGTGAATACACACTGGGTTTCCGTGGTTCAATTCTCGGTCGGGTAGAAACGTTGGTCATGTTTACCTGGAGTATACCTGGAGAGGGATTCGGGGGGGTCAACGCCACCCGGTCTGTGACCAAGCCCGGTCTGTGACCAAGCCTCATGGTGGATCAGGGCCTGATCAACCAGGCTGTTACTGTTGGCCGCACGCAAACCGATGTACGAATCACAGCCCAGCTCGTCAGGCACTGACTTTAGATGCCTGTCTAGCCCCTTCTACTGGTAATCCCCCTTATGTATGCTGGGAGGCAGTTGAACAGTCTTGGGCCCCTGTCACTTATAGTGTTGTTTCTTATCGTGCTAGTGGCCAGGGCCGGATTACCGCATAGGCAAACTAGGCATTTGCCTAGGGCCCCGCGCATTTGGGGGCCCCGCGGTCCAAGGGGTTCAGGGGCTCATCCAAGACTGCACACATGGTGCAAGTGCAAAGGGGTCCCTACCTAAAAAGTTCAAGTGTTTGGAGAGTAAAATTGATTTTTAAAAATTAATCAAAACAAAAATAAATAATGAAATAAAATAAAATAAAAATAAATAAACCTAACCATAGATGGCAACACTCAACACGCCTTTGTTTACATCAGAACAGCTGTGTTTTCCCGCTAATGGCGAGTATGGAATTCCTCTCCAATTTTCTGTAGTAATTACACGTTATCTAGACTTGTACTGTGACAAATTAACTGAAGTGTTGTTGATAGACATTGATGTGTATGGATAAATGTTTGTTTTCGCCTCTAAATATTAAGGGAGGTACCTGATAGGGTTACTTGACCAGTAAAGACGCATGGACCAGTAAAGACGCATTTTTGGTAAAAATACTATAAAGAAAAACCTAAAAACGCAAACTGACTTCCGTTTGTAGGTTTTAAAGCACTTGTCCTGTCTTTAAGTCTTTTCATTTCAATAACAGATCTCAATTGATTGATGTTCTACATCACTTCCGTCGCAAATGCTTAGTTTTCAAGTTGCGACGGAAGTGATGTAGAACATCAATTAATTTACTACATATTTCCCCAGAAACACATAAGCCACATCAGAAAATTGTTGGTTGGGTGAAACTAAAAATTGCCTGCATTCTTTAATTCTCATGTCCTTATCTATGGTGGTAGGCCATATATCATGCAAAACATAATGATTAGTTTAGTTATGAAAATGGTAATATAAATACCATTGTGCATTGTTCTTGGACTCAGTATGATTTCTGTTTAAGTAAATTGGAGATCAAGGAGGATGAATTAGTAAAATATTCGTAGCCCAAATCACTAACCTAATCTATGGTAAAAGTTCTGTATATGACTCCTTTCTGGTAACGTTTTGAATTTTTAGATGCGCAGCCAGAGGAAAGGGGGCTACAAGGGCGATATCCCCCCAATTGACAAAAAAAAAAATTATAATTAAAAAATTAATAATAATTGATAATGAAAAATTTGTATTTGCATGATTACAGACATTTCATCCACAGGATTTGTCGTAAAAGATCTTGCCTCATGGCCAAATGTAATCCCAGATTCTCTACGTAATGCTTTCATTGCAGAAAACTTCAGTCAAACTCTGAACATTGACTTTAGGAAATCAGCAAGGACTTATGATGATGGAAGTCGTCGTTGTTTAAAGTCATCTATGTTTTATAGGAAGCTTGCAAATTCAGAAACTGTGAAAAGATCATGGATGGTATACTCTGAAAGCTCAGGAAAAGTGTACTGTTCAGCATGCAAGCTATTTTCTACCAAAGAAAATACCTTCACACAGGGGTTCAATGACTGGAAAAATTCCAAGCGTTTCGAGGAACATGAAAACAGCACCACTCACAGGAGCTGCATTTTAGCCAGTGTATTTCGTGCACAGAAAAAAGGCTTATTGGATTCTCATTTGGAAAATCAAACTGAAAAAGAGCGCACTTATTGGAGAAAAGTTCTAGAAAGAGTTGTTGCTGTTGTAAAATTCTTAGCTCTAAGAGGACTTGCTTTCCGTGGAGAAAATGAGGTTTTTGGTTCGGAAAACAATGGCAATTTCCTAGGGATCATAGAACTGTTAGCACAATTCGATCCATTCTTAGCAAATCATGTGTCACGCCTTGGGAATGCAGGAAGAGGCACTGTATCTTACATGTCAAGCTGGAAGGGGTCGCTTCGCTTACCCGTACCTCAAAGGGGCCCCGCCAATTTGAATAGCCTAGGGCCCGGAGACTTCTTAATCTGGCCCTGCTAGTGGCAACCATGCTTTTCATTGGGAGGATAAATTAGGCATGTGCAACACTTGGGTATCTTTATTGAGGAAACGTTTCGCCACACAGTGGCTTCATCAGTCCATACAAAGGAGAATGGTGAAAAACAGGAGGAGTTTGAGGTAATTAGTCCCTCAGCCTTGAGTCGATGTAGCCAGTCCATCAGTCTTGAAAAGAATACAGAATATGTGCCAAGAAGTAGCTTTTCTACATTCCTCTCTGACACAGCAACATCTTGGGATCTTAATACATAGAATTCTTCAACTCGCCTAACCATTAGGCATGACCTACTTCCACATTGGTCAAACGTGATACCACCTACGACTGCTGCACCTCTCCTGCCTACAGTATATAAGCCACTTCTTGGCACATATTCTGTATTCTTTTCAAGATGATGGACTGACTACATCGACTCAAGGCTGAGGGACTGATTACCTGAAACTCCTCCTGTTTTTCACCATTCTCCTTTGTATGGACTGATTACCTGGAGTTTACCTGGAGAGAGTTTCGGGGGTCAACGCCCCCGCGGCCCGGTCTGTGACCAGGCCTCCTGGTGGATCAGCGCCTGATCAACCAGGCTGTTGCTGCTGGCTGCACGCAAACCAACGTACGAGCCACAGCCCGGCTGATCAGGAACTGACTTTAGGTGCTTGTCCAGTGCCAGCTTGAAGACTGCCAGGGGTCTGTTGGTAATCCCCCTTATGTGTGCTGGGAGGCAGTTGAACAGTCTCGGGCCCCTGACACTTATTGTATGGTCTCTTAACGTGCTAGTGACACCCCTGCTTTTCATTGGGGGGATGGTGCATCGTCTGCCAAGTCTTTTGCTTTCGTAGTGAGTGATTTTCGTGTGCAAGTTCGGTACTAGTGGCGAAATGTTTCCTCAGTAAAGATACCCCAAATGTTGCACATGTGTCTAATTTATTAACTTGTCGGTTCTCTGAACCATTCATCTACACTGGGGGATGTTGCTTTCGCTCCCGGGGTTTTTTTGCTTTTCATATGGAGTGATTTTCGGGTGCAAGTTTAAAAAAATTCTCTGAATTTTCAAGGAAATTAAATGTTTCTCCGGCCTGCTTTAGGGAATACGGGTTAGGAACCTCAAGCGTCCAGTAATGAGGTGTTTTATCTCGTTATGCGCGCCGTGAATTTCTCTGTAATTTTTAGGTCGCAATTTCCCCTGCCTTGAAAGGTGGTTAGTGAGCCATTCCATAGATAGAACAAGTGCCCCTGAAGGTGTCTATGCCTAAAGTAGTATGACCACCCGGGCTGTGATTCGACGTTGGGATGGTGTGGGGCCCAACAGTAGCGCCTTTTTGTTGGCCCTAAGCACCTGAGGCCGGTTATGGCCCCGGGCCCGGGGGGGGTGTTGCCCCCCGGAACTCCTCCAGGTATACCCCAGGTATCCATTTGTCTTTTTTTTCAACAGTTGGATTGTAAAAGGTTCAACCCTTTTAACCCCAAGATTTTTTCAAGGCGGTTCCCCCTTAGGTTTAAACAAGATAGAAAAAATAATAACAAAAAAATAAGAAAAAAATTTAATAAAAAAATCAGAAAAGAATATAAAACACTTAAAATGAACCAATTAAAAAAAAAAAATGAAAAAAATTAAATATTAAATAATTGTGTTCAAAGCAAAATTTTCACACACTAGTGTGGAAAAGGGTGCAGCTCGATCTGTTACCCCCAAGGGAAAGGTTCCTTGATGTGGTGGGGCCTTGATTTTTGGGAAAATTGGATCTGGTCCATTTCCCCCGAATTAACCCTGAATGCCTTCCCCACCCCCCCCCGGGGCGCTGTATAATCCCCCGGGTTTTTTAGCGTTCCCCCCTTTGATTATAATAATTTTCTGATGTGGTTTTGGGGAAACCCCGACCAGGGGCGTCTTAAGGGATGAGGCGGCCCCCCCCCGGGTGACACCTTTTGGGGGGGGTGGGGGCCCCTCCCGGGGCCCCAATTTGGGGGTGGGGCCCCCCCCCGGGTGACACCATTTGGGGAGGGGCCCCCCGGTGACCCCATTTGGGGTTGGGGGCCCTCCCGGGGGACACCATTTGGGGGGGTGGGGCCCTCCCCGGGGACACCTTGGGGGGTGAGGGGCCCTCCCGGGTGACCCATTTAGGGGGTGGGGGCCCCCGGGTGACACCATTTGGGGGTTTGAGGGCCCTCCGGGTTGACACCCATTTAGGGGGTGAGGGCCCCGGGTGACCCCATTTAGGGGATGAGGGCCCCCGGGTGAACCTTTTAGGGGAGGGGGGCCCCCCCCGGGGTGCACCATTTGGGGGATGGGGGCCCCCCGGGTAAACCCCTTTTGGGGGGGTGAGGGCCCCCCCGGGGTGACCCCCTTTAGGGGGTGGGGCCCCTTACGGGGGGACACCATTTAGGGGGAGGGGGCCCTGGGGGACCCCATTTAGGGGGTGAGGGCCCCCCGGGTGACAATTTAGGGGGGGCCCCCCCGGGTAAACCCCATTTAGGGGTAGGGCCCCCCGGGGGCCCCCTTTAGGGGTGGGGGCCCCCCGGGTGACCCCTTTTTTGGGGGGTTAGGGCCCCCGGGGACCCCTTTAGTGGGTGAGGGCCCCCCCGGGGACACCATTTAGGGGAGGGGGGCCCCCCAGGGTGAACCCCCATTTAGGGGGTGGGGGGCCCCCGGGGGGACCCCATTTTAGGGGAGGGGGCCCCCCGGGGACCCTTTTGGGGGGAGAGGGCCCCCCCGGGGGTGACAAAATTGGGGGGTGAGGGCCCCCGGGGTACACCTTTTAGGGGATGAGGGCCCCCGGGTGAACCTTTTGGGGGATGGGGCCCCCCGGGGGTGACCCATTTAGGGGGTGGGGCCCCGGGGTGGCCCCTTTTGGGGATTGGGGCCCCCAGGGGTGAAAAATTTAGGGGTGGGGGCCCCGGATGCACCATTTAATGGAAGGGCCCCCGGGGGACACCATTTAGGGGATGGGGGCCCTCGCGGGTGACACCTTTTGGGGATGGGGGCCCCAGGGGACCCTTTAGGGGGTGGGGCCCCCCGGGTGACCCCATTTAGGGGATGAGGGCCCCCCCCGGGGGTAAACCCATTTAGGGGATGGGGGGCCCCCAGGGTGACCCATTTAGGGGGGGGGGCCCCCCCGGGTGAACCATTTAGGGGGTGAGGGCCCCAGGGTGACCCTTTTTGGGGGGGGGGGGCCCCCCCGGGTGACACCATTTATGGATGGGGGCCCCCCCGGGTGAACCTTTAGGGGAAGGGCCCCCCGGGTGACACCATTTAGGGGGGTGGGGGCCCCCCGGGTGACACCTTTGGGGATTGGGGCCCCCCGGGGTGCACCATTTGGGGGGTTGAGGGGCCCCCCGGATGACACCATTTAATGGATTAGGGCCCCCCGGGTGACACCATTTAGGGGGTGAGGGCCCTCCCGGGTGACACCATTTAGGGGGTGAGGGCCCCCCGGGTGACACCATTTAGGGGGTGAGGGCCCCCGGGTGATACCTTTAGGGTTGAGGGACCGGGGGGTGACCCCATTTAGGGGATTGGGGGCCCCCCGGGGGGACCCCATTTGGGGGGTGGGGGCCCCCCGGGTGACATATTAGGGGGTGGGGGCCCCCCTGGGTGACACCATTTAGGGGGTGAGGGCCCCCGGGTGACACCATTTAGGGGGTGAGGGCCCCCCCGGGTGACACCATTTAGGGGGTGAGGGCCCCCGGGTGACACCATTTAGGGGGTGAGGGCCCCCCGGGTGACACCATTTAGGGGGTGGGCCCCCCCGGGTGACACATTTAGGGGGGGGGCCCCCCGGGGTGAACCCTTTAGGGGGTGAGGGCCCCCCGGGTGACCCATTTGGGGGGTGACACCTTGGGCCCAAAAGAAGGTAACATTAAGGCCCAAAAAACATGCTGCAACAACCTAAGGAAAAATCTTCGTTTCTATATAGTATTTAGGATTTACATGTAAAATGGGCCTATAAGGGAAATATTGTTTTTGTGATGTGATAGATATTTTGCAGGATAAAGGGAATGGAATGAAATATCAGTTTTTAGATTTTCCCTGTACTCAAGGTTACTCAGAACTAGTTTTTTTCCTTTTTTTTTCAAGTTTTTTTTTTTCTTGTTGAAGGAATAAAGTAGGATGTTTGGGTATTAAAGGATATTTGATTTTATGTTTCCTCAAAATTTTCCCATTATTTTTTTTTAAAAATTCGGGGTTTATGGCCCTTTTAAAAGTCTCGTTTGTTTAACATTTTCACTGGTCATGCAGCAGTGATGTAACTGGCATCAGCGTGATGTAACTGGTCATGCAGCAGTGAGTAACGGTCACAGCGTGATGTAACGGGGATGCAGCAGTGATTAACTGGTCAGCGCATGATGTATGGATGCGCGTGAAGTAATGGTCATGCAGCGTGATGTAACTGGGCATGCGCAGTGATGTAAAAATGGTCAGCAGAGTGATGTAAATGGTCATGCAGCAGGATGTAATGGTCGTAGGTGATGTAACTGGTCATGCACAGTGGTAATGGCATGAGCAGTGATGTAACTGGGCAGCAGCAGGATGTAACTGGTATGCGCAGTGATGTAAAGGTCATGCAGCAGTGATGTAATGGTCATGCGCATGATGAAAAGGTCATGCAGCGGAGTAACTGGTCATGCGGTGATGTAAAATGGAGCCATGATGTAACTTGGGCATGCAGCAGGTGTAACTGGTCTGCAGCTGATTTAATGGTCAGCGCAGTATGTAACTGGTCTGCAGCAGTGGGGTTTTAAGGTATGTAGCAGTGATGAATTGGTCATGCAGCAGTGTGAATGGCCCTGCAGCGTGATGTAAAGGTCATGCAGCATGATGTAAAGGTATGCAGCAGTTGTGTAATGGTCATGTACATGATTAATTGGTCAGCAGCAGGATGTAACTGGTCATGAGCGGATGTAACTGGGCATGCACGTGTGTTAATGGTCATGTAGCAGTGATTAATTGGTATGCGCTGATGTAACGGGCTGCAGAGTGATGAATGGTCATGCGCAGTATGTAATGGTCGCAGCATGATGAAATGGGCTGCAGCAGTGATGTAATGGTCATGCACAGTGTGTAATGGTCAGCAGCAGGATGTAATGGTCATGTAGCGTGAGAATTGGGCATGCAGCATGATGAAATGGTCTGCGCAAATGAGTAATGGTCATGCAGCAAATGATGTAATGGCATGTAGCATGGGTTTTAAATTGGATGCAGCAGGATGAAATGGTCTGCAGCAAGGGTGTAATGGCTGCAGCAGGAGAATGGTCAGCAGCAGGATGTAAAAATGGTCATGCAGCAGGATGTAAGGTCATGCGCAGTGATGAAAAAGGTCATGAGCAGTGATGTAATGGTCATGCGGAAAAAAAAAAAAAAAAAAGGGTTGGGGGAAAAAAAAAAAAATGGGGGTTTTTTTTTTTTTAATTATAAATTTTTTAATATTTTTAAAAAAAATTATTTTTTTTGGGGGTTTTTTTTTGGTTTTTTTTTTTTTTTTTTTTTTTTTTTTTAATTTTTTTTTTTGGTTTGGTTTTGGGGGGGGGGGTTTTGGGGGGTTTTTTTTTTTTTTTTTTTTGGTTTTTTTTTTTTTTTTGGGGTTTTTTGGGGTTTTTTGGGGGGTGGTTGTTGGGTTTTTTTTTTTGGGGGGTTTTGGTTGGGTTTTTTTTTTTTTTTTATTTTTTTTATTTTTTTTTTTAATTATAAACCGTGATTTTCTTCTCAGATGATGTAATGGGTTTCAAAAGGATTAACTGGTCATGCAGCAGTATGTAATGGTCATGCAGCAGTGATGTATGGTTGCAACAGTGAGTAACTGGTCATAGCATATGTAACTGGTCATGCAGCAGTGATTAACTGGTCATGCAGCAGTATGTAACTGGTCATCAGCGTGATGTAACTGGTCATGCGCAGGAAAATAAGGTACAGCAGGGATGTAACTGGTCATGCGCGTGTGTAACTGGGCATGAGCAGTGAGTAAATGGGTATTTGCGCTGAGATGCTAGCAGTGAGTAATGGAGCCAAAATGAGAAACTGGGCATGCGCAGTGGATGTAAAGGTCATGCAGAGTGATGTAACTGGCAGCGCAGTGATGTAAGGTCATGCCGGGGCATGATGTGAAAAGGGGCATCAGATGATGTAAAAGGCATGCAGCTGATGTAACTGGTCATGCAGCGTGATGTAACTGGTCATGACAGTGAAGTAAAAGGTCTGCAGCGGATGTAACTGGGCATGAGCAGTGGTAATGGTCATGCCGCGTGATGAACTGGGCATGAGCAGTGATGTAACTGTCATGCGCAGGATGTAAGGTCTGAGCAGTGAGTAATGGTCAGAGAGGATGTAACTGGTCAGTACAGTATGTAATGGTCATGGCCCGGATGTAATGGGGCTGAGCAGTGATGTAACTGGGGCAGCACAGTGGAAAAGGGGAAACTGGTATGCAGCCAAAAGGTGTAACGGTCACAGCAGTGAGTAATGGGCATGCACGTGATGTAAGGTCGCACAGGGTGTAACGGTCATGCACGTGATGAACTGGTCATCAGCGTGATGTAAAAATGGTCATGCCATGATGTAATGGTCATGCAGCAGTGATGTAATGGCTCGCATGATTAACGGGCATGCAGCAGTGATGTAATGGTAAAGCAGCAGTTATGTAAAATGGTCATTTTAGCGTGAAGTAAATGGAAGAGCGTGATGTAACTGGTCATGCGCAGTGAGGATGGATGCAGCCGTGAGTAACTGGCATGAGCAGTGAGTAACTGGTCTGCAGCGTGGTAACTGGTCACACAGTGATGTAATGGTCATGCAGCAGGGTTAATGGTATGAGCAGTGATGTAATGGTCATGCACAGTGAGTAACGGTATGCAGCGTGATGTAATGGTTGCAGCAGGATTAATGGTTGCACAGTGATGTAATGGGATGCAGCAGGATGTAACTGGTCATGAGCGTAAGTAACTGGTCATGGCATGAAAGTAATGGTCATGAGCAGTGAGTAATGGCTGCAGCAGTGATGTAACTGGGCATAAACAGTGATGTAACTGGCATGCACAGTGATTAACTGTCATGCAAAGTATGTAATGGGATGCGCAGTGTGAAAAAGGGCATGCCAGGATGTAATGTCTGCACATGATGTAACTGGGCCTGCACGTGATGAAAAGGTAGAGCGTGATGTAACTGGGCCAGCATGATTAACTGGTCATGGCAGTGTGTAACGGTATGAGCAGTGATGTAATGGGATGCGCAGTGATTAACTGGTCATGACAGTGATGAACTGGTATGAGCAGTGATTAAAAGGTCATGCCAGGATTTTTTAAGGTCATGACAGGATGTAAGGGTCTGCAGCAGTGATTAAATGGTCATGCACAGGTGTAATGGTCATGCAGCAGGATGTAATGGTCATGCAGCAGTATGTAATGGTCATGCACAGTGGATTTCTGGAAAACACAGTGATGTAAGGTATGCAGCAGGGGAATGGTCATGCACATGATGTAAATGTCATGCAGCATGAGTAAAGGCAGCAGCAGGATTAAGGTCATCAGCAGGATGTAATGGGCATGCACAGTGAGAAATGTATGCAGCAGTGAGTAACTGGGTTTCAGCAGTGATGTAATGGTAGCAGCAGTGAGAAAATGTCATGCACAGGGTAAACGGTCATGCACCCCCCTGGAACTTCAGCACGTGATGTAAAGGAAGTTATCCCCTTTTCCCGGGCCCTGGATTTCTGGACCAAGGTGCTTTCTTGACACCAAAACCCTGGAAGGTTTTACCCCCAAAACCCTGAAAATGGGGAAGGGGAGGGTTGGTTACGTGTGGGTTGCCTGGAAGGGGCCAAAGAGTGAATTTTTTGACAAAGGGGGACTTTTATTCTGGCCCTCAGACCCGGGTAATATTGGTGCCTTTTTTAAAATCAAAACATTGGAGGAATTCAGCTAAAAGGGAAAATTTTAAATGAGGGTTTTTTTTCTCGAGTGGAAGACCATGGGGAAGGCATCGGGTTTAAACGGTCAGGCATGTACCCCTGCCGGGAAGGAAAGGGATAAATCACCCCCTGAATTTTAAAAGGCTCCCAAAAGAAAAAAAACGGATTAATTTAAATAAAAACCCAAGATGGAAAAATTTTGAAACCCAAAACCTTTACATAAAGGGGAACGTTAAGGGGTTTGGTGGGAAGGGAAATTTCGGTATAGTTTTTAATTCCCCCTTTTTTCATAGAAAGTTTAAAAAAATTTTTTCCCCCCCAAAAATTTTTTAAAAAAGGGACGCCCCAAAAAAACCCCATGAAAATTTTACACAAAAGGGGGGTTTTTTGAGTTTTACATTTTTTGGGGGGAAAAGGGGACCTTGGTGAACAGGCCTTTTAAAATTAGTTTTCTCTTTGGTTTTAAAAGTTTAAAAATCATTAGTTTTTATTCCTTTTTATAAGGGGTAAAATTTTAAAATTCCCAATAAAATTTTGAAACCCAAAAATTTTTTTCCGGTGGAAGTCTTCAGTGTTAAGTGGGAACGCGTAAAATTGTTCTTGGAAAGGTGAAAGGTTGCGGGTTTTCCCCACCTTTCAGAAAAGGGGATAAAAACGGATTTAAATTCTTTTTTTCCCTTTAACATGCTTTTACAGACCCTAGATTTAAACTCACCCTTTTTGTTTTTTCTTTTTAGGAAAATTTAAACTTTGTTTTTTTATTTTTACATTTTTTCTTTTAAAAATAAGAAACTTTTCAAAGTCTTTTGTATTCTGATTTTTTTTGTTTCCCAAAAATTTAAAGGCCTTCTGGGGTTTTAGTTTGGGGTTGGCAAAGAAACCTCTTTTAAAAAATTTGTGGGTTGGGAAGAAAAGTTTTTTTTTAACAGCTTTTCCTTAGCTTTTCAAAATTTTTTTTTACGTTGGTTTATCTCTGTTTTTTTATTTTTTTCCCCTTTTTGGGGGCTATTCTTTGTTTTGCCTGTTGGGACCTTTCCCTGGTTTTCCTTTCCTTCCTCAACAAAAAAACCCCAAAGGGTTTTCCCTATTGAGGAAAAAAGGTTCATGTTTCCCCGGGGTTGTTGAATTTTAGGGGATTCTTTAGGCCTTTTAGGTTTTTTGGGTTTTTATTATTTTTTTAAAACTTTTTTCCCATTTTGGTTTCGGTTTTCCCCGTTGGTTAGGTTCCCCCCCAAAAAAAGAAGTCTTGTTAGGAAAAATTCGTTATAACCAATTTGGTTTTTTGTTTTTAAGATTTGGGCAAAAAAAAGAAAAATTTTTTTTTCCCCAATTCTTTTTCCTTTTTGTTCTTCCCTTTTTTTGGGTTTTCCCAAAAAAATTTTTTGGGGCCCAATTGGTTGTTTTTTAAATTTTTTGAAAGTTTTTTTTTCAAAATTTTTTTTTTGCCGTTTTTTATTTTTTCCTTTCTTATTTTGGGAAGGCTCCCCCTTTGTTTGTGACCATCTTTTTCCCCTTTTCCCTTTAAAGGTTTTTTTTGGAATCTTTTTTTTCCAAAAATTTTGGAATAGGCAAATTGTTGTTAGGTTTAGTTTTTGGGTTTTAAAAACATTTAGACCTTTTTTTTTTTCTTTTAAATTTTTTTTTTATTAAATTGAAATTTGGGAAAACTCCAGGATTGACACTTTTTTGGTCTGGGGCCCCGGATAATGTCAAATCATTAGTTTTTTGGATGAGTAATTTGCTTTTTTAATGGAAATTTCGTACAAGTTCTTATTGTTTAAAATAGGGCAGTTTTCCAACTCGTTGCTTATTTTCTGAAGGGATTTGGGGTGCGAGATTTAAAAGTGTGTGTGTGTGAGTTCTCATCTGAGTTGCCTTCTGGTGTTATCTCTGCTACAACATTATTTGCTACATTCCTCCATTTTAGGTGCCTTAGGTTGAAATTCT
The DNA here is from genome assembly GCF_026875155.1 of Cherax quadricarinatus. Lineage (NCBI taxonomy): Eukaryota > Metazoa > Arthropoda > Malacostraca > Decapoda > Parastacidae > Cherax > Cherax quadricarinatus. Next base: position 8,612,422 of record NC_069477.1, on the reverse strand, counting down.
CCAAGAGCAAGATGTTTGGGGCAGGAACTGGAAGATTTTCCAGACATTGGTCTATTTTCAAAAGCTGTTCCTGGAATTGCTGGGAAGTTGCACCCGGAGGCTTGTATACAGCCACAATGATCAGGTTTTGGTTCTCGATTTTTACTGCTAAAACTTCAACTATATCATTTGAGGCATTTAGTAGTTCGGAGCATATAAGTGACTGTGACATACAGGCCAACCCCCCTTCCCCCCCGTTTGCCTGTTCACTCTGTCGCATCTGTATAGGTTACAACCCAGGATCCATATTTCATTGTCAAAGTGATCCTTTATGTGGATTTTCTTATGTGTGTGATTCCTTACACTTTCTGTGCCTATTCACCTAGCAGTAAGTACCTGGGTGTTAGTCGACTGGTGTGGGTCGCATCCTGGGGAACAATAAAACAAACAGTCTTCGATGACGCACTGACTTTCTTGGGTTATCCTGAGTGGCTAACTCTCACCAGGGTTAAAAATCGGAAGAAATCTTATCTTACCTTAATCTTGATGAATCAGGAGCACAGGCAGGAAGATGGACACTTATATACTGGAGTCAGATGAGTGCAGGATAAGAAGGCATTGTCACAGGTGGGCGGGACTTACCAGTGGAAGTAAGTCACGTCCAAGAGTTGGGCCAGAAGTTAGCAAGTGGAAATATGCTCTGTACCAAGATTCCATGGTCATGCTGCGTCTCACAAGTAATATGACACGTATCTGGTTGCCAGAGGAGGATCATGTCGCACTTCGTACTCTACTCTCTCCTCTATGTCCGGCAACACTTAGGAGGGATGCTGTGATGCCGGTGATGAACTCTTGATAAAAAGAACTGGAGCTACCCTTCCCTTCTATGAATTAGTTTGATTTTATCCCATTTCCCAGATGCCCAATATGACTCGGTTTTTAGCGAGCCGCTAACCAGACTGAGAATCGAAGACCTAAATGATTTTTTATGAGAGAGACACGGAATTTGGTAGACTCGAACCTATCTGATATTATCCTGACGCCAAATGACTTCGAAAAGGCGATAAATGACATGCCCATGCACTCTGCCCCAGGCCCAGACTCATGGAACTCCGTGTTCATCAAGAACGGCAAGAAGCCCTATCATGTGATTTGAACATCCTAAGGAGAGGGAGCATGGACACAGGGGTCGTCCCACAGCTGCTAAACACAACAGACATAGCCCCACTGCACAAAGGTGACAGTAAAGCAATTGCAAAGAACTACAGATCGATAGCGCTAACGTCCCATATCATAAAAATACTTGACAGGGTTCAAAGAAGCAAGATCACCACTCATCTAGACACCCATCACTTACACAACCCAGGGCAACATGGGTTTAGAGCAGCTCGCTCCTGTCTGTCCCAACTACTGGACCACTATGACAAGGTCCTGGATGCTCTAGAATACAAACAAAATTGAGATATAGTATACACAGACTTTGCAAAAGCCTTTGACATGTGTGACCATGGTGTAATAGCGCAAAAAATGCGTGATAAAAGAATAACAGGAAAAGTTGGTAGATGGATCTATAATAAAAAGTAGTAGTAAAGAGAGTAAAATCTGAGGCAGCTACAGTGAAAAGCTCTGTTCCACAAGGCACAGTACTCGCTCCCATCCTGTTCCTCATCCGCATATCTAACATAGATAGGGATGTCAGCCACAGCACCGTGTCTTCCTTTGCAGATGACACCTGAATTTGCATAACAGTGTCTTCCACTGAAGACACCGCAAGAATCCAGGCGGACATCAACCAAATCTTTAAATGGGCCGCAGAAAACAATATGAAGTTCAATGATGAAAAATTTCATTTACTCCGATATGGAAAAAGTGAAATTAAAACTGTATCGGAGTATAAAACAAATTCCAACTATTATATATATATTATATATTATATTAATAAAAATATATATGTATAATATATATATTATATATATATATAATATTGCAATAAGATCACAGTAAAAAAGTGATTTCAAAATATCCCAAAACAACCACTCTGAAAGAATAGAGAAATTCCAAGCGCTTTCGTGAGTATCACGAAAGCGTTTGGGAATTTCTCTATTCTTTCAGAGTGGTTGTTTTGCATATAAAATATATATATATATATATATATATATATATATATATATATATATATATTATATATATATATATATATATATATATATATATATATATATATAATATCTTTATTTTATTACAATACATGTACAAGGTATACAGGTCTAGCTGACAACAATGACATACTAAAGAAATCGTAATGACACGATTGCAAACAAACCATACCACGGTCTGGAGTTTTGAGACTCTCTGACCGCGGGTTCAAATCCCACCCGTGGTATGGTTTTAATGACATACTACTATATAGAAAGTCCCTTGTTATGCTCCGCATGTCGGGCAAATTAGGTCAGTGTCCCAGGATGCGACCCACACCAGTCCACTAACACCCAGGTACTCATTTTACTGATGGGGAACATAGACAACAGGTGGAAAGAAACACGCCCAATGTTTCTACTCTGGCTGGGAATCGAACCCGGACCCTCGCCGTGTGAAGCGAGAGCGTTTGCTAAATAATAATTTGTTTAAAGATGATAAAAAATAAAATACCCGCAAACAACCGTTATCTGACACAGGAAAAATATTCTACTTCGTAAAAGTGTGGAGGAAAAGAAGTCACAGTTATTGAAGCAGCAGTTAGTATTTTAAGCGAGCCACTGCAGCTATTACTGGTGAGTCTCCCAGGTGAGCCATCACTACTGCACGTCATTGATGCTGGGTCAGTGATCGTTCTCGTGATCATCCTCATGTAATATACAATATGCTAGCATGAAGAAGGAAGAATTGAAAGCTAGATTATTGTAATAGTAAAGAATTGAACTCGCACGGGGAGACGCTTCAGACGCAAGAATATATAATGTTCCTCACAGGACTGTACAGTTGTACTGCCTGGCCCTCATCTCTTTAATATCATCAAGAATCTTAAATATTACAATACATAAATAACCCGCACATAGGAGAATGTAACTGTGACAGTTTATGACGAAACGTAATAATAATAATAATAATAATAATAATAATAATTATTATTATTTCTACAAGTACATGTACAAGGTATACAGGTCTAGCACATGATGACACTCTTCAGGTCGCTTGTTCTATCTAGACTCGAATATTGCTGCACACTAACACCACCTTTCAAGGCAGGTGAAATTGCTGACCTAGAAAATGTGGAGAGACCCTTCACAGCGCGCATAACTGCTATAAAACCTAAATTACTGGGAACACTTGAAGTTCCTCAACCTGTACTCCCTAGAATGCAGGCGGGAGAGATACATGATTATATACACTTGCAAAATCCTAGAGTGATTAGTAACAAACTTGCATGCAGAAATCACTCCTTATGAAAGCAAAAGACTCGGCAGACGATGCAACAATTCCCCCAGTGAAAAGCAGGGGTGCCACTAGTACGATAAGAGACAACACAATAAGTGTCAGGGACCCAAGACTGTTCAGCTGCCTCCCAGCATACACAAGGGGTATTACCAATAGACCCCTGGCTGTCTTCAAGAGGGCACTGGACAGGCACTTAAAGTCAGTACCTGACCAACCAGGCTGTGGTTCGTACGTTGGATTGCTTGCGGCCAGCAGTAACAGCCTGGTTGATCAGGCCCTGATCCACCATGAGGCCTGGTCACAGACCGGGCCACGGGGGCGTTGGCTCCCGGAACTCTCTCCAGGTATGGTAGCTGACATCAGTGACATACTACTATATAGAAAGCCGCTTGTTATACTTGTAAAGGGTTTCGGGGGGTCAGCGCCCCCGTGGCCTAGCAAATTGGGCCACTTTTGTCCCAGGTTGCGACCCACACCCGTCGACTAACATCCAAGTACCTATTTTACTGATGGGAACAGGGACAACAAATGTCTTAATGAAACACGTCATAACGTTCCCACCCCTACCGGGGATCGAACCACGGAGCTCAAAGTATGAGCTGTGTGCGCTACCAACCGAGCTACGGGACACCATAAACTGTGACAACTTAGACGAAACGTCATAAGTTGTTTCACCTCCTGACATCAACAATATATACCCTCTGTGTCCTTTGTATTGGGTTGACAAGGCTTCTGGAGAGCGAAAAGTTGCCACAACCGAATATCACATTTCCCAATGGAAAATCACTTTGTTCGACTTTTTTTTTTTTTTTTGGGGGGGGGGGTATCGTAGGTAATTTACCCATAAGTTACTGTGTATGATAATTGTACTTATATGTACCTGTATCTAAAGAGTTTCTTAGTTACATGATGGCTTGGACTGGTAGGTCTGTTGCATTCCTCCTTCCTTCTTAAGTGGATGTGACTTGGACCTGAACAGCTAAGAACAGTAGGTGACTTGAGCCTGCCTAGCATGGGCCAGTAGGCGACTTGGACCTGACTAGGTTAGGCCAGTAGATGACTTGGGCCTGACTAGCTATGGGAAGTAGGTGACTTGAACCTGCCTAGCATGGGCCAGTAGGCGACTTGGACCTGACTAGGTTAGGCCAGTAGATGACTTGGACCTGACTAGCTATGGACAGTAGGTGACTTGAACCTGCCTAGCATGGACGAGGTGACCTGGGCCTGTCTAGCGTGGGCTAGTAGGTGACACCTATGGACCTGACTAAATTAGGTCAGTAGGTGACTTAGATCTGACTAGCTTAGGCCAGTAGATGACTTGGACCTGACAAGCTAAGGGCAGTAGGTGACTTGAGCCTGCCTAGCATGGGTCAGTAGGTGACTTGAACCTGCCTAGCATGGGCGAGGTGACCTGGGCCTGCCTAGCATGGGCTAGTAGGTGACACCTATGGACCTGACTAGATTAGATCAGTAGGTGACTTGGACCTAACTAGCTTAGGCCAGTAGGTAACTTGGACCTGCCTAGCATGGGCCAGTAGGTGACTAGGCCAGTAGGTGACTTAGACCTGACTAGCTTAGGCCAATGGATCACTTGGACCTGACTAACTAAGGGCAGTAGGTGACTTGAACCTGCCTAGCATGGGCGAGGTGGCCTGGGCCTGCCTAGCATGGGCTAATAGGTTACACCTATGGTCCTGACTAGATTAGGCCAGAAGGTGACTTGGACCTGCCTAGCATGGGCCAGTAGGTGACTTGGACCTGACTAGCTTAGGCCAGTAGGTGACCTGGACCTGACTAGCTTAGGCCAGTAGGTGACTTGGACCTGACTAGTTTAGGCCAGTAAGTGACTTGGACCTGACTAGTTTAGGCCAGTAGGTGACTTGGACCTGACTAGCTTAGGCCAGTAGGTGACTTGGACCTGACTAGCTTAGGCAAGTAGGTGACCTGAACCTGACTAGCTTAGGCCAGTAGGTGACTTGGACCTGACTAGTTTAGGCCAGTAAGTGACTTGGACCTGACTAGGCCAGTAGGTGACTTGGACCTGATTAGCTTAGGCCAGTAGGTGACTTGGACCTGACTAGCTTAGGCCAGTAGGTGACTTGGACCTGACTAGCATGGGCCAGTAGGTGACTTGGACCTGACTAGCATGGGCCAGTAGGTGACTTGGACCTGACTAGCATGGGCCAGTAGGTGACTTGGACCTGACTAGCTTAGGCCAGTAGGTGACTTGGACCTGACTAGCTTAGGCCAGTAGGTGACTTGGACCTGACTAGCTTAGGCCAGTAGGTGACTTGGACCTGACTAGCATGGGCCAGTAGGTGACTTGGACCTGACTAGCATGGGCCAGTAGGTGACTTGGACCTGACTAGCATGGGCCAGTAGGTGACTTGGACCTGACTAGCTTAGGCCAGTAGGTGACTTGGACCTGACTAGCTTAGGCCAGTAGGTGACTTGGACCTGCCTAGTAGGTCTGCTGCGGTGCTCCTTCGTTCTTATGTACTCACCTATTGACATAAGAACATACTAAAGAAGGAACACTGCAACAGCAGGCCTACTAGACCATGCTACTGGCAGGGGTCGAGTCACAGCTCCTGGGCCCGCCTCTTCACTGGTCGCTACAAGCTCCACTCTCTCCCTGCTTCATCAGCTTTATCGTACCTCATCGTTAGCTTTATATTATGTTCTTACTACTGTTATAGAGGGTGGAAGACTGAGGGAGTTTTCAAATCATATTTCATGTCTTTCACCAAGTTTCGCCCATAAATAACAATTCCCAAGTCTTCCACATATTTATTATAACATATTATTATTATTATTAATATTTTAATATTGCAGTGAGTAATTTAGACATGCGTATCAGTGCACTAAAGGAAGAATAAGTGTATAATTATTGTAAAATAAGATATAAATAAAGAGAAAATATGGTTGTGGATGTCTTGTTGGTCGTAGCAGCTTGAGCCACACACGCCTCCTCCACAATATTACCCACATTTAACGCTTATTTCACCGCTTTTTAACGTCTTTCATCTACCGGTGAGCGAGGAAGGTGTGAAATAATATCGTGAGGAGGCCAGTGGAGGCAGAAACACTCGAAAGTGAGAAGGAAAAGCAATATTATGAGAGGTTGGGGGGGATTTTTTCGAAATGGCGCGCACTAGTGTATATTTTTTTTTATATATATATTGTTTACACTAAGTTTGGTGGTTTATCTGTGTACTGGAGGAACTGTAGGTCCTGTGGCACTGTTGTGGCGTTCTCCTGCCCTGAGTCATCCCTGGGGAATTACCCTGTGGTGTAATCTTTGAGCTGGTGTAAGCTGGTGTAAGCTGGTGTGAGCTTGAGTAGTGTGTTGCACCACATTGATCAACCTTGTTGATAAACATTATGAGGGAGGTGTGAGCAGCTCACTACACCTGCTGCTGCTGACACCACCACAACCACGTCTCATAATCTATGCTCAAGAAGCTTAGTCTTTAGACTCGAGAAGCTTAGTCTTTAAACACAAAAAGCTTCGTCTTTAGACAAGAAGCTTAGTCTTGAGACACAAGAAGCTTAGTCTTTATACTTTGGACTCGAAAAGCTTAGTCTTTGGGCAAAGCTAACAGTCTGATATTATATTACGCACAAGCTCAAGCTTGAGTCTTGTCTTAGGGGTGCAGCTTAAGCTTAAAACTTTATTTTGTGTGTTCATATTCTCATAGTTTGGCCTAGCAAGAAATAAGGACAAATAGTTTTGAAAGTTTGGACAGGTATTGTAACTAGTAACTAGAATTTTTGTTATATCCTAGTTTATAAGCACATTATGATAATTACTTGTAATAATAATTATAAGTATCTGCTTACTGCTGAGTGAAGAGAAGCAGCATGTTTCCTTACACCTGCTATCCTTGTTCACCTAGCAGTAAGTAGGTACCTGGGTGTTAGTGGACTGGTGTGGGTGGCATCCTGGGAAACAAGATTGAAGGATCACAATGGAAATAAAACAGTCCTCGATGATGGAAACATAAACGCATATGCAGTTTAATGTGATCCTTTATTGACAACGTTTCGCCCACACAGTGGGCTTTTTCAAGTCACACACAGATCTACCTGGGGTGGAAGGTAGATCTGTGTGTGACTTGAAAAAGCCCACTGTGTGGGCGAAACCTTGTCAATAAAGGATCACATTAAACTGTAAATGTGTTTGTTTCCATTGTGTCGGTATTTTATACCTTTTATTTTCAGTCCTCGATGATGCTGACATTCTTGGGTTATCCTGGGTGCTAACCTTCGCGTTAAAAAATTAAACAAATTTTTTTTAATTAGGGAGAAGGTTTAAAGGCTCGATGATGCAAAAACTTAGTTACCCGGGTTGAAATCCAAACAAACTTTTTTCATTATAAGACATGAACCCCCAAACTCTGTGTTCTGCGTGCCTGATAAAAGGGTTTGGGGAAATAAGTGATTCAAGAAATGGAAGATATTTCCCAAATTCCCTTGGATCAAGCGCTCTTCGTTGCATCAAGGAATCCCCCTTGCAAGGAAAGGTTTTGTAAAAGGTATAAAATCCCGACAATATGAAAGTTAAAAACCATGTGCACATCTGGAATCTTTATTTAGACGTTTCGATCCTGGTTTATAATACGATTTGGCAAAAATGGAAGGGGACGTAGAATATTACAAAAATGAGGTAATCAGTCCCTCGGTTGGAGTTGTTTTCACAGCATCGTGGGGAGGAAATCTGGAGAAAAAGGCAAAAGACGGGTTTATATGGCGTCAGTGGAAGGGGGGGCGCAGACGGGGCGTCACTGGTAGGGGGATTCCCCTGGAGAAAGGCCCTTCCCCAAAAGGTGGGTTAGTTGCGCACCGTAAAAGGTTTTTGTAGATGTCCTCTGAACCAAGTTTCGTTTGATAAAGCCATGGATGGCGAAACGTCTACATAAAGATACCCAGAGTTCCCAAGGTTTTAAACTTTCAAGGAACGGGTTTTAATGACTCGACTGCAATTCTATTCCCGCCCGGGGTAGGGTTTTTTGAAATGTGTCATATTTTCATGGTAGTACTTAAATATTTGTAAAGGGGGGCTGGGGCCTGGTTTTTAAAAGTTCGCTTCCCCCTGGGGGTCCGTGGATAATCCCCGGGCGGGGGGGGAAATGTTGGGGGTTTCCTTCCCTTTGCCCCCTGTTCACCATTGGTAAAGGGGTCCTGGGTGTTAGTCGAGGGTGTGGGTACATCCTTGGAAAAAATTGACTAATTTCCCCAAAATGCTCTGATAACCGGGGTTTTTTCTTATACGTAGAAATATTCATTGGTGTCAGCTAGCCTGATCCCTTGAAATGTATTTGTAGAAATAGATATAGAAGGGCCCCCTTGTTATGCGAGCAACCCAAGGGAAAAAATGATCAATTTGCCTGAAATTTTTGCTAACAAGCGTTTTTAAATTAGTAGTACCTGGTCCCTTGACTTCGGTGCCCCCAATTCTTTTTTCTGATTCGAGCTGTTGCTCGGTGATTTTTTGTTTTGGTTGCAACCCCAAAAATCGGGTTACGAGAAGCTTAGATAGCCCCCAAAATTGGCGGCGTATCTAAAGTCAAATCCAATTGTCCCCAGGGAAGTCAGGTACTTTTTCCCATCCCAATGTTTCAAGACAAACGGGAAGGATAATACCCCCATAATCCAATTTTTGCGGGCACTCGTCCCTTGTTGATTTATAAAAATTGGGGGAAGGGGGAAAACCCCATTTCAACACTGGGTTTTCCCCGAAACTTTAAAGGAAGCCCCCTGATTTTACCTGCCTCACGGGGGTTTCCTTCGTGGGGGGGTATGGTAGGGGTGGGGGGTATAGTGAGGGTGGGGGTGGGGTGTAAAGGGGTCGAGAGTATGATAGGGGTGGAGGTATGATAGTGGGGGGTGGGGTAGAGATATGGTGGGGGGGGTAGTGAGGGGGGTGGGTGGAGTCTGAAGGGGGGGTGGGTGAGTAGAGATGGTGGTGGGTGGAGTGTGAAGGGTGGGGGTTTGGAGTAGTGAAAATGGTAGGTGGAGTAAGTGATGGGGGTGTGGAGTAATGAAGGTGGTTTTTTTTAAAAGCCCAAAAAAAAAGATTAGGGTGTTTTTTGGGGGGGTTGGGAATGGTTTTTGGCATTCCGTTTAATTTTCGTGAGGAAAAATGTTTTGTTTGTCGAAAAATTTGATTTAGGGAGTTGGTATAGAAAAATTTAAAAACTCGGTAAAGGTCCCACTGTATGCATTAATGTGGCTTCCTGTATACCTTGTAATGTACTTGTAGAATAAAGATATTTTTTTTATTGTTCAGAGGGTAATATTTTTTTTTACTTTTCCTTTTCTTTAAAACTTTAACCTTTTTAACCCACCCCAGGTAATACCTAGATTTAATGCATTTTGCTAATGAACAGAGGCAGAATTAGGATGTTGCCCAGTCCCTGCTTGGCTTTTGAACCGGGGGATTTTTCAATTGCGTGAACCTTAAAAATCTATAAATTTCTTGCTTTTTTATTTGCATTTTTTAATGCTTTTAGGTACTGATATTTACGGGGTTCTAAAACCCAGAACTTAGATGTTTGCTTAACTAATTTTTAAAAGTAAGATCAAATGTGGTTTAAAAATTACACCCTTTCCCCCCTTTCGAGTACTCTTTTGTACCGAGACCGGATTACAAAGGGGTGTTGCCCAGTTAATACCTAAATAATGTATTTTTTTTATTTCACACTGGGTAAATTTCCCCCAGGCAGGGGGGCCCCAAAAAGAAAAACTTTCACCTTTTTAAACCCCTCATTCTTGCAAAAAGGGTGCTTTACCTACAGTTTTTAAACTGCAACATTAACCCCCCTTTAGGGCAGGCATGATTCCCCTCTCCCGGATCAAGTCCCGGCTGTGGTTCCTGAACCCCTTCATAAAAGTTACTTTGCTACCCCAACAGCAGTCAAGTATAAAAACCATTTGTCTATTCACTCTTACAAACACCCCAGCTGCCGGTGGGAAATCAACCCGCAAACAAAACCCCCTTTACCCCCCCCCTCCAACCTTTCCTGCCGACCCCTACCCCCCCTTCCTTCCCCTACAGACTGTTTAAATCTTTAAAATCATTGTTTCGCTCCATTCCCTTACATGTCGAAAACCCCCTCAAAAACCCTTTTTCGCCCCTTTGGCAAAAGTTTTGGTAAACCTGCACCTCCTCCCAATTCCAAAAATGAATTCTTGCATTTTTCCACCACACATTGCCCCCAGACTACATCTCCACTGCCCCCCCTTCTCCCCGCGCAAAATTCATCACCCTGCTTCACACCCCTATAAGAGGTTGGAGAACTTTTCCCAACATTTCCCTTTTTCCCCAAGGGCAAAGTTCTTTGTTTCCCAGACCCCTAAGTGCACCCCTCCCCTTTTCCCCCCATCAATTCTTATTACCTCATCTTTATAGACCATCCCCTGAACGTCCCCTCCCAAATATCGTACATTTTTACCTCCTCTAACTCTTCCTCCAATTGAACAATCTTTCTCACCTAATCTTTTTGTTATCCTCTAACCTTACTTTTCCTGTTTTACTTTTAATTTTCTCTTTTTTCACATCTTACAAATTTCCCCCCAAACTCTGCAATTCCCTTTAGAATTCCCGAGCACAGTGTCATCAGCGAAGAGCCACTGGGACAACTCCCACTTTGTGTGATTCTTTATCTTTTAACTCCACGCTCTTGCCAAGACCCTCGCATTTACTTCTCTTACAAAACCCCCTCTATAAATATATTAAACAACCATGGTGACATCACACATCCTTGTCTAAGGCCTACTTTTACTGGGAAATAATTTCCCTCTTTCCTACATACTCTAACTTGAGCCTCACTATCCTTGTAAAATCTCTTCACTGCTTTCAGTAACCTACTCCTACACCATACACCCGCAACATCTGCCACATTGCCCCCTATCCACCCTGTCATACGCCTTTTCCAAATCCATAATGCCACAAAGACCTCTTTAGCCTTATCTAAATACTGTTCACTTATATGTTTCACTGTAAACACCTGGTCCCCACACCCCCTACCTTTCCTAAAGCCTCCTTGTTCATCTGCTATCCTATTCTCCGTCTTACTCTTAATTCTTTCAATAATAACTCTACCATACACTTTACCAGGTATACTCAACAGACTTATCCCCTATAATTTTTGCACTCTCTTTTGTCCCCTTTGCCTTTATACAAAGGAACTATGCATGCTCTCTGCCAATCCCTAGGCACCTTACCCCCTTCCATACATTTATTAAATAATTGCACCAACCACTCCAAAACTATATCCCCACCTGCTTTTAACATTCTATCTTTATCCATCAATCCGGCTGCCTTACCCCCTTTCATTTTACCTACTGCCTCACGAACTTCCCCACACCACAAATGGCTCTTCCCACTCCTACAAGATGTTATTCCTCCTTGCCCTATACACGAAATCACAGCTTCCCTATCTTCATCAACATTTAACAATTCCTCAAAATATTCCTTTCATCTTCCCAATACCTCTAACTCTCCATTTAATAACTCTCCTCTCCTATTTTTACCTGACAAATCCATTTGTTCTCTAGGCTTCCTTAACTTGTTAATCTCACTCCAAAACTTTTTCTTATTTTCAACAAAATCTTGTAGGAGTGAGGAAGAGCCAGCTGTGAGTGTGGGAGAAGTTCGTGAGGCAGTAGGTAAAATGAAAGGGGGTAAGGCAGCCGGGATTGATGGGATAAATAATGTATGTACGTATATTAGAGCTGATTTCCTCTATTCTGTTTATTACAATATACGATACACTACTGTGTAAACATTTAAAAATATACTTAAAATATTATAACTGGTGCAAGGGTGACATTAAAGCAGTATCAGAGATGGTTGACATAAACTCGCTACCATTATAGTATGCTCCTCGTTTATCGACGAATTCGTTTATCGACGCGGTATTAGGAGCGGAACTCTGTTGTTAGTGAGGAGAGGCTGTAAATGCAATGCTTAATATAATAGTAACGTTACAGTAAAGTAAATAAAATTCTTTTAGAGGTAGGTGTGTTGCAAACAAGTGTAACTTTACATAACCTAACAAAATTTTCATAAATTTGGAATTTTATTATGTTTTTTCAAAGGATGTAGCTGTGGTAATAGATATTGAAAATGCAATATGTAACTTATACTGTGTATACTATGCACATGGATTACGCATGTGTATATTATTAAATTTGGGTATTATATTAAACTGTAGCATATCAAATTATCAATAATCAACATATAACTGTTAATAATTTTACAGTATATTGTGTCTGATAAATCCAATCATTTTCATATAGTACTTTTTATACTACTTATATAACTATGTTACAGAGCAGTGATTGTCCACGTACATATAGTCATAGTGTATTTTTAAATTATTGAAGTTGGTCAAAAAGTTTTAAGCTTTTCACAAGTACATGTCAGCATTTCTATTAATTTATCCATACTGTACTTTCAGACTCTTTTTGTTGACAACCTGTCAGGCAGCTCAGTGATTTTCATCATACATCAAAGAAGCTTTATTCTACACTTAGAGTAAGCCTTACTTGTTATTATTGCTTGCTCACCCTGATTGCTATTGCTTACAGAGAGAGAGATACAATACCTGTCACATACCTGTGACTGGTTATGAGGATTCTTTTGCCCTCTCAGATTAGCCTTAGTCCAGGTGTTCTTGTTAATGGCCTGTTCAGTTAAGCTGTTGGTGTTGATAACCTGCTGGCCCACATAACTTTCATTACCTGGTTAATTTGGCAATTCCTGGAGAGAATTTTACAGCTTCCTCTTGAAAACTACACAGGAAATTTTCTATATATTTGGGCACTAGTCTGAAGCAGTAGGATTAATCAGAATGTGGGCAGCAGCTGTTGAAAAGCTCAGCAGTATATGGTAGATTCGGCCTTAATGCCTTGTGTATTTTTTCTTCAATAAAGAATGCTTTGTGATGTTTTATAACTGTTTGGAAAGTTTTAAATGGTTTTAGTAGGTCTTATTTAGGGATTTTCTTGCAGTTTTTGATTAATCATTTAAAAATTATACTGTATTTAATTTCCTCTGGGAAATGAAAAGTTGCTGGTTCTGAAGAATCATTTTTGCTTTGGCCATCACTTAGAAGGTTGCAAGTTTATATCAACTCCATCTTCTGACTGCATTCAATTTCTATAATTTCATATTTTATAAAAACCAGTAAGGTGCTGTATTTTGAATTGTCCTTACTATATAAAATTAAATGTTAATGAAAAGCAACACAATTACAGTGAACCCCTGGCATACGATGGCATCGGCATACGTTAAATCTGGCATATGATACATTTTAATGCAAAAATTTTGCCTCGCCACACGTTAAAAAACCCACCACACAGATTCGTCTGGGACCCGTCCCATGTGTGTCCTCAGCTGCCCCGTGCGTGCCAGTGTTTACAAGCCAGCCAGTGCGGTCGCATCCACGCATACAATCGGTACATTTCATATTATCACAGCGTTTTTAGTGATTGTACCTGCAAAATAAGTCACCATGGGCCCCAAGAAAGCTTCTAGTGCCAACCGTGCAGTAAAAAAGGTGAAAATTACTATGGAAATGAAGAAAGAGATAAGTGCTAAGTACAAAAGTGGAGTGCGTGTCTCGGAGCTGGCCATGTTGTATACCAAACTCCAATCAACCATTGCTACTATTGTGACCAACAAAACGGCAATCAGGGAAGCTGGTTTTGCAAAAGGTGCAAGTTTGTTTTTGAAACAGAGATCGCAAGTACTCGATGTTGAGAGACTGTTATTGGTGTGGATAAACGAAAAACAGATAGCAGGAGATACCATCTCTTAAGCGATCATATGCAAAAAGGGTGGGAAATACGTACTATCGTACCACGGTCAGCTGTTGCTGCACCACTGTCAGCTGTTGCTGCACCAGTCAGCTGCTGCTGCACCACCGTCAACTGTTGCTGCACCACGGTCAGCTGTTGCTGCACCAGTCAGCTGTTGCTGAACCACGGTGAGCTGCTGTTGCACCATGGTCAGCTGCTGCTGCACCACAGTCAGCTGCTGCTGCACCACAGTCAGCTGCTGCTACACCACCATCATCTGTTGCTGCACAACATTCAGCTATTGCTGCACAATGGTCAGCTGTTGCTGCACCAGTCAGCTGTTGCTGAACCACGGTGAGCTGCTGTTGCACCACAGTCAGCTGCTACTGCACCACAGTCAGCTGCTACTACACCACCGTCATCTGTTGCTGCACCACGGTCTGCTGCTGCTGCACCAAAGTCAGCTGTTGCTGCACCACGGTCAGCTGGTCCTAGTGGCATTAAAAGAAGAAGAGAAGTAACCCCGGAAAAGAACGTGCTACCTAAAGTCCTAATGGAAGGGGATTCCCCTTCTAAACATTAACAACTTCCACACTCTCCCCTCCTCCCATCCCATCAATCATCATCAGATCTTCAATAAAGGTGTCAGTTTGTGTGTATTAAAATAAATATTTCATGTGGTAAAAATTTTTTTTTTCATACTTTGTGGTGTCTTGCACGGATTAATTTGATTTCCATTATTTCTTATGGGGAAAATTAATTCGCCTTACAATAATTTCGGCATACGATGAGCTCTCAGGAACAGATTAATATCGTATGCCGGGGGTCCACTGTAGTTGTCTTCATGGAAATAATGGCTGTTAAATTTAGATTGTGTTTTGAAAAAAAAAATGGTGTGTTATTTATTGACAGGCTTTTGAGAAGATTAAATTATTTTTTTATCTGAATGAAAAATCCAATAATTTTTTTCTGTTAAGAATGGTTACATTCATTCTTTTATGTAGCGGTTAGAAAAATGTTTACCCATTTTATGAATGCAGTATGATAATTCTGTAATAATTTGATAATCCTGTACAGTACTTAACCCTTTGACTGTCAGTGTCGTGTATATATATATATATGTCTTAGGTGCCCGTGTTTTTGACATATTAATACGCCAAAATTCTAGCGGCTTCAAATTAAGCGGGAGAAAGCTGGCAGTCCAACATGTGAGAGAGTGGGTCTGTGTGGTCAGTGTGTGCAGTATAAAAAATTCTGTAGCGCACAGTGCATAATGAGAAAAAAAAACTACTGCTGTGTTTTTGGATTAAAGCGCCGACTTTGAGGTGTATTTTCGTACGGTATTTATGATTGTATTCTCGTTTTCTTGGTCTAATTTGATAGAAGGGAAGATATATGACAGAAAAAGAGATGATTTTGATTGGTTTCACAATGAAAAGGACCTTCAAATTGACCTTAAAGTAGTGGAAATATTTGATTTTTGCCAATGTTCAAAAGTAAACAAATGACGTCACTGTCCAATACGTGTCCAACTGGCCGGTCTAATATGCAGTCACAAATGGGTTGACATTATTTATACAGTTATTACAATAATGCAGTAGTCTGCATAACAGTAAATCTTCTATTGTTTTGTGTGAATAAAAATTTAAAATAGAAAGCAAGAGTAATATAAGAGGGGCCTGGAGACATGACTAATGAACAGAGAAAATGGTATTTTAGTGTCAGGAATGTCTGCATTGTTTATTCTGGACCCTATTTTGAATTGGCAACTTTTTTAATTTGCGTGAAATTGGCCAAATTGCCAGTTTCCGACCACTATTGGGTAGTTGAAATCTGTAAATGGGAGGTTTCTTGTACTCAGTGATAGAACAAATGGAGTTCTAAAGAAATAGCTATGATTTGGTGACTGGAACAATGGAATTGGCTGAAACTAGGGCTCAAAGTGGGTGAAATCGCCAATGCATATATCTCTCTGAGATTCATATTTTTGGTGTTATTACCATCGGGAAAAGATTCTCTATCATTTCATAAGAAATAATTTTTTTTTTTTTTTTTCGAATATTTTGCGACACAGAGACACTTCAGGATTTGGGGTCTCGACAGTCAAAGGGTTAATTAAAAGCAGATTAAAAGCTATAAAAGACTTGTTTAGGTTAAAAGCGCATATATTTTAGTCCTGTTACTGATGTGCCAACTTTGCACATGGATACAAAAGTGAACCAAGCATGAAGAGATGGTACAGTTTTAGAATGGTCATTCCAAATTTTATGTCTTCAGGTTAAAAGTTAGCTTAAAATTTATTGCCATTTTGAAAATAGTTTGTTTTTCTGATCTTTATTGCTTAGTTCATTGCTATACATTATGTTTGAAAAATGCATGAGCATAGGAACTAATGGATATTTGTTCTATTTTCTGATTTAAGTTTGACAAATATGTCTTAAGGTTTCTACAGGTCCTGTATGTCCTTCTTGTAAACTAGTTTTGTATTTTATTTTGGTCTCTTCTGGCTCACTGAATTTATTTATACCTAGAAGCGTGTTAGATGGGAGTGAGTGGAGATGAATGGTATTTGGGACCTGATGAGCTGTTGGAGTGTGAGCAGGGTAATATTTAGTGAAGGGATTCAGGGAAGCCGGTTATTTTTATATAGCCGAACTTGAGTTCTGGAAATGGGAAGTACAGTGCCTTTAACCCTTTGAGGGTCTGTCCCTTAGATCTACGGCTTTACGTTCAGGGTCCAAACCGTAGATCTACGTCATGAGCTCAGCTCACTCTGATAAACTGTGAGTGGTACATTTGGGCCTAGATGTGAGAGAATACATCTATGTGGAATGTGTGCACCACATAAAACAGATCCTGCAGCACGCTGTGTATAATGAGAGAAAAAAACTGAAATCATGATTTTTTGATTAAAACAGCGACTTTGCAGTGTTTTTTCGTATGTTTTTTATAGTTCTATTTGAGATTTCTTGGTCTCATTTGATAGAATGGAAGACATATTACAGAAACAGAGATGATTTTGATTGGTTTTAGCAATGGAAATGGCTTGAAACTGAGCTCAAAGTAGCAGAAATGTTAAATTTTTGCCGATATTCAAGAGTAAACAAACGACCTCACACGTCTAATACACGACAGCTGGTGGGTCTAATATGCATTCACAAATATGGTGATGATATTTATACAATTATTACAATATTGCATAACAGTAAATCTTCTATTTTTTGGTGTGAATAAAAATTCATTATGTGAATAAAAAATCAAAATGGAATTTATTTGTAAAGCCTCAAAACGTAACTAATGAACAGAGGAAATGTTAGTTTAGTTCCAGAAATACCTACATTGTTTATTCTGGACCCTATTTTGAAATTGGAATATTTTGAACTTTGTGTTAAATTGGCCAAATTAACAATTTCTGATCACTTTAATTTGTAGTTGAAACAGTTGACTTGGCGATTTCTTGTGCTCAATCGATAGAATAGAAGTAATACTAGTGAAATAGCTAAGAATTTGGTTGACTGGAATAATGTAATTGGCCTAAAATGGGAGTCAAATTCGGCAAAATCGCCGATTCGTAAATATCGCTGACACATCAAAATTCGCGAGAGCATAATTTCGTCAATTTTCCATCAAATTTCGTACTTTTTGTTTTATTACCTTCACAAAAAGATTCTCTGCCATTTCATAAGAAAAAATAAACAAATTTTTTTTTTGAAAATTCTTGGACACTGGGGCACCACTTCAGATATGGGCCTTGGACCCTGAAGGGGTTAAAGGAGGGGTTTGGGATATTGGCAGTTTGGAGGGATATGTTGTGTATCTTTATACATACATGCTTCTAAACTGTTGTGTTCTGAGCACCTCTGCAAAAACAGTGATTATGTGTGAGTGAGGTAAAAGTGTTGAATGATGATGAAAGTATTTTCTTTTTGGGGATTTTCTTTCTTTTTGGGTCACCCTGCCTTGGGAGACGGCCGACTTGTTAAAAAAAAAAATATGCATGTATGTATGTACCCTTAGTATAGAATCTTGAGTGTTATTCATTTGGGTTAAACAATTCAAATTCATTTGAAGAATGCTTGTTTTTAAATTTGTTGCTTCTGTAAGGAATTTTGGTCCATAAAAATAATATGACTCATATGACAGACAAGATTTTAGCAGTTTTAAATAAATATATACTGATAAATTGTCTACAGCATTAAGCTTAAGACAATGTTGGTGTGTTTGTTACATGGCTTGGTAGGCAACACACTTGCCTCACACACTGAGTGTCCATGGTTCAATCCCTGGCCGGATGAAAAAGTTGGGCAAGCTTCCTTACACCTGCTGCCCCTGTTCACCTAACAGTAAGTAGATACCTGGGTGTTAGTTGACTTGTGTGGGTTGCATCATGGGGGACAAGATTGAAGGACCCCAGTGGAAATAAGACAGACAGTCCTCGATGATGCAATGACTTTCTTGGGTTTTCCTTGTTGCCTAACCCTCTGGGTTGAAAATCCAAGCAAATCTCATCTTATCTAATCTTAACATTGCAGACATCCGCAAAGTAACAATGTTTGGGCAGCAACGTGCTCCATTTGGTAGCACCACGTCTACCTTTGGCACAGGCTTTGGAACCCCCAACACCACGACTGGTACTACGGGATTTGGAACTAACTTTGGGCGTACTGCTTTTGGAAATCCGGTAAGGGTTGCAATTAAAGATTTAATGTACTGAACCTTTCACCCCTTTTACAGAAAGTTAAATTTAAAAGTATTTAGAAAGAACATTGAACATTGGATTGGTATAGAAGTGTACTGTATTGACTCAGGCTGTTAACATGGGATTTGGAATTTTAATGTGATCTTAATTTTGAGGTATAAAATTTAAACTAAATTTTATTCATTGGCAGGATATGTATTAATGCTTGTCATACAGAAACATATTACACTGGTTAACCTCAATTTCTCATAGATACACTTTGCATAAGCCATCAGCAGTTTGTGTTCTATGATTCCTAGTGATGGGGAAGTTGCAATAGATCTTGACAGATGATGATTGGTTTCATTTGGTTGAAATAATTCTTGGCAATTTTTTTTTTGTATGCTCACATGAAAATCTGCTACATGCCTCATATCTACTCTAGAAAAGTTGGAGTATAGATTTGTAAATACGGTTGTGAAATAAGAAGGCTTCAAGAAAAAAACTTCATTGGGATTTTTCCTTGAGGCTGTTTGAATACTTTTTTGAATCTTATGAAATATTTAATTTATTATTCTAATAAATTATTTTGTCACACAGCAACAAACTACAAGCTTTGGAGCAGCAACGACACCTTTTGGGGCTGCCACTTCTACAGGTACATCATTGTTTGGCACTCAGACACAGCAACCTGGAGGAGGATTGTTTGGACAACAACAACCTCAGCAAACATCAACAAGTTTTAGTCAGCCTAGCACTGGTTTTGGCACAAGTACTGGAGGACTCTTTGGCCAGACTCAACAACCTACTGCCACTGGTATGTTAATTCTTCTATATACAGTAGACCATCGTTTAACACAGTAGTTATGTTCTGAAAACACCGTGTTAGACAAAACCATGTTAGACAAACTGAAGAACTTATGGGGAAAATAGGGTTACGTTCCTGGGATCCCCCAAAAAACCAAACAACTTTTTTTTTAGACCTCCAGATCTTAAAAAAATAAAAGGAATGTGTAATTGTATTTCATTGTCATGATGTAATATGTTGTTTTTACTGCTTAAGACTACAAATGCAACAGAAACAATAGTATTTCTTACCTTAAATTGTGGGTGCTGGTGTTTGTCAATGATTGTGAAAAAGTCTAAGTCATTCAATAAGTCAGTCAAATCATTCAGTCAGTCAGTCAAGTCGGTAAATCAGTCAAGTCAGTATGTGATTCAGTCAGGTCAGTCAAGTCAAGTCAGTCAGTCAAGTCAGTCAGTCAAGTCAGTCAGTCAAGTCAGTCATCACACAAACTTATATTTACCTCATTCTTTTTTCTGTACAAAATGACGCTTCATTCCGGCTATAGGCTATCTCTTGTCTAATATCTCTATTCGTTAATTCTAAGACTTAAACGCTTAAACCTTTTCTTGCAACTTTCAGCAACACTTGTATGTCTACTGGGTGCCATAATTGCTTGGCAGATTCAAGATATGGCAATTCATACGTATCTAAACAAACACAGTGAGCTACTGGCACAGGTTCATCCAACACACACATGAGCTGAGCTGAAGGCTGGGAAGGTGGTGGGGGTGGCTGATGCTGGCGGGGGATGGCAGTAGTCCATCCCGCCTTGCGGGTGACCGCACACTAAAAATGTTTTCCTCTCCCACAACCGTGTTAAATTAATTTTACGACATGTTAAACAAAAATTTGCTGCAATTGTTCAATTGTACTATAACCGAAACGTGCAAGACAAAACAATGTTAAATGATGGTCTACTGTATTTTGTTTTTAATACACTGCCCATCCCACTGAGGTAGGGTCTACCTGGAGGGAATTCTGGAGGTCAGTGCCCCATGTGGCTCAGTCCTATTACCAGGCCTCATTG
The DNA here is from genome assembly GCF_026875155.1 of Cherax quadricarinatus. Classification (NCBI taxonomy): domain Eukaryota; kingdom Metazoa; phylum Arthropoda; class Malacostraca; order Decapoda; family Parastacidae; genus Cherax; species Cherax quadricarinatus. The sequence continues at coordinate 8,591,647 of NC_069477.1, read as the reverse complement.
GATCAGGGTCTGATCATCCAGTGTGTGTCTGCGGCTGCATGCAGTCCATGTATGAACCACAGCCTAACTGGTCAGGCACTGACTTTAGGTATCTGTCCAGTTTCCTCTTAAAGACAGATAGGGGTCTATTGGTAATCCCCTTTATGAATGATAGGTGGCTGTTGAACAGTCTTGAGTCCCTGATGCTTGCTGTTTTCTCTCAGCATCCTTCCTTTTCATTGACGGGATGTCTTGCTTTCATAGGGAGTGATGTCTGTGTGCAGAGGGAGCAGTCCCTCTAGGGTTTTCCAGGTGCAAATTATGATTTACCTTTCTTGCCTGCTTATCAAGGAGTATAGCTCAAAGGACTTCAAACATTCTCAGTAACTGAGGTGCTTGACTACTTATACGTGCAGTGAAGGTCCTCTGTAACCCAAAAAAGAGGAAAACCCACTCTTCATTCATTCAGTTACTGTCTTGCCAGCAACGTACTAGTATCACAGTTCAGGTGGCCCCCTGAATTGTAACATCTCACCCCACCTTAGTGTGCAGGCACTGTACCTCCCTCCTCCAAGATTCAAGTCTGGTTAATTGGTTTCCCTGAATTCCTTCACAGATGTTACCTTGCTCGCACCCCAACAGCACATCTAATCATTAAAACCACTTTTCTCCACTCATTCCTATCAAGCATTCTCATGCAAGCCTGTTGGACATCCAAACCACTAGCACTCAAAACCTTCCTCACTCCGTTCCTCCCAGCCCTTTCTGGGAGGAACGGAGTGCGAATTTATTGTCCTCCTAGTCATCCTGTTTTGCTTTATCCTCTTTAAATGTTCAGACCATCTCAACAGCCCCTCCTCTGCCCTCTGAATAATATTTTTGATAACTCAATCCCTTCCTCTTTTCTCCAAGCTCTGAATTCTATGCATTATATTCTTACCACATATTGCCCTCAAAAAACCACATCATCTTTGCCTCTAGCCACCTCCTCTCTGTGTCATTTAACACCCAGGTTTCACACTGGTATAACAGTGTTGGTACCACTATACTCTGGTACATTCCTTTCTTTACCTTTGTGGATAAGGTTCTTTGTCTTAACAGATGCCTCAGTTCACCACTCACCTTTTTTTCCTTGTCAGTCCTGTGATTCACCTTGTCTTTCATAAACCCATCCACTGACAAGTCCACTCTCAAATATCTAAAAACACTAACTTCATACTCCCTTCAGTCTGATATTCAGGCTTTCATTGCCTAGATTTTTCTGTTACCCTCATCACCTTACTCTTTCCTATATTCATTTAATTTCCTTATTTTATATACCCTGCTAAATTTGTTTATTAATCTTTCCAGTTTCTCTTCAATTCTCTCAAAAGAACAGTGTCATTGGCAAAAAGCAATTATACCAAGGCAAAAAACAATAAGAGGATAACTTGAAGCTTCTAAATACTTGAAAGTATTCAGATACCTAGGGATTGGCAGAGAGCATGCATAGTTCCTTTGTATAAAGGCAAAGGGGATAAAAGAGAGTGCAAAAATTATAGGGGGATAAGTCTGTTGAGTGTACCTGGTAAAGTGTATGGTAGAGTTATAATTGAAAGAATTAAGAGTAAGACGGAGAATAGGATAGCAGATGAACAAGGAGGCTTTAGGAAAGGTAGGGGGTGTGTGGACCAGGTGTTTACAGTGAAACATATAAGTGAACAGTATTTAGATAAGGCTAAAGAGGTCTTTTGTGGCATTTATGGATTTGGAAAAGGCGTATGACAGGGTGGATAGGGGGGCAATGTGGCAGATGTTGCAAGTGTATGGTGTAGGAGGTAGGTTACTGAAAGCGGAAATTTTTAGAGGATAGGAGGCTCAAGTTAGAGTATTAAAAAAGAGGGAAATTTTTTCCCAGAAAAGTGGGCCCCCAGACAAGGAGTGTGATGTCACCGTGGTTTTTTAAAAATTTTATAGAGGGGGTTGTAAGAGAAGTAAATGCGAGGGTCTTTGGAAGAGGCTGGATTTTTAAAAGATAAAGAACAACAAAAAGGGGGATTTGTCACAGCTCTCTTTGCTGATGACACTGTGCTTTTGGGGAAATTTCTAAAGAAAGCTGCAGAGTTTGGTGGATAAATTTTGGGTAGGGTGTCAAAAGAAGAAAATTAAAGGTGAATACGGGAAAGAGAAAGGGTTATGGGGATAACAAAAAAGATTGGGGGGATAAAGATTGAATATAGATTAGGAGAGAGTAGGGGGAGGGAACGTATTCAGATATTTGGGAGTGGACGTGTCACGGAGGGGCCCCTTAAAGATGGGGTGAATCATGAATTGATGGGGGAAAAAGAGTGAGGGGTGCACTTGGGGTCTGTGGAACAAAGAACTTGCCTTGGAGGAAAAGAGGGGAATTATAGAGTATAGTTTTACCCACGCTCTTATTGGGTGTGAAGCGTGGGTGATGAATGTTGCAGCGAGGAGAAGCGGGAGGCATGGAGTTTGTCATGTCTAGGCAATGTGGTGTGAATATAATGCAGAGAATTCGAGTTGGAATTAGAGGAGTGCGGGATTCCCAAAACTGTTGTCCAGAGGGCTGAGGAAGGTTTTTGAGGTGGTTCGACATGTAAGAAAAAATGGAGCGAAACAGAATGACTTCAAGAGTGTATCAGTCTGTAGTGAAGGAAGGCGGGTAGGGTGCCTATGAAGGTTTGGAGGGAGGGTAAAGAGGTTTTGTGTCGAGGGCTTGCTTCCAGCAGGCATGCTGAGCGTGTTTGATGAGTGAATGGAGACAAATGTTTTTAATCACTGAAACGTGCTGTTGGAGTGCTGACAAAGTAACATTATGAAGGATTCATGGAAACCGGCAGGCCGGACTTGAGTCCTGGAGATTGGAAGTACAGTGCCTGCACTCTGAAAGAGGGGTGTTAATGTTGCAGTTTAAAAACTGTAGTGTAAAGCACCCTTCTGGCAAGACAGTGATGGAGTGAATGATGGTGAAAGTTTTTCTTTTTCGGGCCACCCTGCCTTGGTGGGAATCGGCCAGTGTGATAATAAAATAAAAAAAATAATTCAGATGACCTTTAGTAAAAAATCTTGCAACACACTGGCCATATTGCATTGAGGCAGGGTGACCTAAAAAAGAAAGACGAAAGGTACCTTTTTTATACATTTAGTAATTTATATAGGAGAAGGGGTTACTAGCCCCTTGCTCCTGGTATTGTAGTCACCTCTTATGACACACATGGCTTACAGAGGAACTGAATTTGGGGTTCATCTGTGCTGTATAATATAATATTTTTTAATCAAGTTATTTCTCACTAATGTATGGTAACTCAAGGAAAGAAATACATATATCGTCACTCATTCAATAACTGTCGTGCCAGGTCTCTGGACATCATAAGCTCTCCCTACTGATGTCAGGAATTGACATTTGCTCATAGGCTCACCAACATAGCCAGGGGATTATACATGTATAATTTAGTTTTTTATTTCAATATTTTGTAAATTTATTTTACAGTGGACCCCCGCATAACGAGAACCTCCGAATTGGCGACCATTTGTAAGTTTATTTATGTAAGTGCGTTTTTTACTGTATGTTTGGGGGTCTAGAAATGGATAATCTACTTCATCAATATTGTCTTATGGAACAAATTCGGTCAGAATTACATGGCAAGGCCTAACATAGCTTCTGGATATAATGAAATTTATTTTTTAAATATTCTTGTAAATTTATTTTTAATTTGTTCATAACTGTTTATGTATTATCCCACAGGTCTTTTTGGTAGTGGTACAACTGGTGGCTTTGGAGCACAACAATCAACACAGAATCGTCCCTTTGGTTTTGGTCAGACAATCACCAGCAGCACAAGCACTGCAGGAGGACTCTTCAGTTCTACACAACCTGCCACTAGTGGAGGACTCTTCAGCAGTTCAGGTGCACCACCATGGCTTTTTTTCTTTCTTTTGAAGCTTAATAGGTCTGGAGTTACTTACTAGTGCAATTATTTAATTTATGTTGTGCATGTAAATAAGACACAGTGTACTTTTTTTTTTAACACACTGGCTGTCTCCTACTGAGGCAGAGGGACCTGAAAAAGAAACACACTCACCATTATTCACACACTCACTGTCTTGCCAGAGGCACACAGATAAGACAGTTCAGATGTCTCTCCAAACAGTGAATATTTCTACCCCTTCTTTAGAGTGCAGGCATTGTACTTGCCACCTCCAGGAATTGAGTATGTCTAACCAGTTTCCCTAGAATCCACCAGGAATCAAGTACATCTAACCAGTTTCCCTGAATCCCTTCATAAAATGTTGCCTTTCTCACACTCCAATAGCTTGTCAGATCCCAAAAATCATTTGCCTCCACTCACTCCTATCTGACACACACACATACACATGCCTTCTGGATATCCAAGCCCTTGCACACAAAACCTCCTTTGTTAATGAATACATTTTTTCCACCAGGCACTTTATCAATGCTTTGAAAGATGTTCGTATACTCTGTATCGAGGTTGGGGAGAGGTCTTGGGGTGGAAAAAATGTGCACATGAGTAGCTGGCAGAATAGGTGAGGTTAAGTGATGCCAGTGCCAGTGTGGGGAGAGTAAGCCTCACTAAGACAGATATTGTGAAGGATTTAGAGTTTTGAGAGATAGTAGTGGTAGTAGCTATTACTGCTGATTCTAAATGTATCTGCTGTAACAGTTGCTATTTGATGGTAAGTCTTGCCTCTGGGAAATTCATTTATTTGTCACTGTTACAGTGTAGAGTACATGAATTACTAGTGTTGCCCCTCTGCCATGAGTACATACTTATGTTGTCTGATTATGGTATTCAGACACCTAGAAGTTTCTCTTACATTAACCTTGTTACACACTCCACACAGTATGGTATAAATGTTGGCACTCATTTTGACTAGGTCTTGTATGTTTTTTGATGAAATATTAGTGACCTTGATATGGGCTCTCACTCAGGTTGCTGGTTTGGTTGACTGGAGGTACAGTGTATCTACTGGATGTAGTGTCAGTGATTGTTTCTTTCTTTGGGTCACCCATTCTTGGTGGGAAATGACTGATGTGGTAAAGAAAAATAATTAGATGAATTGCCATAGTGGTATAACTCATGTTTAATGTGAATTTTATTTTTTCAAGGTTTTGGTGCAGCAGGAGCTCTCACTGGCACAACAGTCAAGTATGAACCTGTTACTGGCAGCGACACAATGACCAGAAATGGAGTTTCCACCAACATCCGTACAAAAATTGAAGTCATCTCTACTATGAAAGTGAGTACCTGTTCATGTCTATGCTGTTGCATCACTGTCTTTATTACCATTTCCATAAATTTGTGCCTCTCTTCACCCCTTCTACATCTTTCTTGTCCTCCTCTGCCTTCACTTGTCTTTACTCTGTCATTATCAAAAAATAATTTTTTTTAACACGTTGGCCGTTTCCCACCAAGGCAGGGTGACCTAAAAAGAAAGAAAAACCCAAAAAGAAAGAGGGGAAGGTACCTAGGGATAGGCGGAAAGCATGTATAGTCCCTTTATATAAAGAGAATGGGGACAAAAGAGATTGTAAAAATTGTAGAGGAATAAGTTTACCGAGTATACCAGGAAAAGTGTACGGTAGGGTTATTATTGAAAGAATTAGAGGTAAGACAGAATGTAGGATTGCCCATGAGCAAAGAGGTCTCACAGTGGGTAGGGGGTGTGTAAATCAAGTGTTTACATTGAAACATATATGTAAACAGTATTTAGATAAAGGTAGGGAAGTTTTTATTGCATTTATGGATTTAGAAAAGGCATATGATAGAGTGGATAGGGGAGCAATGTGGCAGATGTTGCAAGTATATGGAATAGGTGGTAAGTTACAAAATGCTGTAAAGAGTTTTTATGAGGATAGTGAGGCTCAGGTTAGGGTGTGTAGAAGAGAGTGAGACTACTTCCCGGTAAAAGTAGGTCTTAGACAGGGATGTGTAATGTCACCATGGTTGTTTAATATATTTATAGATGGGGTTGTAAAAGAAGTAAATGTTAGGGTGTTCGGGAGAGGGGTGGGATTAAATTATGGGGAATCAAATACAAAATGGGAATTGACACGGTTACTTTTTGCTGATGATACTGTGCTTATGGGAGATTCTAAAGAAAAATTGCAAAGGTTAGTGGATGAGTTTGGGAGTATGTGTAAAGGTAGAAAGTTGAAAGTGAACATAGAAAAGAGTAAGGTGATGAGGGTATCAAGTGATTTAGATAAAGAAAAATTGGATATCAAATTGGGGAGGAGGAGTATGGAAGAAGTGAATGTTTTCAGATACTTGGGAGTTGACGTGTCGGCGGATGGATTTATGAAGGATGAGGTTAATCATAGAATTGATGAAGGAAAAAAGGTGAGTGGTGTGTTGAGGTATATGTGGAGTCAAAAAACATTATCTATAGAGACAAAGAAGGGAATGTATGAAAGTATAGTAATACCAACACTCTTATATGGGTGTGAAGCTTGGGTTGTGAATGCAGCAGCGAGGAGGCAGTTGGAGGCAGTGGAGATGTCCTGTCTAAGGGCAGTGTGTGGTGTAAATACAGTGGAACCTCAAAAATCGAACTTAATCCGTTCCAGGAGCTAGTTCTAAATTTGAAAAGTCTGAAATTCGAAGCAATATTTCCCATAAGAAATAATGGAAATGCAATTAATGCGTTCCAGAAACCCAAAAATATTCACTCAAAAAATACATTTTATAGAGATTAATTACAGTTTTACATACAATAAATACTATAGTTTTTAATTATGTATAGTAATACATATAAAATAACATTTTTACTTACCTTTATTGAAGATTGGTGATGGCATCTGGAAGATAGGGAGGAGGAGAGAGGGAGTTGGGGTTAGTGTTTGGAAGGAGAATTTCCCTCCATGAGGACTTCAGGTAAAGCCCTCTCTGGGGTTACTTCCCTTCTCTGTCTTTTAATGCCACTAGGACTGTGGCCAAACACTTCATGGACCCACTCTTTGAAAATTTGTCTTGTGACTCATGCCTTATGATTAGCTTTCCACAAGACACATAACTTGTTCTTAAAGACATTGTTTTTCTTAAACACACTGGGATTTTCTGAATGATACACAAGTAAAGGCTTCACTTTAAAATCACCATTAGCATTAGCACAGAACAAAAGAGTAAGCCTGTCTTTCATAGGCTTGTGTCCTGGCAGTGCCTTTTCCTCCAGTGTGATGAAGGTCCTTTTTGGCATTTTCTTCCAAAACAAGCCTGTTTCGTCACAATTAAACACTTATTCAAGTTTCAATTCTTCTCTGTCTATGTACCCCTTAAACTCCTGTACAAACTTCTCAGCCGCCTGTTTGTCTGAACTGGCTGCCTCACCATGTCTTACAACATTGTGTATGCCACTATGCTTCTTAAATCTGTCAAACCAGCCTCTGCTGGCCTTAAATTCACTATCAGCACTGGTTCCAGGAGTTTTCTGTGCCAGATCGGCATGCAACTTCCTTGCCTTTTCGCAAATAATCGTCTCTGAAACACTATCACCTGCAATCTCTTTATCCTTGATCCACACCAGCAACAACTTCTCAACCTCTTCAACTATTTGTGGTCTTTTTTTGGTTAGCAAATTAACACCTTTCGCAACATCAGCTTCCTTGATTTGTTCTTTATTTGACAGGATAGAACTGATGGTCGACTTGTTTTTCCCATACATCCTGGCAAGCTCAATAAGTCTCACACCACTCTCATACTTCTGTATTATTTCCTTCTTCACATCTATGGTGTTTCTCACTTTCTTTACCACAGGGGTACCATTAGCAAGTTTCTTTGGGCCCGTGGCAGCTTATTTCACAGTCCCACAAGCACTGAACGCTACGAAATAATTGTAAAATGCGTGAATGAGAGCGCAGGTTAGTGTTCACTTAAGCATAAACAAAGCTAGACTGTTCACGGCGCCTGCGCGGGGACGCTGACAGAGCGGGCGGCAGACAGGTCCCTTACCTGGCTGTCCGAGAATAGGGGCGCGTTCGATAATAGGGACACAGTTTGTCCAAAAAAATGGTTCTATTTTCGAAAGGTTCGATATGTAATACGTTCGATTTTTGAGGTTCCACTGTATTATGCAGAAAATTTGGAGTGTGGAAATTAGGAGAAGGTGTGCAGTATTAGTCAAGAGGGCTGAAGAGGGGTTGTTAAGGTGGTTTGGTCATTTAGAGTGAATGGATCAAAGTAGAATGACATGGAGAGCATTTAAATCTGTAGGAGAAGGAAGGCTGGGTAGGGGTCGTCCTCGAAAAGGTTGGAAGGAAGGGGTAAGGGAGGTTTTGTGGGCGAGGGGCTTGGACTTCCAGCAGGTGTGCATGAGCGTGTTCGATAGGAGTGAATGGAGATGAATGGTATTTGGGACCTGACGATCTGTTAGTGTGAGCAGGGTAATATTTATTGAAGGGATTCAGGGAAACGGTTATTTTTATATAGCCGGACTTGAGTCCTGGAAATGGGAAGTACAATGCCTGCACTCTAAAGGAGGGGTTCGGGATATTAGCAGTTTGGAGGGATATGTTGTGTATCTTTATACGTATATGCTTCTAAACTGTTGTGTTCTGAGCACCTCTGCAAAAACAGTGATTATGTGTGAGTGAGGTGAAAGTGTTTAATGATGATGAAAGTATTTTCTTTTGGGGGATTTTCTTTCTTTTTGGATCATCCTGCCTCGGTGGGAGACGGCCGACTTGTTGAAAAAAAAAAAAAAAACTTTTACCATCATTCATACGTAATCACTGTCTTTGCAGAGGTACTCAGATACGACAGCTTAGATGTCCCTCCAAACTGCCAATATCCCAAACCCCTCCTTTAAAGTGCAGGCATTGTACTTCCCATTTCCAGGACTCATGTCCAGATAACTGGTTTCCCTGAATCTCTTCACAAAATATTACCCTGCTCACACTCCAACAGCTCATCAGGTTCCAAAAACCATTCGTCTCCATTCACTCCTATCTCACACATTCACGCATGCTCTCCAAGTCATTCTACGTAGTGGGAATAACAACAGTACCTACTGTTGTATTTCATTTAAGAAAGAAGTGTGTATGTTGTACAGAAATAAACTGGTACTAACATAGATATTTCTTATAGCTATCAATTCATTTGACAAAAGTTAACTGTGAAAGATGCCAAAGATTTCAATTGCATTTTAAGTTTTAAATGTCTTAAGGAACACATACAACATTTACCAAAGAAATCCATGTGCCTCTTAAGTGTATGAGTATGTCAGAAAAGTGGCTTTAGGTACTTGCCTGCCATTGGAGTATGAGCAAGGTAATGTTTATGAATGGATTCGGGAAAACTGGCTAGCCTGACTTGAGTCCTGGGGGTTGTCAGGGCAGTGCTGGTACGCTGAAGGAAGGTGGGGATGTTGCAGTTGGAGGGTAGTCTGGATTGTGATGTCAGTACACTTCTGGAAAGATAGCTGTTGAATGAATTATGGTGAATATGTTTTCTTTGGATCACCCTTCCTTGGCAGGAGAAAGCTGTTGAGGTAAAAAAATATAATAATTATCAACATTGCTATTGAAATACAACTAAAGATAGCAAAGATGTGGGTGGCCTTACTGTTATGTACAAGGCCAATATTGTCAAAGTACCACACTTGGATCCACTTCGAGGACAGCGTGAAGCAAGCTTCTGTACCACAAGATGGGCAGAAAGCACCAAATTCACTCTGGCTGTACCCTTCTCCAGAACATCACTTCATCTGAGATCATTTATCCCCAGGATGACTCGAGTATGGAACACATTCGTACAGCATTATGATGTCAGCTAGAAAAAGTCAGTTGATGAGATGAAAATGCTGGCCCACAGATGGCTTCAACTTCATCCTGTTCCTTGTATGTCTCATAACAATAAAAATACTTGTATATTTCATAGCAGATGAACAAGGAGGCTTTAGGAAAGGTAGGGGGTGTGTGGAGCAGGTGTTTACAGTGAAACATATAAGTGAACAGTATTTAGATAAGGCTAAAGAGGTCTTTGTGGCATTTATGGATTTGGAAAAGGCATATGACAGGGTGGATAGGGGGGCTATGTGGCAGATGTTGCAGGTGTATGGTGTAGGAGGTAGGTTACTGAAAGCAGTGAAGAGTTTTTACGAGGATAGTGAGGCTCAAGTTAGAGTGTGTAGGAAAGAGGGAAATTATTTCCCAGTAAAAGTAGGCCTTAGACAAGGATGTGTGATGTCACCATGGTTGTTTAATATATTTATAGATGGGGTTGTGAGAGAAGTAAATGCGAGGGTCTTGACAAGAGGCGTGGAGTTAAAAGATAAAGAATCACACATAAAGTGGGAGTTGTCACAGTTGCTCTTTGGTGATGACACTGTGCTCTTGGGAGATTCTGAAGAGAAGTTGCAGAGATTGGTGGATGAATTTGGTAGGGTGTGCAAAAGAAGAAAATTAAAAGTGAATACAGGAAAGAGTAAGGTTATGAGGATAACAAAAGGATTAGGTGATGAAAGACTGGATATCAGATTGGAGGGAGAGAGTATGGAGGAGGTGAATGTATTCAGATATTTGGGAGCGGACGTGTCAGCGGATGGGTCTATGAAGGATGAGGTGAATCATAGAATTGATGAGGGGAAAAGGGTGAGTGGTGCACTTAGGAGTCTGTGGAGACAAAGAACTTTGTCCTTGGAGGCAAAGAGGGGAATGTATGAGAGTATAGTTTTACCAATGCTCTTATATGGGTGTGAAGCATGGGTGATGAATGTTGCAGCGAGGAGAAGGCTGGAGGCAGTGGAGATGTCATGTCTGAGGGCAATGTGTGGTGTGAATATAATGCAGAGAATTCGTAGTTTGGAAGTTAGGAGGAGGTGCGGGATTACCTAAACTGTTGTCTAGAGGGCTGAGGAAGGGTTGCTGAGGTGGTTCGCACATGTAGAGAGAATGGAGCGAGACAGAATGACTTCAAGAGTGTATCAGTCTGTAGTGGAAGGAAGGCGGGGTAGGGGTCGGCCTAGGAAAGGTTGGAGGGAGGGGGTAAAGGAGGTTTTGTGTGCGAGGGGCTTGGACTTCCAGCAGGCGTGCGTGAGCGTGTTTGATAGGAGCGAATGGAGACGAATGGTTTTTAATACTTGACGTGCTGTTGGAGTGTGAGCAAAGTAACATTTATGAAGGGGTTCAGGGGAAACCGGCAGGCCGGACTTGAGTCCTGGAGATGGGAAGTACAGTGCCTGCACTCTGAAGGATGGGTGTTAATGTTGCAGTTTAAAAACTGTAGTGTAAAGCACCCTTCTGGGAAGACAGTGATGGAGTGAATGATGGTGAAAGTTTTTCTTTTTCGGGCCACCCTGCCTTGGTGGGAATCGGCCAGTGTGATAATAATAAAAAAAAAAAATGTTTTATAACAATAAGAATACTTGTATGTCTCATAACAATAAAAATGCTTTCAAATGAGCTGATGTAGGTAACAGCTCTTAGCTTGTCAATAAAGTTAGGAATCCTTAACCTGTAAATAGCTTGTCAACAAAGTTAAGGATCCTTAACCTTGTCAAACCCTGTGAAAAAAAAAAAAGATAGATGGAAATTATCTTTAATTTTCAATCATTAATTATTAAAGTTGCCTTGTTTCAGACAGTTCAAATTTAACTTGCTTGCATCCTTAATATGCCTATCCTGTAGATCTGAGCAGTACTCACTACAGGAACACTTTGTTTATAAATGGCAAAAAAAGTACTCGCTAGCATGATAATGAATGGCTCAATGTATTAAGGATATAAATACAGTGGACCCCCGGTTAACGAACTTTTTTCATTCCAGTAGTATGTTCAGGTGCCAGTACTGACCGAATTTTTTCCCATAAGGAATATTGTGAAGTGGATTAGTCCATTTCAGACCCCCAAACATACACGTACAAACGCACTTACATAAATACACTTACATAATTGGTCGCATTTGGAGGTGATCGTTAAGCGGGGGTCCACTGTAATACATTTGTAAGAGCATAATCTGGTTATTACTGAGTGCTACATATTTAGTTTTGAGGATACTGAGGACCAAGATTGTCAGACTAAAATGAAGGTTGCTGAGTGAGCATATACATAAGTGGAAGTGGACTCCATACAGACACAAAAATAGGTATGAAAAACTTCAATCACATTTGTTAGGATGCAGGACAAAGTGCTGCAGCTGAACTCCCATAAATTCAAATAGGTAATTACAGGTGACAAAGAAGGTAGGTTAGAATAAATCAAAGTTTCTTGAATTGTACTGTATTTCTTTGCAATTTTTATGTAATATCTATTATTTGTGTTACCTTCAGGAGTATGAAAACAAGTCTTTAGAAGAACTACGTGTTGAAGATTATCTTGCGAACCGAAAAGGCCCGACCTCAGGTACGACCATGCCTGGTTTTGGTCAGACACAGCAGCAGGGAACACAGCCACAGTTGGGAAGTACAGGGCTCTTTGGATCCTCCAGTGGTACGTCATTATTTGCAACTACCAAGCCTCCGGAGAATAAGTCCCTATTTGGCACTGCAACTTCAACTGGTTAGTTCTTATAATTTCTCGTTTATTTTTTGTGCTTGAAATATGCTCATTACATTTATGATTTTGCTTTTTTTTTTTTTTTTTCAACTTCTGGTTTTTCCTGCCAGTGATCCAAAGAAAATACATTTACAATTATAAATTCAACTGCTGTCTTGTCATAGGTGTGCTGAGATCACTAACACCCTTCACAGTAATCTAGTTGTACCTCTCCTTCTGCTATCTTGGTGTCTACTCTATTTCATGCTGTTCTTGTCCTCTTCAATACTTCTGAGAGTCTGGCTGCTCTCTTTCTGACAACAGACTCAAAGAACACAGAAAAAGTGTTAGACCTGCCAACAAGAGTAATGCTCTTTTCTGTTATGTTAGAGATCACAGTTATCCTGTTGATTGGTTCTCTGCTAAAACTGTCTACCCTACTTCTAGACTTCACTGTCTTATTGAATCCTCCCTTATACACAACTTTCCTTGTATAAATCTTAGTCCTGTCTTTGTCTTTATAGATGCTTTCCTTTTGTATTACATTGTCAAATGCTCCAGACTTCAGAACACTTGTGACTTGACCTGATCCTTTCTTCTCTGCATCACTTCATAAATGTTACCTTGCTCACATTGCAACAGCACATCCATTAAAAATCATTTGTCTCCCTTCACTCTTATCTAATGTGCTCACAAGCCTTTGAGATGCTCAAACCTATGAAATTCAAAGCCTCCCTTACCCCTCTCCTAAGCATTCCTGGGGCAAAATCTACCCCTCCTGGTTTCTGTTGCAGATTCTCTGCCCCCTCGCCATCATCCTATCCCTCCCTGTCCTCTCTACATGTCCTCACTCCTCAGCATCCCCTCTCTAGTACTCTAAAGTATACCCCAGGTTACCCCATATTGCCTTTTAAGCTCTACTTTCTGATTTTTTCTGCATGATAATCGTACTACATTTTTTTTTTTTTTTCAACAAGTCGGCCGTCTCCCACCGAGGCAGGGTGACCCAAAAAAGAAAGAAAATCCCCAAAAAGAAAATACTTTCATCATCATTCAACACTTTCACCACACTCGCACATTATCACTGCTTTTGCAGAGGTGCTCAGAATACAACAGCTTAGAAGCATATACATATAAAGATACACAACATATCCCTCCAAACTGCCAATATCCCAAACCCCTCCTTTAAAGTGCAGGCATTGTACTTCCCATTTCCAGGACTCAAGTCCGACTATATGAACATAACCGGTTTCCCTGAATCCCTTCACTAAATATTACCCTGCTCACACTCCAACAGATCGTCAGGTCCCAAGTATCATTCGCCTCCATTCACTCCTATCTAACATGCTCATGCACGCTTGCTGGAAGTCCAATCGTACTACATCTTGCTCTCAAATTGTAAATCTCTGCTGCCTTTAACCTTGCTATAGTGTTCATCATGTACCATATAAAATTGTTGGTACCACTATGATGCATTCCTTTATTTGCTTCCATAGATAAATTTTTTCTTTTGACAGATACAGTTCAGAACACACCCCATGTTTTTCTTCCTCATGTATTCTGTGGTTTACTTAGTCTTTCTGTTGACATGTCCACTCCCAAATATCTGAATACATCCACTTCCTTCATACTCCCTCCTTCCAATCTGATGTTCAATCTCTCATTGCCTAGATTTATTGTTAACCTCATCATCTTGCTTGTTTGTATGTTCACCTTTAATTTCCTTCTCCCAAATTCTTCCACCAACTTTGGTAACTTTTCTTAATAATGCCCAAAAGAAATGTCGGCAGAAAAGCAAATGTGATAACTTCCACTTTGTATCAGATCCAACACCTTTTAATACCATACCTCTTTAATCCCATACCTCTTTAATACCATTTCTCTTTAATCCCTTGCCTCTTTAATCCTGTACCTTTTTAATACCACTTCTCTTTAATCCCATACCTCTTTAATCCGTTGCCTCTTTACTGCCATTCTCATCAATAGCATTTGATTCTTTGACAGCCCCAGCTATGAATATATTAAATGGCTATAGTAAAATCACTTTGTCCTTGAAGGCAAAGAGGGGAATGTATGAGAGTATAGTTTTACCAACGCTCTTATATGGGTGTGAAGCATGGGTGATGAATGTTGCAGCGAGGAGAAGGCTGGAGGCAGTGGAGATGTCATGTCTGAGGGCAATGTGTGGTGTGAATATAATGCAGAGAATTCGTAGTTTGGAAGGTAGGAGGAGGTGCGGGATTACCAAAACTGTTGTCCAGAGGGCTGAGGAAGGGTTGTTGAGGTGGTTCGGACATGTTGAGAGAATGGAGCGAAACAGAATGACTTCAAGAGTGTATCAGTCTGTAGTGAAAGGAAGGCGGGGTAGGGGTCGGCCTAGGAAAGGTTGGAGGGAGGGGTAAAGGAGGCTTTGTGTGCGAGGGGCTTGGGATTTTCGCGGGCAATGCTGAGCGTTTTGATAGGAGTGAATGGAGACAAAGGTTTTTTAAAATTGCGGCTTTTTGAATGTGAGAAAAGTAACATTTTAAAGGGGGTTCGGGGAAAACCGGCAGGCTGGACTTAGTCCTGGAATGGGAAGTACAGTGCCTGCACCTGAAGGGGGGTTGTTAATTTCAGTTTAAAAACTGTAGTGTAAACCCCCTTCTGGCAAGACAGGATGGAGTGAATGAGGGTGAAAGTTTTTTTTTTCGGGGGCCCCCTGCCTTGGGGGGAATCGGGCCCTGTGTAATAAAAAAAAAAAAATAATGTAGCCAGCCACTGGCTCACTATCATTTGAAACTAAACTGCACTTTTATTTATTTTTTTCCCCAAATGTGCCCGCCAAAAATTGGGGGGCATCTTGTATGTTGAAAATTGTTGGGATGCTTCATCTAAACCTTAATTTACACATAAACCCTTTTCCCCTTTCCCGATCATTTTCTGTCCTCTTTATCCTACTTTTTCTTTTCCCTAACTCTTTCAAAATAAATTTTACCATAAACTTTACCTTTACTCAAAATACTTTTTCCCTCTAATTTTTAAAATTTTCCCCTTGTCCCCCCTTTTAAAGCCCGTGGGTGGTAAATGAATCGGGCTTAAGCTTGTGTTTTTTTGTTGGGATTGGTTGTCTGTTCCTTATGCCCCTTTTGGTAGATCCATTTTTTTTGAGTTAATTTTTTTTAAAGCCACCTGACTATCTTTCCCCAAAACAAACGTCACCCTCTCATTTGGTTGCCTCTTGCCAAAAAGGGGCAAGGGCACAATTTTTTCATTTTTGAAGATTCCTCTTACTTTATGTATGTGCATAGAAAGAACATGAGTAGTGCCTTAATTTTTATAACTTGCAGGTTTTGGTACCCCTACTGGTGGAAGCCTATTTGGAACAGGTGCGAGTACTCCAGGCTTTGGGCAAACTAGTACGGCACCCAACACAAGCTTTTCCTTTAACACGCAGCAACAACAAAAAAGTACCGGATTCAATTTTGGTGGTACAGCTACCACCACTCCTTCATTGTTTGGGTCCACACCACAACAGCAACAACAGCAACAATCAGGATTTGGCCTTGGTGGATTTCAGTTAGGGCAGAATACCCAGCAACAGGTAGTTTACTGGAAAAAATCATATTGAGTCCTTTATGAATTATTAGGTAGTTTTTCATAGATGTTTTGAGTATATATGGGAGGCTGCATTTGCCTATAATTATTTGCCATAACATCAAGTTATTTGTTTTTCTCTGCATTATTGCTTTTGATTATATCTGTTAATGTTGAAAGGCTCCTAGTCCTGATACTAATGCACTCTGCAGTGTAACACACACAAATCAACCCTATATTTAAGTTGTAGCTTTCATGTAGGTATTTTGTGAAAGAGAAAGCATTTGGTTGCATTAATGATTTTTGAAGAATCATTTTGTTCATTCTGTAATATTAATTTTAATACTCAGTGATGGTTTGACTTGCTTTCAAGTGCCTCTTTTTAATGCTGCTTTGTGTGGAATCACTTTTCATATGCAGAGGACCTGATCAAAATATTGAGGAATATTGGTAGTATAACTATAGGTATCAAGTACAGTAGAATAATCTTGTGGTATACACTAAAACAAATCATTGAAATAATAGCATAAGAAAATAGCTTTATTGTAATTCTGCATTCTGCATATGTATTTACATCTGTAAAGAATAAGATTAGTTAATGGTTTAAGTCGGACTGAAACATCATCATGAGTTTCATTCTTCTGTGTGTGGGTTTTTGTGTATTTACATGTGTTACCAAACTTATTTCAGAATACTGGAGGGCTTTTTGGTAATCAGAACAAGCCAGGGGGATTCCTTTCCACCCAAAATACTGGTGGAGGTCTCTTTGGCAATAAACCAGCAGGCATAACTCCATCTCTTAGTACTGGCTTTGGCAACACATCTGCAGTCACTCCCTTTGGTACAGCTACAAACACAAGCACAGGAGGAGGGCTCTTTGGTGCCCAGAACACTCAAAACAAAACTGGAATCTTTTCTGGATTTAGTAAGTTACATTATTTTTTAAATTGTACTAATTTTATGTAAATGCTTATGTTTTGGAAGTTAAATATTATGCTTGTGCTACTAAAAAACAAGCAAACTGGAGGTGGGAAGTACAGTACCTGCACCTTGAAGGAGAAGTGTTGACATGTTGCAGTTTTATAACTGTAGTGTAGGTGCACCTCTGGCAAGACAGTGATGGAGTGAATGATGATGAAAGTGTTTCTTCTTTTTCGGGTCACCCTACCTTGGTGGGGGGGAATGGCTGAGGTGTTAATAAAAAAATAATTCTACTAAGAATGACTGTTGGAGTTTACTCTTTTATTCCTGAAAAAAAATAGAACAGTAGAGGATTTGGTTGATTATTCTCTGGGTCATTGAAAGACAGGGAGAATTCTTCAGTGTAAGAGTAGACTATGACAGTAAACTGACAACATACTTGTCTCAAACAGGATTTTTTTTTTTTTTTTTTTTTGGTGCTGCACTGGCAGTTTCCTACTGAAGTAAAATGATGACCCAGAGAAAGAATCTGATTTTTTTTTATTTATTATTAACACATCGGCCATTTCCCACCAAGGTAGGGTGGCCACAAAAAGAAAACTTTACCATCATTCGCTCCATCACTGTCTTGCCAGAGACATGCTTGCACTACAGTTATAAAACTGCAACATTAACACTCCTCCTTCACCATTATTTATTCAATAGCTGTCTGCCCAGAAATGTAGGCACCACAATTCAGCTAACCCTCATACATAAATGCAGTATGCAATAATGGTAGAATTTAGAATTACCAACAAAATATTAGGCAAAAGGATGCAGAGGCAACTAATGTGACATTTTTTGTGGCAATGTTTTGCTTCGCAGGTGAAACATCCAGAGTGAAAACATTGCCTACACTAAAAATGACATATTGCTTTCCTGTGTACTTTACCTACCAACTATAATACAGTATGTAATTATCCCATGGTAATATTAACATCAAAAGCAGGCAAACTTCACTGTATAAACTTTAGATACTCTTACCAACTCATTAAAGGGTCACAGCAGCTGGAACTGATGGGATCATGATAGAAATGTTAAAAGCAGGGGGAGCTAGTGTTGGAGTGGTTGATATTTTTTAATAAATGTATGAAAGAGGGGAAGGTAGCTAGGGATTGGCAGAGAGCATGTATAATTCCTATATGTAAAAGGAAGGGGGACAAAAAAGATTGTAAAAATTATGGGGGAAGAAATTTACTGAGTATTCCAGGTAAAGTGTACAGTAGGGTTATTATTGAAAGAGTTAGAGGTAAGACAGAGAGCAGGATTGCCGATGAGCAAGGAAGCTTTAGAATGGGTAGGGGATGTGTAGATCAAGTGTTTACATTGAAGTATATATGTGAACAGTATTTAGATAAAGGTAGGGAAGTTTTCATTGTATTTATGGCTTTAGAAAAGGAATATATTAGTGGATAGGGGAGCAATGTGTTAGATGTTGCAAGTGTATGGAATAGATAGTAAGTTACTAAATGCTGTAAAGAGTTTTCATGAGGATAGTGAGGCTCATGTTAGGGTGTGTAGGAGAGGAGGAGATTACTTCCTAGTAAAAGTAGGTCTTAGACAGGGATGTGTAATGTCACCATGGTTGTTTAACATATTTATAGATGGGGTTGTAAAAGAAGTAAATGCTATTTTTTTCTCTCAACAAGTCAACCGTCTCCCACCGAGGCAGGGTGTTGTTGGGATTAAATTATGAGGAATCGAATATGAAATGGGAGTTGACAGTTACTTTTTGCTGATGATACTGTGCTTTTGGGGGATTCTAAAGAAAAGTTGCAAATGTTAGTGGATGAGTTTGGGAGGGTGTGTAAAGGTCGAAAGTTGAAAAGGAACATAGATAAGAGTAAGGTGATTAGGGTATCAAACGATTTAGATAAAGAAAAATTGGATATCACTTGGAGTGAGGGAGTATGGAAGAAGTGAATGTTTCAGATATTTGGGAGTTGACTTGTCAACAGATGGGTTTATGAAGGATGAGGTTAACCATAGAATTGATGAAGGAAAAAGTGAGTTGTGCATTGAGGTGTCTGTGGAGACAAAGAACGTTATCCATGGAGGCAAAGAAGGGAATGTACAAGAGTATAGTGGTACCAACACTCTTATATGGGTGTGAAGCATGGGCTGTAATTGCTGCAGCAAGGAGGCAGCTGGAGACAGTGGAGATGTCGTGTCTAAGGGCGATGTGTGGTGTAAAATTATGCAGAGAATTTGTAGTGTGGAAATTAGGAGGAGGTGTGGAGTTACTAAAAGTATTAATCAGAGGGCTGAAGAGGAGCTGTTGAGGTAGTTTGGTCATTTAGAGAGAATGGAACGAAGAAGAATGACTTGGAGAGCGTATAAATCTGTAGGGGGAGGAGGGTGGGATAGGGGTCATCCCCAAAAAGGTTGGAGGGAGGGGGGGTAAAGGAGGTTTTGTGAGTGAGAGGCTTGGACTTCCAAGAAGTGTATGTGAGTGTGTGAATGGAGTGAATGGAGATAAATGGATTTTGGGACCTGACAAACTGTTGGAGTGTAAGCAGGGTAATATTTTGTGAAGGGATTCAGGAAAACTGGTTAGCCAGACTTGGGTCTTGGAAATGGGAAGTACAGTGCCTGCACTTCAAAGGAGGGGTTTGGGATATTGGCAGTTGGGAGGGAAGTTTAAGCTGTCGTATCTGAGCGCCTCTACAAAGACGAGGATTATGTATGACTGATGGTGTAAGTGTTGAATGATGAAAGTTTTTTCTTTCTGTTTGGGTTTTTCTTTTTTTTGGGTTTTTCTTTTTTTTGGGTCACCCTGCCTTGGTGGGAAATGGCTGACATGTTAAAAAAAAAAAATTACAGTTTAAAATTTAAGTGTAAAGGCATTGATTATTAACATTAGAAAGTTGGGTAAAGCAGCTTAATTAAGAGAAGTATATTTGTAACTTTTCAGATAGCAACACTGGTTTTGGCAGCACTGGTCTTTTTGGACAGAACAACAACCAACAAAAGCCTGGTGCTGGACTCTCATTTAGTCAGTTTGGAAGCACCAACACCATGGGTCAGAGTCTTGGTACCAACCCTGGAGGTGTTCTCTTCAATCCTGGTGGAGCAAACACTGGCATGGGCATGACTGGGATTGGTCTCCTCAACACCAACACTGGTATACAAAAGCTGTTTTTTCTTGTGTCTTTTCACTTGATAATTGAACCTACATATTGTTTAAAATTATAATACTTAATGTTTTAGAGACTTATTTATTACTTTTATATAAAATGTAATTATTTTTAAATGTTTATCTTTTTTATATATGATTTTTTATTAATTTGCTTAGTGATAGGATGATGTTCACAACCAGAAATGTCAAAATTGGACAGTAAGAAGGAATTTTTTCTGTTATAACTGAAGATAGTTATTGCTAAATAATCAGTATTTGATATATTTAAAATATGCAATGAAGGTTAAATGTATAGCCACTTCTCTTAAGAGTTTTCAGAGGGTATAAGGCATCAGAGATGCAGCTACTTATATAATATCTGAGCTTAGATTCGATTATTTCTGAAATATGACTTTCCTTGTGAGACAGGATATGGATATTATTTTCTTACTCATTTTCAAAGGCTATTAGTAGGATGTTAGAATTAGGCCTGTATGAAATACAAGTTATATATTTCAGGATTTGGCATGCCTCAACTAAATATGATGGGCAATACTGGTGGTGGAATGTTTCCTGATCTGGGTAAACTGGTCAAGGCCATGACTGAGAAACCAATTTTTGACATCCCTTGGGGTAGCAAATCTTCGCCAGTAACAGGTATATGGGAGAGAGAGGGAAATGTATAGGAGAGGAAGGGGGAATGATTGCGGAGGGGAAAAGGAAGGGAAAAAGAGAGTGAACTTCTATAAATTAACTAAAATAAAAATGTTCAATAATAACCCACATGTAGACAGAAACTCAGGAGATTAATTGATCTGTATATTTCGAGTGTGAGCAATATAATATTTTCATTTTAATATTTTGAGTGTGAGCAGGGAAGGGATTCGGGGAAACCAGTTAGCTGGACTTGAGTCCTGGAAATGGTAAGTAGAATGCCTGCACTTTAAAGGAGGAGTTTGGGATATTGGCAGTTTGGAGGGACATCTGAACTGTCGTATCTGGGCGCCTCTGCAAAGACAGTGATTGAATACGAGTGATGGTGAAAGTGTTGAATGATGATAAAAGTTTTTTCTTTCTTTTTTGGGTCACCGTGCCTTGGTGGGAAATGGCAGATGTGTTAAAAAAAAAAAAAAAATTCTGGGATACTCTTCTGCTGAAGAGGATCCCTGAACAAGGTTGGAATATACAGATCAATTAATCTCCTGAGTTGCTGTCTCCATGTGGGTTATTGTTGAGCATTGACAAGTGTTTATTACGCTTTAGTTATAAAATAGATTTTAATCCTGGGCCTAGGGATGTTACAGTCAGAGGGTAATCTGTTTGTGATGTCGGCACACTGTGGAAAATGTGATAGCTGACTGAATGATGAATGTTTTCTTTTTTGGGTCACCCTGCCTTGGTAGGAAATGGCCATTGAGTTAAAATAGTTATTCTAGACTTAAAATTAAGCTATGTTTACATGAAGGTTACCTGAAGGTGATTTCAGGGGTCACTGATCCTGCTGCTCAGTCCCAGACCAGGTCTGGTAGCCTGGTCAATCAGGCTGTTGTTGCTAACTGCACAGACTCCAACGTATGCAATACAGCCTAACTGTGGTGTATGGTGAGAGATTGAGAGTCTATGAGTGCAAGAGTCTGTGAGTGTGAGATTGTGTGAATGCAAGAGACCACAAGTGCGAGAGATCAAGAGTGCTAGAGTGTGCGCTTTTGCGTGTGTGGTGTTTGTGCTTCTGCATGTACGTGAGAGTAAGTTAATTTGTTTTATTGGGTGAAGTGTGTTGAATGTCGTCTGATTACTCTGGAAAGCTATTAATGCATATTTTGATATATTAATATATTTTAACTTTCCAGATAAAACCAACAGCACATCAAACAGTGATGAAGTTAGTTCTAAGTTAGCCAGCTCCAATCAGAAGCCCACTTATGTCCTCTCACCTTCTCTTGTGGCAAATAACAAACCACGGCCTAAGCCCATAAACAAGGCCAACAACCAAGGGTAAGTTTCAGCCTGGTTGGTTATTGCTGTCCTTACTTGCTTGTTCTTTCTTTTGCAGGAAAAATAGAATTAACACACTGACTAGTACAAACATTAGAAATGGAAAGATCACAAAGTCTTTAAGTGGGCAAATGAAAATAATTTGATGTTCATTGGTGTCAAATTCCAACTATTTAGAAACATAAAAAATAGGTCAAAATGACCACAAGATTCACAACACTAGCAGATCATCTCAGAATGAAAAGAACAGGCAAAAGTTTTAGGACTGATGATATCAGATGAATCTCTTGATAAATGAGACACTCGTGCAACATTTGGGCATCTTTATTCTGGACATATTTTGCCAGCCAGTGGCTTCTTCAGTTCAGTGAAGAGAAAGGTGGAGGATGAAGAGGATTTTGAGGTAATCAGTCCCTCAGCCTGGAGTCGATGTGTTCAGTCCATCAGTCTCTGGCTGAGGGACTGATTACCTCATACTCCTCATCTTTCACCTTTTTCTGCATCGGAGTAAAGAAGCCACAGGCTGGCAAAACATTTCCAGAATAAAGATACCCAAATGTTGCATAAGTATTGGCCACAAATTTTTGCAGCTTCATCAGTTTGTTTGAAAATAGGTCATGATTATGATGCAAATTAGCTGGGTTTCCCCATAAATTTAAATATTCTTAAAAACTTAATACATAATTTTGTATTGGACTTGGGTCTTGGAGGTGGGAAGTACAGTGCCTACACTCTGAAGGAGGGGTGGAGATATGTTATAGTTTTTGAACTGTAATATTGACACGCCTTTGGCAAGACAGTGACGGATGGAAAACGGCCATTTTTTTTTTTTTATTTTTTTTTTTAAACGTGTCAGCTGTTTCTCACCAAGGCAGGGTGACTCAAAAAGAAAGAAAAACCCAAAAAGAAAGAACCCCCCCCCCCAAAAAAAGGAGAAAAAAAAAAAGAAAGAAAAACCCAAGAAGAAAGAAACGCCCAAAAAGAAAGAAAAAACTGTATCAGCTTTGAAAAAAACAAGATATTAACAGAATTCATATTACCAAATATGTTCCATGATTTCTGGGCAGACTGACATGTTACGTATGGTGACCCCAATATAACTATACATCTTTGCAGCAAAAATATACACAATCAATATTTTTACTCCTTAACACCACTATTATTTCAGATTAAAAACTATAAGGAACTTTCCCATGTGTTTTTTGTGAGCCTGATCTATTGCTTTGTCCACAGGAATGATCGACATTGGCTGTTCAAGGGACTGGAAGATCCCAGCGAGGAAAGTTCAGAAGATTTCTTAAAGCCCAAGAAATACCCTAGTGTGAGAAAACTAAATTTGAGGGTATTCAAAAGTGTTAAACCTGACACAACCTCTCTAGGCAGTCCAACAACAAGGGAGGATGGTGACTCTAGTGGTGGTAATGCACCATCTCCTCTTACAACTCCTATCAGTCCTCTAGGCGATAACACTCCTCTGCGTCCTAGTGGTCCGCCCTCGCATGATAATTATCCCATGCCTGACATGAAGGTTAGTATAAACAGAATTACACTGTAGGTACAGTACCTTCTTAATTGTTTGATCTTGTTGCATTAATTAATTGTACTATTTAGAAAATGTTTTAAGTGTAGCTTTCCTCTTGATTTTGAAGGACTTTTTTTTTTTATTTTTGTTTGTTGCATCTACAAAAGCAGATGTAACTGTAGTTGCTTGGGGAATTACTAGTGCTTAATACCCTGCACAGATTTAGCACAGGTGTTAGGTACCACTGTACAGGTGGGGCTTGAACTCACAGCAAGTCAGTCATAAAACTGAAGCAAGACAGTGTTAGAGTGAATGACAATGAAAGCATTTCTTCTTTTTTGGGTCTCCCTGCCTTGGTGGGATTTTTTTTTTTTCAACAAGTCGGCCATCTCCCACTGAGGCAGGGTGACCCAAAAAGAAAGAAAATCCCCAAAAAGAAAATACTTTCATCATCATTCAACACTTTCACCTCGCTCACACAGAATCACTGTCTTTGCAGAGGCACCCAGATACAACAGTTTAAAAGCATATAAAACATACCCTCCCAAACTGCCTATCATGCAGAGAATTCATAGTGTAAAAAAATAAAAAATAATTTGATCTAAAATTGTAGGGAGTCTTTTTCTAATGGTAATAACACCAAATTTGTAAAATTTTATATAATATTTAAGGAATTATTACTAAATGTCAAAAGAAAGGCTTTTTTATTTTTTGGGTCACCTTGCTTTGATGAGATAGGGCAGGTGTGTTAGAAAAAAAAAACTTAAGGAATTAGGCAGGTGTGAAGTTGAAGGTCAGGGAGCACTTTATGTATTAGCAATTTTTCCCACTTTGAAACCTCTTTTAGGCTAATTCTAGATGAATTCCAGGCTATTATGCTAGTGCTGTATATATGCCTTTTGCACTATCCATTGATTGCAAGAATCTGCCTATTCACTACATTGGACATTTGGCCAGTTTTACAGTATTTTCAACAAATTCCAGTTGAAGAACAGAGACCAAGACAAACAATGAAGGCCTTCCAGCAACTAAAGAAACATTCTTTCTGTTCAAAAATCACATCTTTAGGCCTCAGGCATATAACTCTTGCCCTCTATTTTGAATCACCACCAAAAAAACAACTTTTTTTTTTTCCCTATTTCTCTGCTAACAAACTACAACCAAAAATACTTATGGTTTATGACATTATAATAAATGAAGCAGACCTATTAAAAGCCTAGAAAACAGACTGAGGTGGTAGGAGATCCCTTCCCTTCTGTAGAAAAATTTCCAAAAATAGACTATTTCTGCCATTTTGAGGTTTATTTCAAGCCACTTCTGGTCTGAAACCAACCAAAATCATCTCCTTTTCACGAGTTCTGTCTTCTGCTGTATCAATTGGCACAAAGAAGTGGCCAATAAAAGCCGGAAAACCAACCTAAGAATTGCCCTAAAGTTGCTGTTTTACCCCTAACACAGGGTCAAAAGTTTGCTGTTCCCGTTTTGAACTGTGTGGAGGCAGGATTGTTGTTTTTAATATTATGCACATCCACCACACAGACCTATTCTCTCATATCTAAGTAAAAATTTGCCATCATTTGCCATATTTGAGGGCACTTTGATTTAGGTGTAGATCTGTGTAAGTGCTTCTGACCCCAATCATGTATGTCTACATGAGCAATCAAGGGTATAATTCAGAGGGCTGATGAGGGGTTGTTGAGGTGGTTTGGGTATGTAGAGATGATAGAGGAAAATAGGATGGTGAAAAGGGTGTATAAATCTGGGGTGGAAGGTAGGATGAGTAGGGGTTATTCTAGGAACAATTGGGAAGAGGGAATGAAGGAGTCTTTGAAGCTTAAGCATCCATCAGGCTTGTTTAAGTGTGTTAGATAGGGTGTTAGTGGAGACAAGTGATTTTTAATGGATATGCTTTTGGAGTGTGGGCAAAATAGCATGTATGAAGGGATTCAAGGGAAACTAAATAGCCAGACTTGAGTTCTGGAGGTGGGAAGGGCAGTGCTTGCACTCTGAATGAGGGGTAGGGAAGTTATAGCTGGAGGGTAATCTGAAATGTGATGTCAGCACACTTTTGGCAAGACAATGACTGAATGAATTATGGTGAAAGTGTTTCCTTCTTTGAGTCACCCTACTTTGGTGGGAGATGTCCAGTAGGGTAAAAAAAAAAAAAAAAAAAAAAAAAAAAAGAGTAATAATATTATAGAAATTACTTTGAAACTGTGTTCTGTAAGAGATTTTCTACTTAATGGGATTCATGGTCTGTGCATTCTATATGGGAACTTAGCAAAATAGAGCATATTGTATTGACTGTGGTAAATTATTTTTATATATTTGAGCAGGTTATATTTGGCAAATACTGTCATTCCATGTTAATTTGTTTCAACATATCTAATGATTTCTTTTACAGGGTAGAAACAAAGTAAAGAGACTTAACTTGGCAGACAAACATGGGCAGATCAATGACACACTAACAGACCTCAATGTTAATCACTTAAAAGTCACAGAGCCTGCTGATGAAAACACTGAGGCTGATGACTCAGCAGACAAAGATAAAAGTCATTTTGATGCAGAAGCCAACAAAGAAAATAATGTCTCCCTTTTCAATTCAGTGGACGAAGACATTCCTGAAATCCTCAACAGGTCCTCGGATAAATCACATCCTGCTGGTGAGTGTACATTATTGCCAGTTGTACATCTGTGAGGTGAAAATGATGTATATGTGTAGTAAGCAAGGTACTATTTTGTTAAGGGATTCAGGGAAATCATTTAGCCAGACTTGTGTCCTGGGGGTGGGAAGTATAGTGCCTACACTCTAAAGAAGAAGGGTTAGAGATATTTACTGTTTGAAGGGACATCTGAACTGTTGTATCTGATTGCCTCTGGTAAAACTGGTAGTGTGAATGATGGTGAAAGTATTTCTTTTTTTTGGGTCATCCTGCCTTGGTGGGAGACAGCTGATGTGTTTAAAAAAATGTAATGAAGACTATCTTTACTCATGAGTTACAATCCAAAAATCCTTAAGAGGTAACTTGTATCTTCTGCATGTCCCTATCTACTGTATTTAAAAATTATTTTTTTTTTTTAACAAGTTGGCCGAGGCAGGGTGACCCAAAAAGATAGAAAATCCCAAAAAGAAAATACTTTAATCATCATTCAACACTTGCACCTCACTCATACATAATCACTGTTTTTGCAGAAGTGCCTAGAACACAACAGTTTAGAAGCATATACGTATAAAGATACACAACATATCCCTCCAAACTGCCAATATCCCAAACCCCTCGTTTAAAGTGCAGGCATTGTACTTCCCATTTCCAGTACTCGAGTCCGGCTGTATAAAAATAACCGGTTTCCTTGAATTCCTCCTCACACTCCAACAGCTTGTCAGGTCCCAAATACCATTCGTCTCCATTCACTCCTATCTAACACGCTCGTGCATGCTTGCTGGAAATCCAAGCCCCTTGCCAACAAAACCTCCTTTACCCCCTCCCTCCAACCTTTTCGAGGACGACCCCTACCCCACCTTCCTCTCCCTACAGATTTACATGTTCTCCATGTCATTCTCCTTTGATCCATTCTCTCTAGATGACCAAACCACCTCAACAACCCCTCTTCGGCCCTCTGACTAATACTTTTATTAACTCCACACCTCCTAATTTCCACACTCTGAATTCTCTGCATGAAGTTATACCACACATTGCCCTTAGACAGGACATCTCCACCGCCTCCTTGCTGCAGCATTTACGACCCAAGCTTCACACTCATATAAGTGTGTTGGTACCACTATGCTTTCATACATTCCCTTCTTTGCCTCCATAGATAATGTTTTTTGTCTCCACATATACCTCAGTGCACCACTCACTAAAGTTAATTTATGTACTTAATATACATGTATCTCTTCTGGCAAGACCAATTGAATGAATGATTGTGAATGGATTTCATTATTTTGGGTCTCCTTACCTATGTGAAAGACAGCAGTTGCTGCTACAGTGTGTCTTAACTTTATGATCTGGGGGGGCCATAGAGAAACCTGATTCTAAAAGGATTACCTTAATACAGATAATTGTCTGATATCTAATTTGATATAATACTCTAGAACAAGATGTTGGAGGTTAGAAGGGTGGTGCCACCACTCTGGAGGAGGGGTGGAGATGTCGAGGTTAGAGGGTAATCTGATTGTGATGTCATTACACTTCTGGAAAGACAGTGATTGAATGAATGATGGTGAATGTGTTCTCTTTTTGTCACTTCACTGGCACAGCACAGCAGGGAGAGTGGTGGCTTGGTAATTTAGGCTTTCAGTCAGTGGAGGTTTAACATTTGGTTTTTCCAGGAAAATTAAAAATTCTCATGGTTTACACAATTACATTGTATGTGCTGTACATTAAAATGATCAAAAAGCTTTAAATACCATTGTAACATGTATAATTCTTTGCTTTTTATATTACTTACTGGAGATAATGCAGTATGACTTGAGTTTAGTCTAGATTTTCTATTTAAATATTTTTATTGTTGTCAAAGAAATTTCTTAAGTGAATGTATTTAATTTGCCAACGTTTTTTTTTTTTTAATTCTTAGAGTAAGGGCAATTGTGCTTTTTATTTGCAGGTGTCAAGTTAACTCGCTCTGGTTACTACACACTCCCTTCCTTGGAGGATCTGGGAGAAATGGTGGATTCTGAGGGAAGATGCCTTGTGGAAAACTTTACCATTGGAAGATATGGCTATGGCAATGTGTGTTTTCTGGGTGTGACAGATGTGGCTGGCCTGGACTTAGATGCAGTGGTGTTTATCCTGAGGAAGCAGATAGAGGTGTATCCAGAGGGCACTCAGAAACCTCCTCAGGGCCAGGAACTCAACAAACCTGCTGTTGTAAGCATGATTGATATATTTAACCTCAGTACACTCAATTTAGTGGACCAAGGGGATAATGGGTGGTTGGTAATGGCAGTTGTGGTAGATAGGGATGAGATAATTTTTCTCTGATCATAACAGTAATGGACTTAATCTATTGTTTCTGAATTGACTGACCCAGAGGATTTTGTCCCTTGTTTCCAAAATCTGTTGAATTGAAGCCTGTTAATCAAGGGCTTACTGTATGACATTTGGTATTTGTGGACTATTTTCATACATGTTGCTATGACAAGACAGTGGAACGTCTAATAGTAAAATGTAATATGCATATAACACACAGAATTGATGAAGGAAAAAAGGTGAGTGGTGCATTGAGGTATCTGTGGGGGCAAAGAATGTTATCCGTTGAGGCAAAGAAGGGAGTGTACAAGAGTATAGTGGTACCAACACTTTAATGGGTGTGAAGCATGGGTTGTAAATGCTGCAGCGAGGAAGCAGCTGGAGGCGGTGGAGATGATGTGTCTAAGGACAATGTGTGGTGTAAATATGAGTTAAAGTAAAGGGTTGTTTAATATATATTTATAGATGGAATTGTAAAACTAGTGAATGGTAGTGTTGGGGAGAGGTGTTAGGTTTTAAAAAACAAGGAATTAGGTATGAAGTGGGAGTTGTCACAGTTGTTCAATTCTGATGACAGTGCTTTTGTTAGATTCTGAAGTGAAATTGCAAAGGTTGGGGGAGGAGCTTGGAGGCATGTATAAAGGAAGAAAGTTGAGAGTGAAGTGGATGTTTTGATGTTTTTTTCAGTAAGAATGGATGAAACAATAGTTTAACCAAGAAGGGTGCATAAATCCAGGTGGGTGGAGAGAGGGGTAGGGAGATGTTAGACTGGAGTGAGTGGAGATAAGGGATTTTGGAGATTTGATGACCTGTTGGGGTGTGAGGAAGTAACACATAAAGGCATGTGGGAAAGCTGATTACCTAGACTGGAGTCCTGCACTCTGAAGGAAGGGTGGGGATGTTGCAATTCAGAGCCATTTGCAGTGTGATGCTTGTGAACTACTGACAGAACAGCTATTAAATATTGGATAGTGATTGTTTTTCTTTTGGTCACCCTATCTAGGTAGGAAATAGTCATTGTGATAAAAAATGTCAGTATGAAAGAGTATAGTAGGAAGACTCATGAAACTGGTCACAGATATCTAAATGCTAGAGATAATTTTTTCTCACTCTTTTATTGAGGTAGTAACAATGTATACTTAGTTTAATCATTCATTAAATTTTCCATGAAGCTTTGAGGTAATTTAGCTATTTTTTAATTTCCTCTTTCAGATTACTCTAGACTGTGTATGGCCAGTTGACAAGACCACTCGTGAGGTGATAAAGTCATCTGATCGTCTGCAGAGCATGGCTTGGGGTGACTATCTCGAACGCCAGTGTGTCAAGATGGAGGCCACTTTTCTAGAGTATCGCCCAGAAACTGGATCATGGGTCTTCAAGGTACCAGGATTTTAGTGTTGATATGGATTGCTGTAATTTGAGTATAGTGACTTGTACAGGGTGGCATTTGTGCACATTTATCTGAAAGTATTTGTGCCCTCTTGTACATTAAGAGTTGGGGATGTGGCTGTTCAGATGGTCATTTGAACTGAAGTGTCCTCACACTCTTGGCAAGACTTATTGAATGATTGAGGGTGAATGTTTTTTCCTTCTTTCAGTCACCCTACCTTGGTGGGAAATGGTTGATGTAAAAAAAACTGTTGGGAAGCATGTGAGTAGTCATTGTAACAGCCATATTGATTAGTTACTGGTAATCCCATCAGGTGCAAGGCACTGATAGTGTGAATGATGGTGAAAGTGTTTTTTTCAGGTCGCCCCTGCCTCGGTAGGAGATGGCCAGCATATTTAAAAAAAAAATCAGGTGGCAATTACTCTCAATTTTTATCATTAAACATCATATGGCTCAAGTTGGTTTAAATTTTTGTTCTTGCAGTATTCTATTCCTTGTTTTTAAGTTCTCGTTTTATTGCCAACTGTATTTTATGTAGTTTTCAGTGACAGATGCTTTAAGTGGTGATTCACACTAGATCTGAATCTCCCATTGATGATTTTTTCTGGTAATAGAAATCTTGATTGTTTTTAATTAAAATCACTATTTTTATCTTGCATGTCTCTGATAGTGGTAATGATTATTATTATTTTATAGAAAATGCAATACTTTATAGTGTGTGTTGTATATATGAGTGACTTTGTTTATATAAATTTGTTGAGTTAATGTGAAGAGTTTAATGTGATTTACTTATTTTTCTGCATATTTATAAATTACAAAAAATTACCTACAGGTTATTTTTTAATACATATGGGTAATCCCCACTTAACAAAGGAGAGGTTTCCAAAAAGACCATGCAAAGCAAACTTCCAAGAAATGAATTTCACATTATGAAGATGTGCTCTAGTGGAAGAAAGTGCAGACTTATTTAAGTGTAGGAACATGGAAATTAAAAACAAAAGTAGAGAAGCATTTGTGTAATGAGTTAGTCACAGTATGGTGCATTATGTAAAATTGACCCTGAGCTTGTTCTGTTCCTGGAGCAGAGAACAAGAAGGGCTGTGATCGCAGTGTATACCTCTACACTGGGGCATAGACAGGGTAGAAAAGACTCATGAAATCGTAATAAAATAATTGCAAACATTTCGTAAGTAATGATGGGGATTTAAGGGGACTTGAGTTAGAGTATGCCACAGCCACACTGGTGTGGGATTCATTTGTAAAATCTGCATTTGTGGTTACAGTGGTGGCCCATGCTAACTTCTCTATGGTGTATATAAATATACCTTAATTGGATGAATTATATTAGAGCCAGCTGGCCCAGTGGTTGACACACTGGCTTGTGAGTTTTAGGACTCGCTTGCCATGGGTTCATATCCCATCCATTCTGTGATCAGGTAGACAAGGATAGGTTTAATAGTAGGGATGAACCATAAAGAAATTCTTCAACTATATAAGCCCCAGGAAGACCCTCAATTAATTCTCAAGTGTAAGTGGTAGGGAAATAAAATGAACTGTAATTGTCCTGGCATTACATTATGTAGGTCATATGTCTAAGCAAGTATGTACCATATATACTGCTATAACCCACAGGTTAACTATCTGTAAAGATTTTGTCAGTATTTTCTAATATCGCTTGTGATAACACAACAATGAACACTAGATTCAAAAGTTAATCTCACAAATTTTTTTTTTCTCCCCAACATATTCTGTAGGAGCTTATTTCAGTAATGTTAGTATATATTAGTAAATACCTGTTCCCCACTCCAAAATGCTTAAATTGAAATGTAGGAGTGTGATAAAAGATAAATAGATTTTTATTTTCTGCTTAAACAAAATGAGAATAGATTCAACCATTAATTTTATTTTTATTGAAGAGAAATGCTGTTCAAGCACAAGGCTTTATTGTTGGGAATTTTCCACCCGCAAATTTTCCACCCGCAAATTTTCCACCTCGCAAATTTTCCACCTCGCAAATTAGAAGTGAAAACCTGAGGATGTTTTGATTAATCTTAGACCACTGGTTGTGAATTTTTCCAGCAGCCATATTGTGGATTTTTTTTAATATATAGTGCACCAAAACATATGTCTACTTAACCCATCACAGTGGGAAGGAATGGTGAGAGGTCAGGTTATGGGATCATCAGGTTAACCAAGCTCTGGATAAGGTTTGTTCCAGTCAGAATATTGTCTACAACAACAAAAAAATTCCACTCTGGAATATTTCTCTAAATGTTTTGTGTGTGTTAGTGTGAATGATTTTTATATTGAGGTATAGTTCTACTTTGATTGTTAGTGTGCTTGTATAAAATGTTTTATTATTTGGAGCATTGTTTGACCTCATTATTCGACAGGCATTGTAAATCTTTACAACAGCTTTCCTTACATTCTCTAAATGTTGGTAGACCTTGCCCTATTTTTTCTTAAGATTTGATAGGTGCAAGTCACAGCATTTTTTTGTAGTGTAGATAATCTAGTTTTAGATTTTTAATAAAAATCTTTATTTATCTGTGTTCTCTTAAGTGTTTAGAAATATTAAATTACTATTTTGCCACCTTGTGTATAATGTAATTAATTATAATTTTTATCCTTTTCCTTTTTTTTACAAATGTTATTTTGACTTTTTTTATTGGTTTCATGTATTGTTGCAAAGGAAAATATTAAGACATGACAGGAGAAGCCTCAGTAAAGTGGGAATTGTTGGTGAATATGAGGTGTAGAAACTGCATCAGTTTTTGTCTGTTTATTTTTCTGTTTAGCACAAGTTGGGAGCTTAGTCATGGGGCTTTTTAATGTGCAGGAGTTACTTCATACTTTATTTTTAAACTGTACAATAATAAGTTCAGAATTAGACACATGTGCAACTCTTGGGTATCTTTATCTCCTCAATAAAGATACCCAAGAGTTGCACATGTGTCTAATTTAACAACGTGTCGGTTCTTTGAACCATTCATCTACAAAAAGTTCAGAAGTTGTTTTATTAGATATGTATAAGTAGTATTATAGCATTCTAGTAGATGACTTCAGAATTGATGAAAATTTAGACAGATGTGAAACATCTGGTTATCTTTATTGTAGATGTTTCACCATCCAGTGGCTTTATCAATACAAATTCAAGGCCATGAATGGAAGACAGAATATATACAAAAGATGAGGTAATCACTCTCTCAGCCTTGGAGTTGGTGTGAAGACCACCATAGTTGCGAAGAATCTGGAGCACAGGCAAGAAGGCTGGCATGTATAAACTGGCGCCAGGTGGAAGGGGATGGGTAGCAGACGAGGACACTGGTAGGTGGGATTCCCCAGTGGAAGTAGGTCATACCCAAGGGACAGGTTTGTGGTGGTAGTAGTTGTAGTAGCCATGAAGGTCATGTAGATGTCCTCTGAACCAAGATGTGATGATGTTGCAGGGTCTGACAAGTTGTACATGAATAGTAGACAGTACCGACAAGATGAAAATTAAGACACTTGTGCAATATCTGGGTATTGTCGGTACTGTATTCCATTCATGTACAACTTGTCAGACACTGCAGCATCATGGAATCTTGATTCAGATGACAACTACATAACCTTCTTCATGGCTACTACAACTACTACCACCACTAGCCCTTCCCTTGGGTATGACCTCCCTCCACTGGGGATCCTGCCTACCAGTGACTATGCCCTTGTTTGCTACCCGTCCCTTGGCGAAATGTCTACGATAAAGATACCCAGATGTTGCACATGTCTTAATTTTCATCTTGTCAGTACTGTATACCACTCATATATGACTTCAGAATTGCCTAGCTTTAAATAAGGTTAATGTGCTTGGGTTCTAGAGAGCTCAAGAAGGCAGATTTCATTACATTGTAGCCTTTATTATATTTAAATATGTAAATGTATTTTTCCTGTGATAATATGTGATATTTTAATTAATTAGAAATCTCTCTATCTTTACTCTTAATAAAATATTTAATTGTAACTGTATATCAAAAAAGACAAAATTATTGTTGGAAATGGGAAGAATATGCTGAGCAATAGAACAGATTAAGCAATAAAATGTGGAGTAACTGGATAAGGAACACTGATGCTGGAGTTACTGGATAAGCACCACTTAGACAAGAAAAACTGATGCCTGGATTAACAAAGCTTGATGCCTGGATACGCAACTGATTTTTGTTGTCATTGGATAAGGAACACTGATGCCAGTCATTGGATATACAACACTGGATAGCTAACACTGGAGCTAGTCACTATATGAGTAACACTAATGCCAGAGTCATTGATTAAGGAGCCATATAATACCAGAGTTACTGGATAAGGATCAATATGGTGTTGGAGTCACTGGATAAGGAGCATTACAATGTTTGACTCATTGGATAAGGAGCATCATGATACACAAATAACTCACATGTAGGAGAAAGAAAATTATGACGACATTTTGGTCTGACTTGGACTATTAACTAGTAACACACTAACATGCAGAGGTAAGGGAGCCAGTATATATATGAGAGGAGGGCAGGGACAGGAGAAAGAGGCAGAAAAATAAAAGAATGAAATGGTGATAGTACTGGAAGAGGCAGTGCAGGTAAACAGCACTGTGAATCCTGTTTGAAATACAGCCTCTCCTCACTTAACGAAAGAGTTTCATTCCTGAGACTACGTTGTTAAACGAATTCGTCGCTTAATGAGGAGCATACTATAGTGGTAGTGAGTTCATGTCAGCTATCTTTGATATTGTTTTAATGTCACCTTTGCACTATTTATAACATTTCTGGTATATTTTTAAATGTTTACACAGTAGTGTACTGTATATTGAAATAAACAGAATAGAGGAAACCAGCTCTAATATACATTATTTACATATGATTACAAGTCAGAGAGCCCGTCGTAAGTCCGAGGCGTCGGTAAATGAGTACGTTGCTAAGTGAGGAGAGGCTGTATAACTATTGCTTTATGAACTGTGGCCGCACAACTAGCAAGACGAGAGGCTTTTGGTGGTCATGTTGGGTGTTGTTCAAACAACAGTTAAGGAAACACTACAACTCTGTACTGCTAATCTTTAAGTTGAAATCCATGTTAATAGCAGCCTCTGCTTACTCCTTTCTTCAATGTGATCACTAACTTTGTAGGAAGAATTCAATCTTTTTGAGTTATCCCACTTTTCATGGACTAAAGATGAGCATACTTGTGCATGTGGGCATTGCCCACCCATTATGGCTCAGATTGATGCTTGTTTGATAGCCTTTCCTAGGAGAATGCTGCAGCTTCTCTGAAGACTGAATATGTACTGGGCAATAAGAGTTACCTGTAGTACTTTATATATTGTTTAAGCTGTCTGTGCTGTATTTCTTTAATTAGGGGAGCCAGTGTGATTTTATTCAAACATGACGTTCACTGTCCACGAAGTGACATCACCAGAACCTCTGGTTCATTGGTTGTAGATATTGTCTGTTCAGAATGCTGCACTTCCCTCGATGGTTGTCAAATTATCAGAGCACATGCACTCATAGTCCCTTTGTCTGATTATTAAGAACGTCGTTCGACACTTGCATATTGGTTTTAAGCCACGGGACATTTATGAGATCTCATATATTATATATAGCAGCAAAATTACCACTGCAGGCAACAATTTCTATGCAAATAAACTAGGCCCACTGTACAGAGTGTACTCTTAAGTACAGTTGCTGAATAGGGCATCTTGTGGTACTTCAGATGACAAATTTTCTGACCTTGCAGTGTTTTTATTGGAAGTGTAGCAACATGCATTAACAATCCATGATGAACAACTATTTTTGTTTTTTAAACATGTTGGCCATCTCTTGCCAAGGCAGAGTGACCCAAACAAGAAACTGTCACCACCATTCACACTATCACTGTCTTGTAACATTTACACTTCAAAACACTCCCTTGGAATTTTGTCATATTGACTTTTGGGTGAGACTTGTGGATACTGTAGTGTCCTTGTTAAAGTAGGATAATTCTTCTTACTTGCCCTTCTGTTCTGTGGAGATGAATTCCTTTTGGGTCTTGCCTTGGGTGCCCTGTAATTGGTTTAGTAGCTTGCTCCATTTGCCAAACACCAAAATTTTACCCTTTTTGAAATTACACTTATTTTGTCTTTTTTTTTGTTATTGAAGCTTGATAAGCTCTGTGATTTTGTAGTTATTGAAATTTAATGAGCTTTCTATCTTTGTAGTATTGTACAGGAGGGCTCCGTGCAATAAGCAAAAAATCACTGGCGGGTGGAAAAGTATTTTTTCATCATTGAACATGTCTGAAACAACTGATAATGCATTTACGCTATCATGTATTTAAGTGTTCAGTACAGCTAGGCGTAAAAATTACAGAAAAAAAAATAAAATATATACACTGCATACAATACTTACCTTAAAATATGTTGCCAGTTACCCTTCCCTTATGCAACTGTTGTGCAAAAATGGCAAAAAAAGCGGTAGAAGCACTGAACATGATGAACAGTGGCTCAGTTGAAGGCCAACGAAAATGTTGAACACCGAAAAGATTGTGCCAACTACGTAGGGCTCTCCTGTATTATGTATGCTTACGTATACAGTGGTACCTTTGCTTACGAGTTTAATTCGTTCTGTGACCGAGCTTGTAACTCAATTTGCTCATACATCTAATCAGTTTTCCTCGCTGAAATTAATTGAAATTCCATTAATCCATTCCAGCAGTGAAAAAACCACCCTAATTTTTTTGTTATGGGTTTTTAAATAAGAAAAATGTATTTATGAATAAGAAATGATTTTTGCCTTTTTTGCCAGGTCCCAGCAATGTTTTAGAAATGCTGGAGTATATATGAAGCTCCTTGAAGCATGGTGTAAGATGAGTGTCACTCCACTGCTGACAGTGCAGCAGTGGAGTGACATTTGATGATCCTGCACTGCCTTGGCTTTATTTTTCACTGT
Organism: Cherax quadricarinatus; assembly: GCF_026875155.1. Lineage (NCBI taxonomy): Eukaryota > Metazoa > Arthropoda > Malacostraca > Decapoda > Parastacidae > Cherax > Cherax quadricarinatus. The sequence continues at coordinate 8,554,701 of NC_069477.1, read as the reverse complement.
TACACATAACCATGTCTATCTGTTTCTTTCCATCTGTTTCTCTCTGTCTGTTTGTCTGTCTAGCTCTATGTTTATCTCTGTCTCTGCTTATCTGTCTTTATCTGCCTGTGTTTCTGTTTTCCTGTCTCTCTACTTGTCTCTCAGTATTACACAATGCCTATTTGTCATGTCTGATTCCTGAACAAGTGAAATTGTGTATTACATGCCGTCATGCTTATTATGCCTTATATCTACAAGCATAGTATAGCACTGTCTGAATTTTTTGGGTTATCCTAGGTAATTAACACTATATATAACTGTATTTATGTGTACCTGTGAGATAGAAACAGAGACAGAGATAGTGACAGAGATAGACAGTGACAGAGACAAAGATAGAGACAGAGATAGAGACAGAGAGACAGACATAGATAGACAGAGACAGAGATAGATACAAACAGACAGCGTATCTGAAACTTGCTCATAACTCGAATTTTGGCTTGCCACTCAAAGCAAAAAATCGACTGAGTGACGGCTTGTAACTCGGAAAACTTGCAAGTTGGGGCACTCATAAGTCAAGGTACCACTGTATACTGGAGGTCTCACAAATTACACACATCCATACTTTAAAAAACATGGCACTAGGAGACAAATTTAAGTCTACTGAGTCACAGTACCAAAATGTGAAACACCTCTGTTCTCTATAGTACTGTATTGTTTTCTATTGAACAAAGTCTTCCAAAGGACAAATGAACATTAGATAGTGTTCAGTGGTGACAAATTTGAGTTGCTTAGAAATGAGAAGAAATGAAGAACTGAAAACAGGCACAGAATACATTTACACAAGCAGATCATCTTGTAGAACATATGTAACCAGTTAGACATAGGACTACATAATAATGTAAGATATATCATTTAGAGAACATTATAAAGCAGATATAGCAAAGACCAGGAAAATGATGGGAAAGATACCGAGAGCCTTGAGAACAAGAACAGCAAAGTTATTGATAATATTCAGTTACTTAATGTTCTCACATCTAGAATATTGCTGTACTCACAGGAGAGAGATCACAGCTGTTAAATATACAGAGATCATTTACTCTTTGCTTATTAAAGCATAATAAGGCAGGAGAGAAATCAGAGCTGAAAAATGTACCATGAGGTTTTCTGCCCACATAGTAAAGCACTGAAACTACTGGAAATGACTGAAATTGCTTTAAATATTCTGATAATATAGAGGACCAGATCCTAACTCTACACATTACCATAACTTACAGAAGTGAGAGATACAGGGGTGTAAAATAAAAAAGCATGGAATAATAAGAAAACATTGTTTGTGACCCAAGACTCTTCAGATTGCTACTAGCAGTTTGAAGTACCAGATCAACCAAGTTGTGATGGCTGTGTGGGCCAGTTGGCTGCTAGCAGCTCCAACTTTCTTGAACAGGCATCCAACAAGAAAGCTTTGCCATTCTCTCTGGCTGATAGAGCATAAAACCCTCAAAATCAATCACAGGTCATTATCACAAATCTTAAAACTCTTAAGTGAGTATGTTTAAATATTTCATCAAAAATAGCATCATAAACCGAGTAGTTCATTTTTATTCTTAAAAATGCCAAATTGTGTGGCATGTTAGTTATTTTTGAATGTGGAAAGTAGTAAACATGTAGCGAATAAGGCTTTAATACCACTGCTTGTATTTCCTGAGAGAAGTAAGGGTGTTCACTATTTGGAAGTGTTTTATAATTTAACCCAATCACTGTAGGGCCATAATATACTGTAATAAAGATTGAATAATATATTCACTTTTTTCTAATATCCTTAAATACTCATATATAATGACATGAAAATACTTGCAGTGATTTAAATCACACACAAAATAGAAATGTATCATCAGCATGCATCTTTCCATTGTAGCTTGTGTACTCTTCTTATTTGTCTAACAAACACTATGGTAATTCTCCTTCACTTAGACTGTATTGCTGCTTAGTGGTCTCTTAATTTTATTTTATTTTTTGTGTAATATCTTAAGTGGTTCTGAGGATCATATATTTAATGCCTTATTCCAAACTGGTAATTTTCCCATGAGGAGAGCCACAACAGACAAGATTCTTTGCTAAATGTAACTATTATTTTTCAGTTATCATACATCCATAGAAGTTACAGTAGTTAAATTTACATATTAAATTTGATTTAGAAGCAAATTATATTTTTTACCACATACTGGCCATCTTCCACCAAGGCAGGGTAACCTAAAAAATGAAACACTATAAAGTTTATCTTCTGGTATATTTAGTAATAGAAACAAATATAACACCAATAAAATTTGACATAAACATATGTTCATTAGAAAGTCACTTATTATACAAAGCATCTAGAACAAACTAATCCTAAAATTTACATACTACAGTAGTCTTCCATGTATCCGTGGGGGATACGTTCCAAGAAATACAGTACTGTGGATACCCGAAACAGTGGATAGTATCAGACCCTATACGTATGAGTCTTTTTTTGTTTATATACATACCTATGATAAAGTTTAATTGATAAATTATGCACAGTAAGTCGAGAGTTAGCACTTTTTCACTAATGGGAAGTGCTTCTTGGCTTTTCTTAGCTTTTGAAGAACTGCCAGCATCACTACTTTTGTGCTCAGTGGCCATTATTAAGTGAAATTGAGGGTTATTTTTGGGCCATGGTAAACTGTGGATAACTGAAACGCTGGAAACTAAATTCGTGGATATGAGGGTTCTACTGTACTGTACTTACAGTAATTCTAGTCCTAGCATATAAGCACAGCAAAAGTAATTTTTTTTTCTACCTCTACCACTGTGACCTTTCTGTGAATGCTGCTTGTATTTTTGTAAGTTTTTTCTATGTGTCTTCAGTTTCTTTGCTTTAGCAAAGACTGTGAACGATCCATAAGGGTTTAGTAAGTTTTGTAAATAAGACAATGAGGCAGTAGCAATGCCCAAATGTGACTAAGATAGTCACTTGTCTTGTTTTTATGTTTTTGTTAATGAGTTGGAGGAAGTGGTTAATACTACGCATTGCATTCAAAAATTGCTTGAAATATTTTAACATGTTGCAAGCACTTCATATATCTCTGACATACATAAATGTGCCCATTCCCTTAAAGCTTGGGAGTCAGTATGTGGAATAAGTTGTCAAAATTGTTCTTTCAGTTGTTTTTTCTGAAGACTAGAAAAATACAGTATTTGTTTTACTTCACAAATTGATACAGCAGTGGAGACAAACCAGCCTCTTAATTGAGTCCCATAAGAATCTGTGGGTTTCTAATGCAGTTTGCAGCTAATTTCTTGATTAGGTTATGTTGTCCTCTATCCTTAAAAACTAACCAATTATAGCATACCACAATGGGAGAAAAAGTAAATATAATATAAATACAAAAATTTCTGCTGCATGAGTAGGCATCCACCATGTGCAGTAGATGGAACTGACAGATTTTCACTGCTTAAGGTAATCGTCATCAGTGTCCCATCTGGCTATCTTTACAACAGTGAAATGTCTGTGATTAAGAGGATGGGCTGACAGAGAACATACTAAATACTTTGGGTAATGTTCTAGGTGTTCTTGCAAAAAAATCTTCTAACCCTTGAAGGCAAAAAGCCCAGACAAAATTTTACATGGAGATAACCCCTTTGTGAAGGGAGATTCTATGTGAAAGCAAGATATTAAGGATAGTCTAAATCTACTAAAGAAAACTTTCGTAAACTTGCATAAAAAATGCTGAAAGAATGACAGAACATAAAGATATCGTCTTGATGAATCCATAATAGTAATGAGACACAGAATGTCAGTAATGCCAGTGTGATGATTAATGTTATCATTGCAGAAAGGTTATGATAATCTTAAGTCACTGCAAGATTTTTTTTTTTTTTTTTACTCCCTGCAGTCTCCCTCCAAAGGGCAGGGTGACCTGAAAAAGAAGAAACACTTAAGAAAATTTTTATTTTACGTTAAGTAATTTATATAAGAGAAGGGGTTACTACCATCTTGCTCCTGGCATTTTAGTTGCCTCTTACGACATGCATGGCTTATGGAGGAAGGATTCTTCTCCAGTTCCCCATGGAGAACTGCAAGATTTGTGACATAATGGTTTAGAAAGATTTTTTATTTGTCTAGTTTCCACATGAAAATATTGGTTATTTGTGAATTGCTTCACCTACTGTATTGTGAATTATTGTTCAGTAACTACAGAAGGTTGACAACCATGAAGCATTCAACTGGAAGACTTCCGCTGCTGACGATGGGGGCAGTGTGATAACTCATACTTGTCAAGTTGTAAGTTGGAAAATTGAGTTGAGGGACTTGGTTACAGAGGGATGAAACCAAAATGCCAGTAATTATAAGTAGCTCACTTAATGGACATATACTGTATATCAAATACATATAATAGATATCAAGAAGCTACAGTAGGATTTTTACTTAAAAACTATTGCTACATATAGTCTCAAAACTCCAGCCCGTCGCGCTAACCACTAGACCAGCTAGCCACAATAAGATTCATCCAACTAGGTATATTTCTACACCATAGGGCTGGAGTTTTGAGACTCTATGACCGCGGGTTCAATCCCGGCCGGGGGTATGGTTTATTGCTACATATGCTTACAAATGGAAGATGTGTGTTGTGGCGAGTATTAAAGTGCGACATCTTTGACAGATGATGAAGCAAAAACATATAATACAACAGAGTTGAGAATGACAGAGCCAGAGGCTGCAAGCTACTGCAGTAAAGCATTTCACCAGGTGTAGACATTGGAGTCTTAAAATGGGTAAGAAGCCTTGGAAAAATTACCCAAATGCAGTATAATGTGATCCTTCATTGTCTACATGTTGCCCTCACAGTGAACTCTTCAAGGCACACAGACCTACCTGAGCAGAGAGTACATGAATATTTATAAGGAGCATAGTGATATAAAAGGTCAGGTGAGGAATGTTGAAGTGATATTGAATAACTATGAAATCTAAATAGCAACCAAGGTAAAGACAAAACTAAAAGAAAAGTAACAATAAGGGATCAGGTGCTAACAGTGAGACAGCAGGAGAGAATATACTGGAAATAACTTAAGTATGCAATGCTTTTAATGGAAGATTTTATTGTTTACAAATGGCCAAGAGTCAGTTTCAGAATTAGAAGGGAGAATAAGTAAAGGGGAAAAAATAAAATCTTGAATAATGAGGTAATGAGATTCGTGGTGAAACTTTATACAGCAATGTATCAGGATCTAATAGAATGTTAAGAATGAAGAGAGATGCCATAATAATATGCAGATCAATCACTCGCATCTTTCACAAATCTTAATGATGAAGTGACAGATGACTGTATGATAGCAAACAATAATGTACAATATTTGAATAATAGACAGGTATGAAGCCATGAACTACTGGTTAGTGCCCCTAATTTCTAGAAAAAATATTAGAAAAGTAGTAATTTCCTTGCTGATTCAGAATTAGATCATTATGCATTATATATCTTGTACTCAGCCCAGTTTTACATATTTACCCAAAACCACACAAAACCTTGTACAGCCTAACATGAAAGTAACAAAATTTTGTCAAGTTCATGGCTTAACCAACTTAGATTGCAAGAAAGATCCCCATGTTTAGTCCTACTGTTCTCCTATTTTTTTTTCTTCCTGCCTACACCCCTCCCTCCCCCCACATCTTCCCATCTTTCCTTGCCCAAAATGCACTGCATGCTAGTGGCCTTTTTTGTCCCTAACAACAACAATATATTTTATTACGTGTAAACTACATTACCTGTATACTGCAGAGAATAAATAAATTCTTATTTTTTTATAATGTGCTCCATGTCTGACTGCTGTCACTTCTCCATTCTTTATTAACATCTCTCCACACACTGCTGCTTTTATCTTCTGAAGCATGAACAAAACTGTAGCTGGACTAACACATGAGGGGAGTGACTGCACTGCAATATAGCCTGCTGATGTGCTCCGTTTCATATATTGCTGGCACATTTATTTTTTTCTAAATAAAACTAATGTCTGGGCAAGATATTTTACTTAAGTGTTCCCTTATCTCTTCAGTTTTTTATTACAGAGATGTTTTCATTGGTAAGAATTTTGAACTTATGAGGCCTGACTGTAAAAAAGCACTCCATGTTTATTAATTTTTTCTTAGTAATGACAGGTAATCAAAATTATATATATTTTTTTCATCAATTAGGCTATTTCTTGAGTTCCTTATTTATCACGGGACTCAAGATATTAACCTTAAGTTAATTTATAAATATCAAAGGCTTTATGATGTTGAAAGGCTTTTGATCCAAGAATTTAAAGCTGCCTTTACCTTCCTCAGATCAAACCTATTTCCTAGGTGCTGTATAGCCCTAATAGGTTTACTGCTTCCCCATGCTTGATAATATTACTTCAGATAGAATTGGACCACTTGTTGTATATATATAAAACTCTATCACTGATTTTAATAAGTACATGTATTTCTATTAAAATCGGTTGTTCTCTTGCATATTTTTACTTATGAGACGTGCCTTCCACCTCAAGAAATAATAACAATTTACCAGACACCAACAGGTAGAAGAGGAACTTCATGATGTTTTAATATGTCTTAGACCATTGTAATTGTAGTTAACTGCATAAGAAATCCTACTTAATAGTCTATTGTCTAATTTTTAAGTAGTGTATAAGTATCAGGGCTAGTGTGCCTGAAATACATTGCATATTAGTGGCTTTCTTTTGTGCCTAATAATGTTTTATTACATGTAAACTACATTATTTTTGTACAGTGTAAAAAGAAATAATTTGAATTTCAATTGCCAGTGCTCAAATAACCCACACATAGGAGAGAGAAGCTTACGATGACCTTTTAGTTCGACTTGGACCACTTACAAAGTCCAAGTTAGTCTGAAACATTGCCATAAGCTTCTCTCTCCTACGTGCAGGTTACTTGTGTATTGTTCCAGTTACAGTATTGTGACTTTTGTTCTTGAATTTCAAGTCCCCAGTTGTGAACTGACAATGGATCAGGATGGATGGACCAAAACTTCGTAAGGTTTCTGTTACGTAAGGTTTGTCATAAGGTTCCTCTTCTAAGTGCAGGTTTATGCTGAGTAGTGCCAGCCACAATGTGACAATTTTCAGTGATGCTAAGTTTCCAAACATAATTTACATAATTTCTCAAGAGTGGAAGGCTCATTTAACATAAATATTTCTTAAATAAAAATCTTGTTCATTTACATTTTAAGTGTTTAATTGTAAAATACAGCTAAAACTTGAATGATAATTAAAATAATTTTTTTTGTGAAGACCCTATAAAGAACTTATATGTTATGTCAGTAAGGGGCTCTTGATCCAAGGTATTAGCTTATCTTCCGTGGTTTGAACCTTATTGCTTCCTATTCCATAGGTGATAATAATAATAATAATAATAATAATAATAATAATAAATTTGCATATTACTCCATGTTGTTGGTCTCTTGGTGTATATAATTTGTTTTACATTATACAATAACACACAGTATCACTGGTGTTGACCCTTAGTTGGGAGGGTAGGGGCAGTGTGTTGTTTGTTAGTGTGAAAGCTGAGGCATTGTATAATCTTGACTTGTATTGTTCTGTGTACAGTAGTGTACAAGAAAATTCTTAAAGTGGCTGTTTTATGGATAGTTTCCTATAGAATATGGCCCCTCAGTAATGCTGGGATTTAGGGAAATCTGTTAGCCACACTTAAGCCCTGGAGGTCGAATGTACACTGTCTACACTCAGGAGGGGTGAGGATGATGTAGTTCAGAGTTCTGTCTGAACTGTGATGTCTGCACATTTCTGGCAGTACAGTATTTAAACAAGTGATGGTGAATGTGTGTCCTCTTTTTATTAGATATATGTGTTACTAAAAGATTGTTTTACACTATTATTTTAAGGAAGGTACATAAAGCAGGACAGTGCCTATATTGGGATAATTCACTCTAGAGCAGAGTTTTTTGAAGTCATGACTTAAAAATACTTTACTTAGAGTTAATATTGACCCAGTAAAGGTTTGTTCTGCTATTTGTTTTATTTTCATTCATTTTTGCATTATGCCTTTCAAGCAGCTTAGGAAGGACTATTATGTTCCATTTTTGGTATTGTAAACTCTTCAGTACTTTTTATCTTTGGCTATGAACTTGACTGAATTTTATAATTTGGTTAAATCTTTTTTAATTATTTTTAGGTGAAACATTTTTCAAAGTACGGGCTACAAGAGGATAATGAAGAAGAAGCGATGGTCACCGTTTCTCCCAAGACTAATCAGAGTCAACCAACCCCTCCCCAAAGTACAGCTCAAAGTGGCGCTGCTGCGGCCACCACCCAGCTGCCTGCTCTAACCATGCGTATTTCAGGTCCTCCCGTGACGACACTGACATCCTCCCCACAGTTTGGTCTTGGGCAAATGACAATGTCAGGTCTTTCTTCCAAGCAGGTGAGCTGTCACTGGTGATTACTTTCTCTTGGTATCATTCATTTACTTTTTATTCTTGAGGTGAAATGTATATGAGTGATTATCTTTGTTTTATTGAGAGTAAAGTAGATGTGATTAGTAATAAAGGTAGAATTTCCAACAAAATGTTTGTAACATATTGACAAAGCTCTCCAGGAGCTTTGTCAATATGTTACAAACATTACAAGATGTGATGCATTTCAATTTATTCTTTGTTTTCAAATGAAATGAATACCAAAATATAGAGGTGCATAGACAGTTATATACATAATTTCTTCTAAACACATATGTTGTTTCCAGAAAGGCATTTCTTTTCCCATGGTTCTCACATAATGTATTCTTATGCACAATTTTTTTTTTAAACATTCTTATTGGCTGTTTTTCACTTAGGCTGGCAATTTAAAAAATTAAATTATCAATCACTGTGGCTGTCTTCCCAGGACACAGGACGTGCTGTCCAATGTTGACCCACTGAACTGCAACCTTACCATCCCACCCCTGCTTTCAGAACTCAAAATCCTGACTAGTTCCCCATTTCTCTTCCTTCTGAAGTCTCATGATACATATAGTTATTATCTCTTCCATTCACCAACAGGATGATAAAACTTGTATATTACTTGGCTTTATTCTATTCAGCTTGTTATTGATGAAATTTCCCAGGATGGACAATTTTTGAGGTTTTATTTCTAATTTGTAGCCTTGTGGTTGATAAAAAAAGAAAGGTATATGAATCATTGGCAGATGGAAGGTGGTGTGGGATACATCAGAAACAGGGTGGGAAGGAAGGTGTTAAATGTTTTGATAGGTTGGGGGGGAAGGTAAACATAGAGTAGACATATTTTTTTTTTTTTCAGCAAACCGGCCGTATCCCACCGAGGCAGGGTGGCCCAAAAAGAAAAACGAAAGTTTCTCTTTTTAAATTTAGTAATTTATACGGGAGAAGGGGTTACTAGCCCCTTGCTCCTGGCATTTTAGTCGCCTCTTACAACACGCATGGCTTACGGAGGAAGAATTCTGTTCCACTTCCCCATGGAGATAAGAGGAAATAAACAAAAACAAGAACTAGAAAGAAAATAGCAGAAAACCCAGAGGGGTGTGTGTATATTATATGCTTGTACATGTATGTGTAGTGTGACCTAAGTGTAAGTAGAAGTAGCAAGACGTACCTGAAATCTTGCAAAGAGTAGACATATGTAAGCATGAATATCAGTTGTAAACAATTCTGACAATATAATAAATTAGACACGTGCAACATCTGGGTATGTCTTTGAATTTGTATTGAAAGAGTCACTGTTTGGCAAAACGTCTACAATAAAGATACTCAGATGTTGCACACGTCTAATTTTCGTCAGCATCTGGTTATCTTTACTATGTAGACGTTTCACCAACCAGTGGCTCTGTCACTACAGTACAGAAGACTGGAGAGGTAGAAACTGAGGTAATCAATTCCTGGGCCTAGAAACAGGTGTTCAGGACTGCAGCACTTGATGATGGGTGAGGGTGTTATGAGGGGTTCTTTGAATTGTAGCATCATGCATTTAATGGCAAGACATATACTGTGTGATAGTTAATGTTGACCTTGTGTATCCTACAAATTGGGATACACAAGGTCAACATGGTTAATAATACTTCTTTGGTGTACTACTTTACACCCATTACACTCTTACATTCCTAATACCTAACCCTTTTAGGTGTTTTCTTGATTGTAAGGTATTGAGAACCCTAGTTTGATGCTAACTGTAAATCTTTTATTAATTGCTGGTTTCAAGTGTTAGTGTTTGCCTACAATGTGTTCATAAGACCAGACTTCCCTGGTGATTACCAAACATCCAGGTTGAGTTATTCTGTAGTGAAATGTTTTTACTTTTCTATTATAGGTGTCTCAGCCAAGGTACCTAGACAGCCCTCATCAAGATATACAGGTGCCAGAGGATGAAGTCATGGACTCTACCATTGCAAAGGAGCCTGGTATGTCTCATTTTTCCTTCAGATCTTCACCTGTCTACTGATTATTCATATTCATTAACACATTGGTTCTTAAGAATATAAAAATAGGGAAGCACTGTAGTAGACCTACTGGCTCATACTAGGGTACTCCTATTCACATCCAACCATTGCAACTTGTATACAATAAACCCTCTCATAATGCATGGGATGCATTTGTGAAAAATCATCACCTTATGGAAATTAACAGTATATGAAGTGAAGAACTCACATGAAAAATAGGGTTATGTTCCATAAAACTTCAATTTTCCCAAATAATTTTTTCACTGTGTACACTGTGTATTACAATACATACAGACTAATACAGTTTATGTAATACTGTATTGTAGTTGTTGTTGCTTGTTGACATGGACGCATATGGAAAAGGTCGATGAGTCCCTACTGGGTCGAGATGGATGATTTTGATTCTTGTGTTGATGTTGATTCAAAGTTGTCAGTTGATGATTTAACTGAAGCACTCAGTGAAGTTCTGTAATGCATCTCTGGTCTGTTTTACCCTGCAATACTTCATAGCACAGACACTATGGCTTCATTGCTTACTCCAGACCCTGCTTCAGAGCGAGCCTTCTAGACATGTCAGGGTCCTTTTCAGCAGAAATGACCAGAAACTTTACTAATAATATGGAATTGTTTTATTTAATTTCATCAAAAGATTAATGCTTATTGATTCCCATGGTTGATATCCAGAGATGGATATTAACATGCTCACAAACAAACCATGGAATGGTTGGGGTTTGAACCTTGCTGGCCGATTGGGTTATGCACTTCCATAACCCATGTTCTGTGGTTTATCTAAATTTGTTTTGTAAAGACAGTGTGAGTAATTCATGTAACACTCCATAAACTGTAAGCATTGTTGGTGGCAGTGGGGAAGGGGCGGAACTGTAACTTTCTAAACACTTGATTCTTAGCCAGAGGGGAAAATTTCATGCTGCTTAAGCCCAGTCCTGGACTTGGCTGTGAGGGCATTGATTGCCCCCGAAACACTCTTCAGGTATACTTGAGGTATAATACACAGATTTTGCACTTAGTACCTCCACACTTGAGTGTGCTATCAAGGCTTTGTCATGTACTATGCAATTTTGGTTGCTCTTCTCAGTTTCATTTACACACAGTTGCACTATGTAGTGTTGTTTTATTAGAGGGTTAACTGTATTTGTCTGTAGTTTCATAATACAGGTTGAGTATTCCATATCCAAAATTCTGAAATTCAGAAATATGTACTCCGAAATTCAAAACTTTTTTCGAGTGCTGACGTGACACTACAAATGGAAAATTTCAATCTGCTTTGGGGTAGTTCTTAGGTATTGTGCAGATCTCTGCATACCCAGTCAGTTGCAACATGCGACCTCATGCCCTGGATGGGGTTTTGAGCCTCTGTTGGCACCATTTTGTTATAAACCGTTGTCACTGCCAGACCCATGTGTATAACTCACCGTGGTTACTATGTGTTTTGTGCTTATTCTCTGCTCTATGGTACAGAGATATTGTTGAAGATTTCCAACAGTCCTACAGATATCACTATGGGTAACAGTGATAAGAAAAATTATACATAGTAGCCTTTTATTAAAAAAAACAGCATCGTAGGTAGTGACTGAAAACCTTTTGTTATTAATAATATTGTATAAAACTGCATGTTTAGACTTGGGTCCCATCCTCAAGATATCTCATTATATTTCAAAATCCTTAAAGTTCCAAAATCCGATACACTTCTGTCTCCAGGCATTTCAGATAAGGGATATTCAACCTGTACCTGGTATAATTTTTGTGCAGAAACTTCTTTGAACATAACATAATTCTTATATGCAAAATGACCACGGTGAAAAAACAGTGAAATTCCAAGCTCTTTCATGATTTCTCACAAAAGCTCTTAAAATTTAATATTTTTTCACAGTGATTATTTTGCATATTGTGATATCACCTGTTTACTGTGATCTTATTGTATAACTCTTATATATATATTATTTTGCAAATAAAAATGTTCCTCTCACAGAGGAGAGTGCCTCTCTGAGTGTTTTATCTCCAAGTTCGGAGCGTCTTGCTGTTTTATCCCGAGTCGTCCCCAGGACTGTACAGCTGGCCAAGTCCCAGTTGTTTGGGGCTGATGATGAGTATGAGGAACCAATCCAAACTACCAGAGAATCAACACCTACACCTCAAGGTCACAGAAGTAAGTTGGGTTTGCTGCATAATTTGGCATTCATTAATGTAATATGTTCCTTTAAGAAGGGTGCCTTGAGGGCTGTGAAAGGCTCTTGATCCAACTGCTCTCTCATTTCTCAGATCAAACCTGATTTCCCCCACACTTCTGCCCTTCCTGTATATATTGTATGATCTTTGCTGGTTTAATGCTTCTGTTGAATATAATGTTAATTAATGCTGTGTAGTGATGGACCCAGAAATGTAGTGGGTATCATCTAGAGCAGTGAGTCTCAACCAGGGGTAAATTTACCCCTTGGGGTAAAAAAAAATTACATGGCAAGGGGTAAATGTGTGCTATTTTTGTGCAAAACCTGAATAATTTATTTTTTTCTGACCTTTTTTTTCTGTCCCTTTATGATAGCGATAAATTTTTTGTATGGAAGTAAGGGGGTAAATGGAGAAATACATCAAGCTGCTGGGGTTAATGATAGAGAAAACATTGAGAATCTCTGAATTCTGGAGGGTCTGAAGGGAAGCCCTGTAAGTTCTTCCCAGCACGGTTCAGCACAGGGCCCTACTGCTCTGTTATATCTAGCATGGTAAAATACAGAGCCCTACCACTGAGTAACATCTATCAGGGTCCAGTAGAGATCCCTTCTACTAAGTTATATCCAGCAGGGTCCAATACAGGGCACAACCACTGAGTAATATCTTGCTTATTCAGGCTAGTTGTGGCCATTTATATATAAAAAAAAATTATGTTTTGCTTAGAATGGCAAGAAATTTAGAAACAGAAGCTATCAATGAAGAGGTGTTAATGATTTTTTTTTTTTTTTTTTGGTGGCCATACCTTGGTGGAAAATTGCCATTGTGTTGAAAGAAATTATTGAGTTTAATATATCAGAAACCAACATTGTCAACTGATGAGGTGTTTCTAGAAGCTATACCCAGTGGGTATTACAGTAAAGGGCATTAGATTTAGATACGACAGTTCAAGTGTCCCCTCCTAACTAATGTTTGCTGTTTGGAGGGACATCTGAACTGGCCTATCTGCATACATCAGGCAAGACAGTGATAGTGTGAATGAAGGTGAAATTGTTTATTTTATGGATCGCCTGCCTCGGTGGAAGACAGCCAGTGAGTTTTAAAAATGTATGATACTGAAATATGTATGTGTTCCTTACCTATACTGGTATTTCATAGGATTGCTCTTCCTTTTGATACATTCCTTAAGTCTCCTAGGCACTGATAAGGCCCAAAATGCTCTGCATACTGAGGAGATTTCTGCATATGCACCTAAATGTCACCCATCTCTGTACAAATATTGTATCATGCTGAAATAAATAAATTGAAATTGAACTTATGGAGGATAGAAAAGTTAATACCCTCCAACACTTGCTTATTGGCATTTGAGGTTTTGGGATTAGAGGACAATGTTCATGCCACGACTTACATTCAACAAGGTTCCAAATGCTCTCTATCGGATTTAAGTCCAATGAATTTTCCAGGCCAGGCATTAAAGTCTGAAAAACTCAATAAAGGGGTCCTTTGTCAGTATGCTAAGATCTTTAAGGCAAATAGTCTGCTAAAGGCATACTTTTGGGCATGTGTTTTTGATGCCAGCTGTAGGTGAAGGCCAAGCCCAGAGACGAGAGGAAGGGAAGTAGTAGAAATCACAGAGAAAGATATTTTAACAGATTTATTGAATGGCTCTTTTAAAAATGTATGCAGTACAGGTTCTCCTTGACTTATGATGGGGTTACGTTCCGATGAACCCAACATAAGTTGAAAAATATCATAAGTCGAATATGAATATGATTTTTTTTTTTTAACAAGTCTGCCGTCTCCCACCGAGGCAGGGTGACCCAAAAAGAAAGAAAATCCCCAAAAAGAAAATACTTTAATCATCATTCAACTCTTTCACCTCACTCACACATAATCACTGTTTTTGCAGAGGTGCTCAGAACACAACAGCTTAGAAGCATATAGGTATAAAGATACACAACATATCCCTCTAAACTGCCAATATCCCGAACCCCTCCTTTAGACTGCAGGCATTGTACTTCCCATTTCCAGGACTCAAGTCCGGCTATATAAAAATAACCGGTTTCCCTGAATCCTTTCACTAAATATTACCCTGCTCACACTCCAACAGATCGTCAGGTCCCAAATACCATTCGTCTCAATTCATTCCTATCGAACACGCTCACGCATGCCTGCTGGAAGTCCAAGCCCCTCGCCCACAAAACCTCCCTTACCCCTTCCATCCTTTTTGAGGACGACCCCTACCCCGCCTTCCTTCCCCTACAGATTTAAATGCTCTCCATGTCATTCTACTTTGATCCATTCTCTCTAAATGACCAAACCACCTCAACAAACCCTCTTCAGCCCTCTGACTAATACTTTTATTAACTCCACACCTTCTCCTAATTTCCACACTCCGAATTTTCTGCATAATATTTACACCACACATTGCCCTTAGACAGGACATCTCCACTGCCTCCAACCGCCTCCTCACTGCTGCATTCACAACCCAAGCTTCACACCCATATAAGAGTGTTGGTACTACTATACTTTCATACATTCCCTTCTTTGCCTTCATAGATAATGTTTTTTGTCTCCACATATACCTCAACGCACCACTCACCTTTTTTCCCTCATCAATTTTATGATATGATAAATAAATAAGTAAGAGGGAAGTGAAAGTGTATAAACTAAGGGAGGAGGAAGTTCGGGTGAAATATAAGCAACTATTGGCAGGAAGGTGGGCTGGTGCAAGTATGAGTAATGGGGGGGTTGAAGATGGTTGGAATAGTTTTAAAAATGCAGTATTAGAATGTGGGGCAGAAGTTTGTGGTTATAGGAGGGTGGGGGCAGGAGGAAAGAGGAGTGATTGGTGGAATGATGAAGTAAAGGGTGTGATAAAAGAGAAAAAGATAGCTTATGAGGGGTACCCCCCCCCCGCAAAAGTGTTATAAAAAGAGTGGATATGGGGTAAAAAAAAAGGGGTGAACGGGGGTGAGAAAGGGCAAAAGGAGGGGGATGATAGAGTGGGGAGGCATGCGAAATTTTAATGAACATAAGAAAATTTTTTGGACGGGTTTAAACCCCAAGTTAAGAAACCCTGGGGAACGAATGGATTTTCAGTTAAAAAAAGAGTAGGGGGATGGAGGTTTTGGTGATGGCGGAAATTTTGAAAAACTTTTAAATGTCGGAAAAAAGGGGGAGGAGGAAATTTCTGCATGGCCGGGAGGTATACCATCTTTTAGGAGTAAAGAAGAGCAGGGTGTGAGATGGGGGGTGCGTAAAGGCATTACATAGAATGAAAGGGGGTAAAGCGCTGGAATGAGGGGGTATGACGAAAGTTTAAAAGCAGGGGGGGGGGTTGTTAGAAAGGTTGGTATTTTTTTTAATAAATGTTAAAGAGGGGAAGGTACCCAGGGGGTTGGGGGGGAGCATGTGAGTCCCTTTTTATAAAGGGGGGGGGGACAAAGGATTGTAAAAATTATAGAGGGAAAAAGTTTAGTGGTATCCAGGAAAAGTGTACGGTAGGGTTATTATTGAAAAATTAGAGGTAAGACAGAATGTGAAATCGGGTGGCAAGGAGGTTTTAGGTGGGTTGGGGGTGTGGGATAAAGTGTTTCACTGAAGCTATATTTATTATTATTTTTTTATCACATGGCGATTCCCCCAAAGGGGGGTGGGCCGAAAAAGAAAAAAATTTCACCTCTTTTACTCCCTCACTGTCTTGCCAGAAGGGTGCTTTACACTAAGTTTTTAAACTGCAAAAATTAAAAACCCCCCTTCAGAGTGCAGGACTGTATTCCCCTCTCCAGGATCAAATCCCGGGTGCGGTTTCCCCGAAAACCCTTCATAAAGTTACTTTCTCCCATCCCAAAAGCACGTAAGATTAAAAAAACCCTTTGTCTCCATTCACTCCCATCAAACCGCTCACGCATGCCTGCTGGAAGTCCAAGCCCTCGCACACAAAACCTCCTTTACCCCCTCCCTCCAACCCTTTCTAGGCCGACCCCTACCCCGCCTTCCTTCCACTACAGACTGATACACTCTTGAAGTTATTCTGTTTCGCTCCATTCTCTCTACATGTCCGAACCACCTCAACAACCCTTCCTCAGCCTCTGGACAACAGTTTTGGTAATCCCGCACCTCCTCCTAACTTCCAAACTACGAATTCTCTGCATTATATTCACACCACACATTGCCCTCAGACATGACATCTCCACCGTCTCCAGCCTTCTCCTCGCTGCAACATTCATCACCCATGCTTCACACCCATATAAGAGCGTTGGTAAAACTATACTCTCATACATTCCCCTCTTTGCCTCCAAGGACAAAGTTCTCTGTCTCCACAGACTCCTAAGTGCACCACTCACTCTTTTTCCCTCATCAATTCTATGATTCACCTCATCTTTCATAGACCCATCCGCTGACACGTCCACTCCCAATATCTGAATACGTTCACCTCCTCCATACTCTCTCCCTCCAATCTGATATTCAATCTTTCATCACCTAATCTTTTGTTATCCTCATAACCTTACTCTTTCCTGTATTCACCTTTAATTTTCTTCTTTTGCACACCCTACCAAATTCATCCACCAATGTCTGCAGCTTCTCTTCAGAATCCCCCAAAAGAGCACAGTGTCATCAGCAAAGAGCAGCTGTGACAACTCCCACCCTGTGTGTGATTCTTTATCTTTTAACTCCACGCCTCTTGCCAGACCCTCGCATTTACTTCTCTTACAACCCCATCTATAAATATATTAAACAACCACGGTGACATCACACATCCTTGTCTAAGGCCTACTTTTACTGGGAAAAAATTTCCCTCTTTTCTACATACTCTAACTTGAGCCTCACTATCCTCGTAAAAACTCTTCACTGCTTTCAGTAACCTACCTCCTACACCATACACTTGCAACATCTGCCACATTGCCCCCCTATCCACCCTGTCATACGCCTTTTCCAAATCCATAAATGCCACAAAGACCTCTTTAGCCTTATCTAAATACTGTTCACTTATATGTTTTCACTGTAAACACCTGGTCCACACACCCCTACCTTTCCTAAAGCCTCCTTGTTCATCTGCTATCCTATTCTCCGTCTTACTCTTAATTCTTTCAATTATAACTCTACCATACACTTTACCAGGTACACTCAACAGACTTATCCCCCTATAATTTTTGCACTCTCTTTTATCCCCTTTGCCTTTATACAAAGGAACTATGCATGCTCTCTGCCAATCCCTAGGTACCTTACCCTCTTCCATACATTTATTAAATAATTGCACCAACCACTCCAAAACTATATCCCCACTGCTTTTAACATTTCTATCTTTATCCCATCAATCCCGGCTGCCTTACCCCCTTTCATTTTACCTACTGCCTCACAACTTCCCCCACACTCACAACTGGCTCTTCCTCACTCCTACAAGATGTTATTCTCCTTGCCCTATACACGAAATCACAGCTTCCCTATCTTCATCAACATTTAACAATTCCTCAAAATATTCCCTCCATCTTCCCAATACCTCTAACTCTCCATTTAATAACTCTCCTCTCCTATTTTTAACTGACAAATCCATTTGTTCTCTAGGCTTCCTTAACTTGTTAATCTCACTCCAAAACTTTTTCTTATTTTCAACAAAATTTGTTGATAACAGCTCACCCACTCTCTCATTTGCTCTCTTTTTACATTGCTTTCACCACTCTCTTAACCTCTCTCTTTTTCTCCATATACTCTTCCCTCCTTGCATCACTTCTACTTTGTAAAAACTTCTCATATGCTAACTTTTTCTCCCTTACTACTCTCTTTACATCATCATTCCACCAATCGCTCCTCTTCCCTCCTGCACCCACTTTCCTGTAACCACAAACTTCTGCTGAACACTCTAACACTACATTTTAAACCTACCCCATTCCTCTTCGACCCCATTGCCTATGCTCTCATTAGCCCATCTATCCTCCAATAGCTGTTTATATCTTACCCTAACTGCCTCCTCTTTTAGTTTATAAACCTTCACCTCTCTCTTCCCTGATGCTTCTATTCTCCTTGTATCCATCTACCTTTTACTCTCAGTGTAGCTACAACTAGAAAGTGATCTGATATATCTGTGGCCCCTCGATAAACATGTACATCCTGAAGTCTACTCAACAATCTTTTATCTACCAATACATAATCCAACAAACTACTGTCATTTCGCCCTACATCATATCGTGTATACTTATTTATCCTCTTTTTCTTAAAATATGTATTACCTATAACTAAACCCCTTTCTATACACAGTTCAATCAAAGGGCTCCCATTATCATTTACACCTGGCACCCCATACTTACCTACCACACCCTCTCTAAAAGTTTCTCCTACTTTAGCATTCAGGTCCCCTACCACAATTACTCTCTCACTTGGTTCAAAGGCTCCTATACATTCACTTAACATCTCCCAAAATCTCTCTCTCTCCTCTGCATTCCTCTCTTCTCCAGGTGCATACACGCTTATTATGACCCACTTCTCGCATCCAACCTTTACTTTAATCCACATAATTCTCGAATTTACACATTCATATTCTCTTTTCTCCTTCCATAACTGATCATTTAACATTACTGCTACCCCTTCCTTTGCTCTAACTCTCTCAGATACTCCAGATTTAATCCCATTTATTTCCCCCCACTGAAACTCTCCTACCCCCTTCAGCTTTGTTTCGCTTAGAGCCAGGACATCCAACTTCTTTTCATTCATAACATCAGCAATCATCTGTTTCTTGTCATCCGCACTACATCCACGCACATTTAAACAACCCAGTTTTATAAAGTTTTTCTTCTTCTCTTTTTTAGTAAATGTATACAGGAGAAGGGGTTACTAGCCCATTGCTCCCGGCATTTTAGTCGCCTCATACGACACGCATGGCTTACGGAGGAAAGATTCTTTTCCACTTCCCCATGGACAATAGAAGAAATAAAAAAGAACAAGAGCTATTTAGAAAAAGGAGAAAAACCTAGATGTATGTATATATATATATGCATGTGCGTGTCTGTGAAGTGTGACCAAAGTGTAAGTAGGAGTAGCAAGATATCCCTGTTATCTAGCGTGTTTATGAGACAGAAAAAGAAAACCAGCAATCCCACCATCATGCAAAACAGTTACAGGTTTTTGTTTCACAGTCATCTGGCAGGACGGTAGTACTTCCCTGGGTGGTTGCAGTATTTAGATAACCCTTAAATGGTCCAAACGTATATAGACGTTTTTTCAACATTTGAAAGTATGTAAAAAAATGTAGATCTTCTTTCTTGTTTTACATTTGAAAATGTGTAAAAAAAAACTTTTATCTACATTTTTTTTTGTTATTGAAAATATGTAAAAAAAATGTAGATCTACTTTTGGAGCACAATGGATTTGAACATCGATCTGTTTGGACCGTTTAAGGGTTAAAGGTAGGGAAGTTTTTATTGCATTTATGGATTTAGAAAAAGCATATGATAGAGTGGATAGGAGAACAATGTGGCAGATGTTGCAAGTATATGGAATAGGTGGTAAGTTACTAAATGCTGTAAAGAGTTTTTATGAAGATAGTGAGGCTCAGGTTAGGGTGTGTAGAAGAGAGGGAGACTACTTCCCGGTAAAAGTAGGTCTTAGACAGGGATGTGTAATGTCACCATGGTTGCTTAATATATTTATAGATGGGGTTGTAAAAGAAGTAAATGCTAGGGTGTTCGGGAGAGGGGTGGGATTAAATTATTGGGAATTAAATACAAAATGTGAAGTGACACAGTTACTTTTTGCTGATGATACTGTGCTTATGGGAGATTCTAAAGAAAAACTGCAAAGGTTATTGGATGAATTTGGGAGTGTGTGTAAAGGTAGAAAGTTGAAAGTGAGCATAGAAAAGAATAAGGTGATGAGGGTATCAAATGATTTAGATAAAGAAAAATTGGATATCAAATTGGGGAGGAGGAGTATGGAAGAAGTGAATGTTTTCAGATATTTGGGAGTTGATGTGTCAGCAGATGTATTTATGAAGGATGAGGTTAATCATAGAATTGATGAAGGAAAAAAGGTGAGTGGTGCATTGAGGTATATGTGGAGGCAAAAAATGTTATCTATGGAGGCAAAGAAGGGAATGTATGAAAGTATAGTAGTACCAACACTCTTATATGGGTGTGAAGTTTGGGTTGTAAATGCTGCAACGAGGAGGCGGTTAGAGGCAGTGGAGATGTCCTGTCTAAGGGCAATGTGTGGTGTAAATATTATGCAGAAAATTCGGAGTGTGGAAATTAGAAGAAGGTGTGGAGTTAATAAAAGTATTACTCAGAGGGCTGAAGAGGGTTTGTTGAGGTGGTTTGGTCATTTAGAGAGAATGGATCAAAGTAGAATGACATGGAGAGCGTATAAATCTGTAGGGGAAGGAAGGCGGGGTAGGGGTCGTCCTCGAAAAGGTTGGAGGGAGGGGGTAAAGGAGGTGTTGTGGACGAGGGGTTTGGACTTCCAGCAAGCGTGCGAGAGTGTGTTAGGAGTGAATTGAGACGAATGGTATTTGGGACCTGACTAGCTTGTTGGAGTGTGAGCAGGGTAATATTTAGTGAAGGGATTCAGGGAAACCGGTTATTTTATATAACCGGACTTGAGTCCTGGAAATGGGAAGTACAATGCCTGCAGTCTAAAGGAGGGGTTTGGGACATTGGCAGTTTGGAGGGATATATTGTGTGTTTTTATACGTATATACATGTACTTCTAAACTGTTGTATTCTGGGCACATCTGCAAAAACAGTGATTGTGTGAGTGAGGTGAAAGTGTTGAATGATGAAAGTATTTTCTTTTTGGGGATTTTCTTTCTTTTTGGGTCACCCTGCCTCGGTGGAAGACGGCCGACTTGTTGAAAAAAATTAATAAATAAATAAGTAAATAAATAAACTACTGTGACTTAATAATAAATAAAAAATAATTACAACTTAGTACAGTGGACCCCCGCATAGCGAACGCCTTGCATAGCGAACATTCCGCATAGCGAACGCTTTGATCGCTAAAATTTTGCCCCGCATAGTAGACAAAAACCCGCTCAGCGAACTTCGTCCGAGACGCGTCCAATGTGCGGCCTCAGCCAGCCTCACATGTGCCGCCTGTCCCATTGTTTACCAGCTAGCCTCCGCGGTAACATTCAAGCATACACTCGGAATATTTCGTATTATTACAGTGTTTTCGGTTCTGTTTGTTGAAATAAGTGACCATGGGCCCCAAGAAGCTTCTAGTGCCAACCCTGTGGAAAAAAGGGGTGAGAATTAGTATGGAAATTAAGAAAGTTTTTGAAGGTTTGGGGGCTAACCCTGAGAAGCCTATGCCAGTTTGGAATCCATTGTGCCTACTTAAAAAATTTAAAGGGAAAATGTGTGCACAGTGGGTTGAACGCCAAACCTTTATGGATGAAAATCACCCTGACACAGTGTTGCAAGGCGTGCTGGTGACTATTTCAATGACAATGTTATGGCCCATTTTGAAAAATCGTAAAGGAACGGGAGGTACAGAGCTCTATGGACAGAAAGAAGTCCAGTGACTCTGAGCGGTCCTAGTGGCATTAAAAGAAGAAGGGAAGTAACCCCGGAAAGGACTTGCCTCCTCAAGTGTTAATGGAAGGGATTCCCCTTCTAAACACTAACACTCTCTCTCCCCTCCTCCCATCCCATCAATCATCACCAGATCTTCAATAAAAGTAAGTGTCATGTAATTGTGCATGCCTTTTTCAGTTTCTGTGTACTAAAATTAACATTTTTTTGTGGTAAAAAATTTTTTTTTTCATACTTTTGGGTGTCTTGCACGGATTAATTTTATTTCCATTATTTCTTATGGGGAAAATTAATTCGCATAGCGAACATTTCGCATAACGACCAGCCCTCTTGCACGGATTAAGTTCGCTATGCGGGGGTCCACTGTATTGAAAAGTAAATAAATGAATACAGTTTATCCTCTCAATAAATATACTGTACTGTACAGTACTGAATGTGCATCACTGTCGCATCATTGTAAAGTTGACATATCGCAAGTTGAACCATTGTAAAGTGAGGAGCATCTGTAGTTTGTCATAGTTATCTTAATTTTTCTAGGTGTACATTTTTTTACAAAATATTTCCCACTAATCCTTGAATTTCTTGGTCTGGAAGTATCAAGCAAGAAGCTGATGTTGGCTCCAGATTCAACTTTAAATCGGAGTCAGGGAGCAACAATGAGTCCAGCTCCTAGTGAACCCAAGTCACGTGTTCCACTCCAACTTCAGCCACTCACCATGGCATCGCCACCAAAATCCAGTGAGTCTCTTGTGCTGATCATTATTTGTCTCTTGCATCCTTTGCTTTCATGGTTAGCCCATGTACGAACATCAAGCAGTTTTTAATCATCTGTATGAAATGACATGTGGTCATGATTGAGAGATTGAGATCTCACTGCAGAGTTGGATATGATGATATTTGTCTGCCCTTCAAGGTTTGGGAGGGGGGGCTGCCGTAATGCTGGTGAGGGGCTTTTGATCTGGGAAAGTGAGGCTGCCCTTTCCTTCCTTGGATCAAGCCTGATTACTGTTCCTCCCATTCCCCAGGTACTATGAGTTCCTCCCTACAAGTTCAGTACTTTCCACTGATTCTTAAAATACAAATGCAGTGAAACCTCAATTTAATGTATTGACAGGGAAGGGAATGTCCAATAATGCTAGTTTTCTTAAATTTATATAGTAACGAGATTGTTTTGCCATTATTATAACAACTGAAAACAGTTCATGATATATTGGACTTGTCTGCTGTTTTTTAGCACGTAAATGGTCAAAACGTATATATACGT
Source organism: Cherax quadricarinatus (assembly GCF_026875155.1). NCBI lineage: Eukaryota > Metazoa > Arthropoda > Malacostraca > Decapoda > Parastacidae > Cherax > Cherax quadricarinatus. Next base: position 8,531,264 of record NC_069477.1, on the reverse strand, counting down.
TCACTACCCCAGTGCCCCGAATATTTTGAAAAATAAAAAAAAAAAACGTTTTTTTTTTAACGAAAATAAAGAGCACATTTTTCTAAGTGTTATAGGATAAAAAAAAAATTAGGGTCAGTACTTAGAGAGATATGAGGCCGAGAAGTTGGCACTGGATGCTCACGTGACGACAACATCGAGTCCTGCCACTTGCAGAAGTGTTGCCAATATACCTTTTTTCTATTTTTCATAATATGTTATATAATTTTTATGTTCTGATAATTACAATTTATAGTAGTTCTTGTCATTTCATAACCAATCTTTGTTCTGACACTAGTATTAGGTACTGAAATTGTACTCAAATTGTCACAACACACTGACAGAGACTGTAAAAATTATAGAGGAATATTAATTATTAATTTTCCTTTTATATCCATGGGGAAGTGGAATAAGAATCTTTCCTCCGTAAGCCATGCGTGTTGTAAAAGTCAACTAAAATGCCGGGAACAATGGGCTAGTAACCCCTTTTCCTGTAAAGATTACTAAAAAGAATAAGAAGAAGAAAAATTGTCAAAGTGGGAAGTCTGAATGTGCGTGGATGTTGTGCAGATGATAAGAAAAAGATGATTGTGGATGTTATGAATGAGAAGAAGCTGGATGTCCTGGCTTTAAGTGAAACAAAGCTGAAGGGGGTGGGAGAGTTTCAGTGGAGAGGAATAAATGGGATTGGGTTTCAGGGTTTCCCAAATAGAGTTAGAGCTAAAAAAGGATTTAGAAATTTAATGTTGAAGGATAAGCTATGGCAGGAAAAGAGGGACTTTAAATTTTATTAATTCAAGGATTATGTGGAGAAAAATAAAGATTGGATGTGAAAAGTGGGTTATAATAAGCGTGTATGCACCTGGAGAAGAGAGAAGTGTAGAGGAGAGAGAGAGATTTTGGGAAATGTTGGTGAATGCGTGGGGGTTTTGAATCAAGTGTGAGAGTAATGGTGGTTGGGGATTTCAATGCTAAAGTGGGTAAAAATGTTATGGAGGGATTGTAGGTAAATTTGGGGTGCCAGGGGTAAATGTAAATGGGGAGCCTTTAATTGAGCTATGTGTAGAAAGAAATTTGGTAATAAGTAATACATATTTTAGAAAAAGAGGATAAATAAATATACAAGGTATGATGTAGCACGTAATGAAAGTAGTTTATTAGATTATGTATGGGGGGATAAAAGGTTGATGGGTAGGCCCAGGATTTACATGTTTATAGAGGGGGAACTGAAAATATCGGATCATTTTTTAGTTGTAGCTACAGTTTGAGTAAGAGGTTAGATGGGAAAAGAGGAAGGTGGCAACAACAAGTAAGGGAGGTGAAAGTGTATAAACTAAGGGAGGAGGAAGTTCGGGCGAGATATAAGCGCTATTGGCAGAGAGGTGGGATAGTGCAAAGATGAGTAATGGGGGGTTGAAGAGGGTTGGAATAGTTTTAAAAATGCAGTATTAGAATTGGGGCAGAAGTTTGTGGTTATAGGAGGGTGGGTGCAGGAGGAAAGAGGAATGATTGGTGGAATGATGAAGGGAAAGGGTGTGATAAAAGAGAAAAAGGTAGCTTATGAGAGGTTTTTACAAAGCAGAAGTGTTATAAGAAGAGCAGAATATATGGAGAGTAAAAGAAAGGTAAAAAGAGTGGTGAGAGAGTGCAAAAGGAGAGCAGATGAGAGTGGGAGAGGCACTGTCAAGAAATTTTAATGAAAAAAAAGAAAAAAAATTTTTGGGGTGAGTTAAACAAGTTAAGAAAGCCAAGGGAAAAAAATGGATTTGTCAGTTAAAAAAAAGAGTAGGGGAGTTAGTAGATGGGGAGATGGAGGTATTAGGTAGATTGGCGAGAATATTTTTAGGAACTTTTAATGTTAAGGAAGAAACAGAGGCAGTAATTTAAAGCATGGTCAGGGAGGTATACATCTTTTAGGAGTGAAGAAGAGCAGAATGTAAGTGTGGGGGAGGTACGTGAGGCATTTCGTAAAATGAAAGGGGGTAAAGCATCGGTACTGATGGGATCATGACAGAAATGTTAAAAGCAGGGGGGATATAGTGTTGGAGTGGTTGGTACTTTTGTTCAATAAATGTATGAAAGAGGGGAAGGTACCAGGGATTGGCGGAGAGCATGTATAGTCCCTTTATATAAAGGGAAAGGGGGGCAAAAGAGACTGTAAAAATTATAGAGGAATAAGCTTATGAGTATACCAGGAAAAATGTACGGTAGGGTTATAATTTAAAGAATTAGAGGTAAGACAAATGTAGGATTGCGATGAGCAAGGAGGTTTCAGAGTGGGTTAGGGGATGTGTTAGATCAAGTGTTTACATTGAAGCATATTTGTGAACAGTATTTAGATAAAGGTAGGGAAGTTTTTATTGCATTTATGGATTTAGAAAAGGCATATGATAGAGTGGATAGAGGAGCAATGTGGCCCGATTTTTGCAAGTATATGGAATAGGTGGTAAGTTATTAAATGCTGTAAAGAAGTTTTTATGAAGATAGTGAGGCTCAGGTTAGGGTGTGTAGAAGAGAGGGAGACTATTTCCCGGTAAAAGTAGGTCTTAGACAGGGATGTGTAATGTCACCATGGTTGTTAATATATTTATAGATGGGTTGTTAAGGAAGTAAATGCTAGGGTGTTTGGGAGAGGGGTGGGATTAAATTATGGGGAATCAAATTCAAAATGGGAATTGACACAGTTACTTTTTGCTGATGTACTGTGCTTATGGGAGATTCTAAAGAAAAATTGCAAAAGGTTAGTGGATGAGTTTGGAAATGTGTGTAAAGGTAGAAAGTTGAAAGTGAACATAGAAAAGAGTAAGGTGATGAGGGTGTCAAATGATTTTGATAAAGAAAAATTGGATATCAAATTGGGGAGGAGGGGTATGGAAGAAGTGAATGTTTTCAGATAATTGGGGGTTGACGTTTTCGGCGGATGGATTTATGAAGGATGAGGTTAATCATAGAATTGATGAGGGAAAAAAGGTGAGTGGTGCGTTGAGGTATTATGTGGAGTCAAAAAACGTTATCTATGGAGGCAAAGAGGGAATGTATGAACGTTTAGTAGTACCAACATCTTTATATGGGTGTGAAGCTTGGGTGGTAAATGCAGCAGCGAGGAGAACGGTTTTGGGGGCAGTGGAGATGTCCTGTTTAAGGGCAAAGTGTGGTGTAAATTTTTATGCAGAAAATTCGGAGTGTGGAAATTAGGAGAAGGTGTGGAGTTAATAAAAGTATTAGTCAGAGGGCAGAAGAGGGGTTGTTGAGGTGGTTTTTGGGCATTTAGAGAGAATGGATCAAAGTAGAATGACATGGAAAGCATATAAATCTATAGGGGAAGGAAGGCGAGGTAGGGGTCGTCCTCGAAAGGGTTGGAGAGAGGGGGTAAAGGAGGTTTTGTGGGCAAGGGGCTTGGACTTCCAGCAGCGTGCATGAGCGTGTTAGATAGGAGTGAATGGAGACGAATGGTACTTGGGACCTGACGATCTGTTGGAGTGTGAGCAGGGTAATATTTAGTGAAGGGATTCAGGGAAACCGGTTATTTTCATATAGTCGGACTTGAGTCCTGGAAATGGGAAGTACAATGCCTGCACTTTAAAGGAGTTTGGGATATTGGCAGTTTGGAGGGATATATTGTGTATCTTTATACGTATATGCTTCTAAGCTGTTGTATTCTGAGCACCTCTGCAAAAACAGTGATTATGTGTGAGTGTGGTGAAAGTGTTGAATGATGATGAAAGCATTTTCTTTTTGGGAATATTCTTTCTTTTTTGAGTCGCCCTGCCTCGGTGGGAGACGGCCGACTTGTTGAAAAAAAAAAAAAAAAAAAAAAAAAAAAAAACAGGAAAAGTGTACGGTAGGGTTATAATTGAAAGAATTAGAGGTAAGACAGAATGTAGGATTGCGGATGAGCAAGGAGGTTTCAGAGTGGGTAGGGGATGTGTAGATCAAGTGTTTACATTGAAGCATATATGTGAACAGTATTTAGATAAAGGTAGGGAAGTTTTTATTGCATTTATGGATTTAGAGAAGGCATATGATAGAGTGGATAGAGGAGCAATGTGGCAGATGTTGCAAGTATATGGAATAGGTGGTAAGTTATTAAATGCTGTAAAGAGTTTTTATGAGGATAGTGAGGCTCAAGTTAGGGTGTGTAGAAGAGAGGGAGACTACTTCCCGGTAAAAGTAGGTCTTAGACGGATGTGTAATGTCACCATGGTTGTTTAATATATTTATAGATGGGGTTGTAAAGGAAGTAAATACTAGGGTGTTTCGGAGAACGGGGTGGGATTTAAATTTTGGGGAATCAAATTCAAAATGGGAATTGACACAGTTACTTTTTGCTGATGATACTGTACTTATGGGAGATTCTAAAGAAAAATTGCAAAGGTTAGTGGATGAGTTTGGAAATGTGTGTAAAGGTAGAAAGTTGAAAGTGAACATAGAAAAGAGTAAGGTGATGAGGGTATCAAGTGATTTAGATAAAGAAAAATTGGATATCAAATTGGGGAGGAGGTGTATGGAAGAAGTGAATGTTTTCAGATACTTGGGAGTTGACTGTCGGGCGGATGGATTTATGAAGGATGAGGTTAATCATAGAATTGATGAGGGAAAAAAGGTGAGTGGTGCGTTGAGGTATATGTGGAGTCAAAAAACGTTATCTATGGAGGCAAAGAAGGGAATGCATGAAAGTATAGTAGTACCAACACTCTTATATGGGTGTGAAGCTTGGGTGGTAAATGCAGCAGCGAGGAGACGGTTGGAGGCAGTGGAGATGTCCTGTTTTAAAGGCAATGTGTGGTGTAAATATTATGCGGGAAAATTCGGAGTGTGGAAATTAGGAAAAGGTGTGGAGTTAATAAAGTATTAGTCAGAGGGCTGAAGAGGGGTTGTTGAGGTGGTTTGGTCATTTAGAGAGAATGGATCAAAGTAGAATGACATGGAAAGCATATAAATCTGTAGGGGAAGGAAGGAGGGGTAGGGGTTGTCCTCGAAAGGGTTGGAGAGTGGGGGTAAAGGAGGTTTTGTGGGCAAGGGGCTTGGACTTCCAGCAAGCGTGCGCGAGCGTGTTAGATAGGAGTGAATGGAGACGAATGGTACTTGGGACCTGACGATCTGTTGGAGTGTGAGCAGGGTAATACAGTGGACCCCCGGTTAACGATATTTTTTCACTCCAGAAGTATGTTCAGGTGCCAGTACTGACCGAATTTGTTCCCATAAGAAATATTGTGAAGTAGATTAGTCTATTTCAGACCCCCAAACATACACGTACAAACGCACTTACATAAATACACTTACATAATTGGTCACATTTGGAGGTAATCGTTATGCGGGGGTCCACTGTATTTAGTGAAGGGATTCAGGGAAACCGGTTAATTTCATATAGTCGGACTTAGAGTCCTGGAATGGGAAGTACAATGCCTGCACTTTAACCCTTTCAGGGTCCGTCCCGTAGATCTACGGCTTTGCATTCAGGGTCCAAACCGTAGATCTACGTCATGAGCTCAGCTCACTCTGATAAACTGTGAGTGGTACATTTGGGCCTTGATATGAGAGAATACATCTACGTGGTATGTGTGCACCACATAAAACAAATCCTGCAGCACACTGTGTATAATGAGAGAAAAAAACCGAGACCATGATTTTCGATTAAAACAGCGACTTTGCATTTTTTGTATGTTTTTTATAGTTGTATTTGCGATTTCTTGGTCTCATTTGATAGAATGGAAGACATATTACAGAAATAGAGATGATTTTGATTGGTTTTAGCACGGGAAATGGCTTGAAACTGAGCTCAAAGTAGCAGAAATGTTAAATTTTTGCTGATGTTCAAGAGTAAACAAACGACCTCACACGTCTAATACACGCCAGCTGGTGGGTCTAATATACATTCACAAATGTGGTGATGACATTTATACAATTATTACAATATTGCATAACAGTAAATCTTCAATTTTTTGGTGTGAATAAAAATTCAGTATGTGAATAAAAAATCAAAATGGAATCTATTTGTAAAGCCTCAAAACATAACTAATGAACAGAGGAAATGTTAGTTTAGTGCCAGGAATACCTACATTGTTTATTCTGGACCCTTTTTTTGAAATTGGAATATTTTGAACTTTGTGTTAAATTGGCCAAATTACCAACTTCCGATCACTTTATTTTGTAATTGAAACAGTTGACTTGGCGATTTCTTGGGCTCAATCGATAGAATAGAAGTAACACTAATGAAATAGCTAAGAATTTGGTCAACTGGAATAATGTAATTGGCCTAAAGTGGGAGTCAAAGTCGGCAAAATCGCCGATTCGTAAATATCGCTGACACATCAAAATTCGCGAGAGCATGATTTCGTTAATTTTCCATCAAATTTCGTACTTTTTGTTTTATTACCTTCACAAAAAGATTCTCAAGCATTTCATAAGAAAAAATAACTAATTTTTTTTTTTTTAAATTCTTGGACACTGGGGCACCACTTCAGATTTTGGCCTTGGACCCTGAAAGGGTTAAAGGAGGGGTTTGGGATATTGGCAGTTTGGAGGGATATGTTGTGTATCTTTATATGTGTATGCTTCTAAACTGTGTATTCTGAGCTCCTCTGCAAAAACAGTGATAATGTGACAGTGTGGTGAAAGTGTTGAATGATGATGAAAGTATTTTCTTTTTGGGGATTTTCTTTCTTTTTTGGGTCACCCTGCCTCGGTGGGAGACGGCCGACTTGTTGAAAAAAAAAAAAAAAAAAAAACTGTCAGGTGGACATTTACGCCTGCCTTGGCCATTTACTATTGTCTTGGAATATATACAAAGTATTTATAGGTCCCAGCATGTTTTGGATATGTGGAAGTATATAATAATAATAATAATAATAATAATGATAATAATAATAATAATAATAAGAAAATAATAATATGAAAAAGAGGATAAATAAATATACACGGTATGATGTAGCACGTAATGAAAGTAGTTTGTTAGAATATTTTTTTTTTTGGATAAAAGGTTGATGGGTAGGCTCTAGGATGTACACGTTTATAGAGGAGCAACTGATATATCGGATCATTATCTAGTTGTAGCTACAGTTAGAGTAAGATGTAGATGGGATAAGAGGAACATGGCAACAACAAGTAAACTAAGGGAGGAGGAAGTTCGGGTGAAATATAAGCAACTATTGGCAGAAAGGTGGGCTGGTGCAGGTATGAGTAGTGGGGGGGGGGTTAAAGAGGGTTGGAATAGTTTTAAAAATGCAGTATTAGAATGTGGGGCAGAAGTTTGTGGTTATAGGAGGGTGGGTGCAGGAGGAAAGAGGAGTGATTGGTGGAATGATTAAGTAAAGGGTGTGATACAAGAGAAAAAGGTAGCTTATGAGAGGTATTTACAAAGCAGAAGTGTTATAAGAAGAGTAGAGTATATGGAGAGTAAAAGAAAGGTGAAGAGAGTGGTGAGAAAATGCAAAAGGAGAGCGGATGATTGAGTGGGAGAGGCACTGTCAAGAAATTTTTATGAAAATAAGAAAAATTTTTGGACTGAGTTAAACATGTTAAGAAAGCCTAGGGAACAAATGGATTTGTCAGTTAAAAACAGAGTAGGGGAGTTAGTAGATGGGGAGATGGAGGTTTTGGGTAGATGGCGAGAATATTTTGAGGAACTTTTAAATGTCGACGAAGAAAGGGAAGCGGTAATTTCATGCACTGGCCAGGGAGGTATACCATCTTATAGGAGTGAAGAAGAGCAGGATGTGAGTGTGGTGGAGGTGCGTGAGGCATTACGTAGAATGAAAGGGGGTAAAGCAGCTGGAACTGACGGGATCATGACAGAAATGTTAAAAGCAGGGGGGGGACATAGTGTTAGAATGGTTGGTATTTTTGTTTAATAAATGTCTGAAAGAGGGAAAGGAACCTAGGGATTGGCGGAGAGCGTGTATAGTCCCTTTATTTAAAGGGAAGGGGGACAAAAGAGATTGTAAAAATTATAGAGGAATAAGTTTACTGAGTATACCAGGAAAAGTGTATGGTAGGGTTATTATTGAAAGAATTAGAGGCAAGACAGAATGTAGAATTGCGGATGAGCAAGGAGGTTTTAGAGTGGGTAGGGGATGTGTAGATCAAGTGTTTACATTGAAGCATATATGTGAGCAGTATTTAGATAAAGGTAGGGAAGTTTTTATTCCATTTATGGATTTAGAAAAGGCATATGATAGAGTGGATAGGGAAGCAATGTGGCAGATGTTGCAAGTATATGGAATAGGTGGTAAGTTACTAAATTCTGTAAAGAGTTTTTATGAGGATAGTGAGGCTCAGGTTAGGGTGTGTAGAAGAGAGGGAGACTACTTCCCGGTAAAAGTAGGTCTTAAACAGGGATGTGTAATGTCACCATGGTTGTTTAATATATTTATAGATGGGGTTGTAAAAGAAGCAAATGCTAGGGTGTTCGGGAGAGGGGTGGGATTAAATTATTGGGAATTAAATACAAAATGGGAAGTGACACAGTTACTTTTTGCTGATGATACTGTGCTTATGGGAGATTATAAAGAAAAATTGCAAAGGTTAGTGGACGAATTTGGGAGTGTGTGTAAAGGTAGAAAGTTGAAAGTGAACATAGAAAAGAGTAAAGTGATGAGAGTATCAAATGATTTAGATAAAGAAAAATTGGATATCAAATTGGGGAGGAGGAGTATGGAAGAAGTGAATGTTTTCAGATATTTGGGAGTTGACATGTCAGCGGATGGATTTATGAAGGACGAGGTTAATCATAGAATTGATGAAGGAAAAAAGGTTAGTGGTGCATTGAGGTATATGTGGAGGCAAAAAATGTTATCTATGGAGGCAAAGAAGGGAATGTATGAAAGTATAGTAGTATCAACACTCTCATATGGGTGTGAAGCTTGGGTTGTAAATGCTGCAACGAGGAGGTGGTTGGAGGCAGTGGAGATGTCCTGTCTAAGGGCAATGTGTGGTGTAAATATTATGCAGAAAATTCGTAGTGTGGAAATTAGGAGGTGTGGAGTTAATAAATGTATTATTTAGAGGGCTGAAGAGGGTTTGTTGAGGTGGTTTGGTTATTTAGAGAGAATGGATTAAAATAGAATGACATGGAGAGCATATAAATCTGTAGGGGAAGGAAGGCGGGGTAGGGGTCGTCCTCGAAAAGGTTGGAGGGAGGGGGTAAAGGAGGTGTTGTGGGTGAGGGGTTTGGACTTCCAGCAAGCGTGCGTGAGCGTGTTAGGTAGGAATGAATGGAGACCAATGGTACTTGGGACCTGACGAGCTGTTGGAGTGTGAGCAGGGTAATATTTAGTGATGGGATTCAGGGAAACCGGTTATTTTATATAACCGGACTTGAGTCCTGGAAATGGGAAGTATAATGCCTGCACTCTAAAGGAGGCGTTTGGGATATTGGCAGTTTGGAGGGATATATTGTGTAATTTTATAAGTATATACTTCTAAACTGTTGTATTCTGGGCACCTGCAAAATCAGTGATTATGTGTGAGTGAGGTGAAAGTGTTAAATGATGATGGATGTATTTTCTTTCTGGGGATTTTCTTTCTTTTTGGGTCACCCTGCCTTTGTAGGAGACGGCCGACTTGTTGAAAACAAAAAATAAAATAATAATAATAATAATACGTAATAATAAGTTCCCTTGAAGCATGAAAAACAAGCCTCCGTCCACCTTTGACAGTGACGTGATAAGATAACAGATAAGAGCTGACATTTGATGAGCATACACGAGGGTGCGGTGATAAGACTTGATAAGATAAGATTAGACGTGACATATGATGAGCATTGGCCCTGCTTTGTTTTTGCTGGTATACAAACATATCTGTTTGTCTATTTGTCTGTCAAGCTCCCTGTCTATCAGTCTAGCTCTCTGTCTAAGAGAGAGCCACAAGACTGCATCACGTTTACTCAAATCTTCAAGCAGAATATAGCTCTGTCTGGATTTTTTGGATTATCCTAGATAATTTACACTATGTATACTTGTATTTATGTATACCTGTGAGACAGAGATAGAGACAGATAGACAGAGATAGAG